>VXAD01008716.1:445544-699135 GCA_013399195.1 Dicrurus megarhynchus
TTCTGGGAACACTACAAAAAACAATGTAGAAAGAGAAAAATTTAGAAAGAGAAATTGAAGTTGCTGTTGTAATTCTGAAGCTTAAGTAGATGTAAACTGGAATATGCCCTTATGAATTCTGAAGCAGAAGTGGCCTATCATGAAAATACCATAATGCAATTAACAGCTGTAGTGACAAACCCATGAGGTTAGACAAACAAGGCAAACAGATGGTGCTCACAGTTCTGCATATTCAATCAACATTTTTTATATTGTATCATAAACTTTATTCTCTGGTGTGAAGGGCCATTTACTCTAGTCTTGACAAGCCTATGTGTCACTATGCATTATCAGGAGCTACAGCTGTATCTCATGTGCACTCTTATTAAACAAAATGCCAGCATCCCATACCTATTAAATGCAAAGTGTAAGTGACGAACCATCACTAACAAAAAGGAAAGAATGGAAAGAGTTAATAGTTCTTTCTTTCTTTCCGTTTTGGTTAACTGTGGAAAATCAATAGGAAAATCACTGTTGAACAGTGGCCTAAAATCTCTGCTGTAGGTGACTGTGATATGGTCTGTGAATAGGAAGGGTCCATTGGTGCAGATATTCAAAGGGTTGCTTTCTTTCATTAGCTCAGGATCTCAGGAAATTTTAACTTTAAAGCATCCAGTGCT
Source organism: Dicrurus megarhynchus (assembly GCA_013399195.1). Classification (NCBI taxonomy): domain Eukaryota; kingdom Metazoa; phylum Chordata; class Aves; order Passeriformes; family Dicruridae; genus Dicrurus; species Dicrurus megarhynchus. Next base: position 446,204 of record VXAD01008716.1, read on the forward strand.
TACTATCCTCTCTTGCTCTTTATCATGCATTTTCCATCATTATATACTGTTCCTTCTGTAATAATGATAGTTTGAAATGCTTCACCATATCACCAGCTGTGCTATTTTCAGTCTGGATAACATTTTTTGTTTGTTTAACACAATTTAATTCAAATAGGTGTATTGAGAAATTATCGTTTGTACATAGAAAATACCAAAATGTTTCATTTTAAAATTCTTTATCATTACTTTTTTTTTGCAGACATTATATGTCAGTCATGTTTCTTGCTCTAAAAGGCAGGATACTGGTGGGCAGCCACTGCTTCTTTTCCTAAACATAAAAAAAAGACATATGTAAATATGCTTGCATTCATATATAAATGCTGAATTCAAAAGGTCCATAATGAAGTGAAACTCATATGGCTATTGATTCAGCTTTAAAGATGACATCTGGGTACGAGTATCAGAGATATCTGCATGTAAGATTGAAATATCCATTGTCCGCAGTGTTTTCTTTGGATCAAAAGAAAGTACAAGTATACTTTCAGAGTGCACAGATATGACTGTCTGCAAAAACTGCTTGTGCAGGCTGCCAGGAGCTCATTTTGTCATGTGTAAGGGGCAATTAACAATCCTAACTTGAGCTATTGAAAGAATAAATGCAGTGGGTTCACTAGGCATATAAACATGTGATTGAGGGTGATCCATTTGATAAATCCTTCCAAAGACTATAAAACCAACTTTCAAAGAAATTAAAGCTGTCAAAAAATAACAGAGTTTGATTTCTCTCTGGCTACCAGAAGTAAAGACAAGGATTGAATGTCCAGTTTTCACAGTGGAGGGATATTACCTGTGGAATGGCACACAGATCTAAGGTGAGGTCTGCATCATGCAATAATCTTGATATCAATAAATTGCATAATTTCAGGTAAGATTACAGCATATCTGGATAACAGAGAATTATTCAGGGTACAAGCAGTTGCAAAACAATCTCAAAAAGCTCAATAGAATGAATGAGAAATTTCAGCTGAATTTTAAAAATGGAAAATGCCCAGGAGGTTGGGTTGAACAAGACTTTGGAGTCACTGTGGGTAGCTGTCTGAGGATATCAACTGGGTGCGTAGCAGCCATCCAAAGAGCACATGGGAATTATCTGGAAAGAACAGAATACAAAACAGGGTATCAGTTTGATGCTGTGAATTCATAATGCTTTTGAAGCTTAAATGCTGAATGAATTGTAGAACACTGTTTCTCAAAAAAGATGCAGAAGGACTGTGAGGTACAGAGGTTTTTAAGAAGGATGGTCAGAAACAGAGAAAAATTTCCCCATCAGGAAAGCTGGACTGACTAAGACACACAGCTTTCAAAAGGGATGCATGCAGAAGGAGCACAATAGAGGTTTACATAATTTTGTACCATGTGAAGAAAATCTGTGGGGAATTTAATGGCTTGTAGCATAGGATCTTGGAGTTGGCAAAAAGTAGAAGCTTTAAAAGGTAAAGCAGCACTTTTTCATACAATGCAGGAATGAAAGCCTTCTCTTAAGTAGTTTCCCAGTTCATATGGGTCAAAATTATAAAAAAGAGAATAAGTAAAAGTGTCAGCAGGGAGTATGGCTTGGAAAGTACCTGAAGTGTGATTGCCATAACGGAGGGAAGATGGAAAATATGGAAGAATCTCAGTGCATCTCCTGTTTCCAATACTATTTTAGGAGGTGTTCTGCTGTTCCTGCATTTCAGAGGTAGGACACAAGGTTCGGGTTTAGTCTAGGGGCTCAGACTGATGCTTTCTGCATAGATGAGTCGTTGAGGTTCTCAAAATCAAATCTCTTTGCCTGAAGTTCCTCAGTAATTTCAACTCCACACAGTAAAAAATGTGTAAATACCTCGGGGGTTTAAACACACACTTTTTTTCTTCGGAGTAAGCATTTTGTAACATCAGGCCTAGGAGAGGGATTCTGTTACATCTTGCATTGCTCAAGGAGCAGGGTTTTATTGAGAAATAAGTATGATTTTAACACAATTCCTCTGTCTTTCTGTCTACCCTTATTCAGAAAGAACACTCCCATCAATTGGTTCAGTCTTGCTGAGTCCTTGAACAAACCCTTTAGAAACATTAAATTTTCCAAGAAAATGGGATTTAGCACACATAATAGTAGAAAATCAATTAATTTTTTTAAAAAAATCTATATATTTATGTAGTTGGCAATAATTAAACTAGATTTCCAGTTAAACATTTCTTCAGGCTTATCCAAAATTTTAGGGTGAGTTTTGTGATTGAAATTATTTGCATGTACAGCTATGTATTCTCATTAAGTTATTTATCCTCTGGGCACAGGTTCGTGAAGCAGTGTACCCACAAATATTTACTTCATCTTTAGGAAGTGAATTTGTAAAACCGTCCCCCAAGGGTCTGCAAAATTTGTCCCCATTTTCTTCCATCTCCAGAATGACTGAAGGGGAATGGAATTTCAAAGGAGATTAATATTTTATGGTGTGCTTTCAGATTAGTTTGAGACTACAGAAGTTCATGCTGAATTGTTTTTATACTGGTAGGTTAATACCGGCGTTGTGTTTCTGAAATTTGATAGATTGTTATCAATAATACAGAGAATAGCCATCTCAATTAAAAAATTGAAAATATTCTTCTGTCTTGAGATTCCAGCCTGCCTCTTCCAAACCCACAGAAACTTTAAGGAGTAATGCATTTTTATTTACAGAGATACTGATTAAAAAAAAAAAAAATTGAAGTTGTTGCTCTCACATGAATGTATTATTACCAAAATCTGAGGCTTTCTGACTTATCCGGTATAGTTATTGCTATTATTGTCTCAATTTCAGAAGAGAAATTAGAAAAGACAAGTCGGTAAGATAAACTTTCGCAACTGCTTTGGGCTGATCGTGTTGCTCCATGATCATGATGAATCCTTGGAGGACAAACTTGTCTCTTCACTTGTGTAAGCTGACAGCAGAGGGTTACTTGCAGGCAAGTTACTGTTACTTGCAGGCAAATGGGCCAGGTGCGAAGCCAGTATGAGGTGGTGCTGCAGGGGTCCTACTCTTTTCCAGTAATCAGTCTGTTGGACTGCATTATACACTGCAACCAGTGAGATATCAAAGTCTGAATCTGGACTTCGAGACTTACAGAGGGGCAGATCTAACACCCACAATTAAGGCAGCATTTACTAGGGTTTTTTTTTGCTTTTTCTAGCCCTTCTATAATTTCTATTCCATTTCCAAAGAGTTGAACCTGAATTTTCCTTTGGATTCATCTGAATTTAATCTTGGCATTTAGTTCACTGACTATTCCTAACTTCTTTAGTGGTTACTTGTTAATTTGATGTTCTTCTTTCTGCTGTTTATAACAAAAACTAGTTATTACATAAATTTACCCAATGTTGCTGTTAGTTCATTACCCCTTGGGCAAACCTATCTCATTGGAGTTATCAAGTGCTACGAAATATTCCCGATACTGCCATCAGGGCCTTCACTGACAATCAACTGGCTTTGACTCCTGCTTTTATTATAAAATAGAAACATGGGAGAAAGGGCAATATCAAATTTTAAATCTGACAGTCATAGATTTACAATAGAGACAGAAAGACACTTGCCTGAGCTGGTGTTAGATTTCTTTTAGAAATAAGAATCTGTATACTGTAAGTGGTTTCCAGTCCTTTGTTTAAAAGTAGAACAAGTTTGTTTAAGTAGTCTTACAAGAATTCTCATACTAAGAACTCATTACATTTTTGAAGGATTAGTGATCTTATAAAATATACGCTGAGGTCAACTAAATAGAAAGACTTGCATAAAAGTAGTAGAGAAGAGAATCAGTGCTCCTACAAACAGTGTTCCAAAATTGATTCTGTCTTTAAAGGTGGCATAAATTTGTATTTTCTCTTTTAAAATGACATTTTCACTTTTAATTTATTCACATTGTGCCCAAATGCATAGCCAAGAAGGTAGAATTTCTAGAATGCTTTGTGGTCTCCTTGTTCTGATCTTGCAGTTCCTTTGAGAAAAAGACCTACTTAGAAATTTTGCAATGTCCATGGAAAAAAGGAGTATTTTTAACAGTTTAGAAATAGATCAAATGCTGCACTCCATGCAACTGACTGTTCTCACTTTCCAAGTCATTGAAAGTCCACCCACACCTCTCTTGGAAAGAAAGTGACATTGTTAATTCACAAAGAATTCATGTTTTGAGCTCTAGGCTACACTGACAATTTGACAGTGCCCGCAACACCAGACCTTTTTTTTGTACCTAAAGCCCCTCGGAAGTTTCAAAATGGAGTGCTATTGTTGAGGTATGTACTTCTACACTTCTGTTCTGTATTTGCCATTCTTGTGACTACTTTTGTAAAATATCTGTCACTTATTGATGAGCAGGCTCTTATCTCTCTCTTTATGTCATACCACTCCCTCAACAAATGAGTGTACCAAACAAAATACTTGGTCTTCTTTCTGTAGCTGGGCTATAAAGAGAATGGCTAACTCTGAATTAACAAATAACAAGCAGTCCCCAGTTTGCAGCTTTGCCATTGCTGTCTAATTGCACCGAAAATGTAGACCTAAATTGTACCTAAGAATTAACAGATTATATTTAGGACATGAATTGCAGACTTAATGAATAGGATAACGGGTGTTAATCAGGTTAGAAGTAAAATGGCTTTAAGAGATTTTGCAAATTAGAAACTTTGAACTCTCCTGTGCGAAGCTGCTCACTGCAGCTGTGCTTAAAAGCAGATTTGGTGCCATTGAAGTCCTGCTATTAAACTTTGACACCATCCCTGACATGGTCCTTCATCTCAGTGACCTTTTCAAGCAGGGAAACTACTGGGGTAACTTCAAAGCTGTCTTCTCAGTGTCCAGTACTCTTGAGTGTGGGTACTACCTCTCCAGGTCTTACACTTTCATTGTGTTATTCTAGCTGCTAAACTTATCCAACACAGGTTTAGGTTCTCACTTCAGGCTCCCAAAGACCATTTCGGGTTTAGATTTGACACACACACTCCTATCTTCTTTCATTCTGTAATAGTGTCCTTATTCCTCACTCATGATAAAATATTAACTGAAGCCCTGTTTCTCTGTGCCTGTAGAATTATCCCATTCCTATTCCCTAGAGTCCTGTAAGGCAAAAGTGGTATGCTAAAATGATAAATTTTCCTCTTTTTAATGCCCCCAAATTTATGTGACCTCTCTCATCTACTGTGTGAACTTCTCTGGCACTAGCTTCAACAGGCATATCTGCAAGGACTCATGCCAATATTTTGGGAACTCCTAGTCTACCAGAGCATAAGCTGGCTCTTGCTGAATCCCTGCATAATATCCATGCTGTTTGGTCTTCTTCAGAGGCAGCATAGGTTTTTATAATAAAGATGTCCAAAGCCAGTACTGACATTTTGTCCAGCTGAGCCAGCTCCTCCAGCTGAGTAGGAAAGGTCAATGTCATGTACCCTGCTGCGGCAAGGGCAATTCTGGAACCACTGCATTGAGGATAATTAGCACATAACTAAACCCAAGGATTAGAAGCTGAAACTGTAATATTACTAGGTTTTCCACTGGCCAAACTCACATCTTACAATTGGTTTTAGTGCACATATATGTAGGCATGTCCTTAGCACTTGAAAAGAGTGCATACCCACTATCTAACTAGCACAAGCGTTTTCAACATTTAAAAAATAACTTAATACCAAATGCTGATTTATTTTTTTTCTGCTAGGCATGTACTGTAATAAATGTGTACAGAAAATAGCTATTAATGGGTTTACTTTTGGCAAACTCACCTATGGTTTTTCATGTAGATGCAACCTAATGCTCATATGGCTCTATACAAGTTTACTAGCACATGTATTAATTATTTATAATAATATATGAATTAAGTAATTATATTAGCAAAACACCCTTGTATGTAAATATTTCAGCTATGTTTCTTTTTCTTGTGGGATGAAAGTAAGGGGCAACTCTTCTAGACCTGTTTGAAGGAGCAGAGTGGATTCTCTAAAATGCCAGATTTGTGAGCTGGGGACTCTTAGCACAGTCTTTGGGAACAGAACAAAATGGTTAGTGTGGTCTCCACAGATGCTGTCAACAATAGGAGATTTCTAATTTTTTAATTACTTTTTTGTCTTTGGACCTTATCTCCTCCATTTTTTTTTTCAATCCCCTCTGAAAATTGAAAATTCAATTTGTTCTCTACATTGTCTTGATCTCTATTAGTTTACACCTTGCTTTTTTCAATGCTCAGTAGGTGAGCTATTCAAGAACAGTAATTTAGCAAAGTATATTTCTTACTGTTTTATGGATCATATCTTTCAAAACAAGTACCTCTGCAAAAGAGGTGTGTATGTGCTCAAAGATCTTTCTTCCTGTACTAAAATATCTTAGATTTAGCCAATTAAAATAAAAGAAAAAATAAGGCTATAGCCTATACATATTATATCTGTAGGGAAAAGCATCACACATTGCAGGAAATAAATACCTGAGTAAAAAGTTGGAAATAGTTTAAGTGTATATATTTTTTTTGTAGATCAAACACAGATATGTGGGTTTTGATATTAAATGTGCTCTTAATGAAGCTTAGTGTTGTGTCTACAATAATAGAAGGTACTTCAACCTGAGTGATATAACCACTAAAGTATTTGTTTACAGTGAGTTATGCTGAAATATTCATGGACAGAGAGAAAGTAATGAGGTTTAATTGACATGTCTATCTCTTGGATACAGAGATAAAATATCAAAAAGTAAAATAATCTCTTGTTATGTCTATTGCCGTTATTGCCACGTTTAGGAGTAATTGAAATATGCACTTTGACAGTGACTTTATAGCTGCCTTGGGCATTGCAGTGTTTTCTGGGGAAAGGGAATATGGCTTTGATTAATATTGCAAATATAATTGTATTCATGTAAATAGACTTTGAAGAAGCTTTGAAAGAAAATACTATTATTTGATGATAAAGCATAAAACTATGATTTGGAAACTGGAGGTTCATTTTCTGGTTCTGTTATAGGTTTCGCTAAAAGTAAAGCATCTAATCTCTCCATATTGCTTGTTTTACAGGAAGAGAAGTGAGCAGTAAAAGTTCCTTTCTCATCTTGCTAAAACACTATGATACATCTCAGAATTACAAAGTCTTCCGGGAATACTGCTTGGATGGCTTTATGTCCTAGAAAAACCTGATTTTGTGCAACATATTTGACAGCATGATACCTTTATCCACTCAGGCCTTGCAGGGACAGTACAGTGCAGAGATGGCTCCAGGAGATGAGCTGGAGTTGTGCAGGGTTTTGTAGGAATGCCACAGGTTAACAGTACCACTAGAAACTATATTTTCTCTGGCACTAGTTTCTTTACAAGCACAGTTTTTAAAATTATTAATGCAATCTTTCATCCTCTCCTTTTGCATTTTGAGGGCTTCTCTAACACATTTTATGTACATTTCTTTTGCAGTGCAGAGTGCATTGTAACGGATGATGATAATCAGCAAAATGCAGCAAAAACTAGACTGAAAAATCTGAGGCACATTCTGTAGTCTGTTAAAAAAAACATACATACAGTGGTGTAGTCATATCTTCAGCCCTTTTGAATATAGAAGGATGGCCACCTCTAGATTAAGTGAACATATATATGCACGTCTTCAGCTGATAGTGCCTAGTAACAGCTAGCTGTGCCTCTTTCGGCAGTGACGTGCAGTGAACATCTAAAGGGCAGACTTCTGCACAATAAATAAAAAACCAGCAGAGAGTTGCAAAGTAAAAAATTTAGAAAGAAAGCTGCAAGCTGTTTTGTAGTGTTTTTAATTTGTGGTGGTTTTTTTCTTTTTTTTTTTAAGAGAATCTATTTAAAGGAGCAGGAGACTTGTGTGCCTTATAAGCAATGAAGAGGTAGTGAAGAGGACAAGAATTCATTAGAGACAATAACATTTGCTAAAACAGCAGACCATGCTTGAATATAACAGGTTTAACTGGAGCGTGGACTACAGTTCAGAAAGAAGCTACGAAGACAAAATGAAGATCAAAGAGAAAACTCTGAAGAACAAAGCTAGACACAAGCAGTTCTGATACTGTCAGGTATTATTATTTTCCATGTCTTAAAAGAATATTCTGTATGCATCTGGTTAAATGCTAACATCTTAAAAACATGAAAATCTTTGGACTGTTTTAATTTCCTTCCAATACAACCCCTCACCCCAATCCTTCGTCTCATCCAGAACTACAAGCAGACTTTTACAAGATTTGGCCAAGTAATAGAGGAAATACATTTCTGGCATTTCTGTAGGAAATTTTTCACCACTCTCCTGTGCTTTCAGAAGGTAGCTATAGTAGGTCCCTGCAGCTCTCAGCTGTGTAAGAGGTACAAACTGCCTCCCAGCAGGCCTGGAGTTGATGTTTTTGTTTTTGTTTTTTCATGGTGGATCCCACTATGAAAAGAATTACCCAGTAATAAAGGCTTGGGCCTCCCTAAAAATGCCTGGTTATCTCAGAATTAATTACAGAGGTAGATTGTATAGAAAGTACCTATGGTTGGGGACTTTTGTGTGTTTGCAGAATCTAAATGAAATACTTCAGACTCTTAACAACTTTGTGCTTCCTCTTGGAAATGCTTGTTAAATGCTGGCCATGTTTTGCTGCACCTCCAGGCTGATCACAGGTGAGATTGCATTCAGGTTTGGAAGCAACATTCTCACTGAGTCTGCTGATTTTTAATGCCACAGATAACCTGAAGAGCTGTCTAGAGCATTGGATAAACTGGGCCTGCAAATTTGAATTAGAAAATGAGACTTCTGACTTCTATTTTTTTGATGCTTATAATGCAGACAAAGACCGTACATGGACTTTCTGATAAATTTGCGTGAATCAGACTGGGTGGGAATTTTTCCTGCACTTGTGCAGAAAAGTTGAATAGATATTTGATACATATCTTTATTAAATATTTTCCTGTTTAACTTTCATAACTAAACAATTCATCAGTTGCCAGTGTAAATACTACTTGAAACATATCTCTGTATGACTATGTTTTATCTGACACCGAAATTCATGTTTGCATCTGAATTATTGTGCTTCTCGTAAAGCATAAAGGCTAATGGAGACTCATGTCTTATTAATTAAATGTTTTAATTATTTTGTACCTTGCTTATCCATCATCAGATAATTTAAGGGGGAAATTACTCTTTCAAAATACAAGCAATTAGGACACAGAAAAGCATGGATACTTTGTATAAAATTTCCAGGAGAAATTATTTGTGACCTGCAACTGTGGTAAAACTGAAATTATTCAAATTAACCTCAGATTCAAGAAGCCTCAAAGAAATTGATAATGCAGTACAGTAATTATTGTAGAAAATTCATAGAGATAGTTTTTAGCGAAAGCTATGGAAAACAAATATATTTTAATGGAACTCTTCAATTTTGCCTGGACACCTATAATATTGCGTTCTGTGGTATGTTTAATAAATTAAAGTATTTAAATAGAGGAAGGCTATTTCATCATTAGGTCAATTAAAATCTATTTGTGTGGTGTGCAACCTTCCAAAGCCCATTAGAAAAGACATTTCATACTGAACTTCATTTTTCCCCCACTTAAAAAGTTACCTAATTGGATAAGTATAACAGAAGAATACCAAATTGATGTCTTTAGTTCAACAGTAGTTGTAAAATTTCAAATCACTAGTGAGGTAGGTTTATTTTGGCTGAATAAATACAACAACTGTTAAACCTGATTTGTTACAATGACAAAATTGTAGAACTAGATTTTAATTTTTTTTTCCAGTTTATATTATTAAAAATTCTTTTGTAACATATATAATTTCATCAATTCATCATCTTAAGTTTGAAATCTGATTGGATTGCAGCACTCACAATGAACCAAGAGGTTGCCTCCCACACAGAACATCATTAACAACATCAGGATTTACAAGAGAAAAGGGAAGGAGAATTTCTGCCTCACAACAATCTGTCTATGCATAAAATTTTACGGAGAAGGGCAATGAGACAGATGTGCATCTGAACCAAAAGAGAATAGTGACCCAACCAATTCATCCTCAAAGACTTTAATGTTTTAAAACTCCTGAACTGTAAAAAGAAAAACTATACCAAGTCAAAAAAACCAGAGGAAAAATGCTTTCCAAACTTTGAGGATGTCTCATGCCCTGCAGCACATCTTTTCATATACTTCAGGCTCTTATCTACTGATAAACACTGAAAACATAGAGAGATGAAATTCAGATAAATAATGCATTTTACTAAGAATTCAAAGACTGACTTGTACTAGTGTCTGGTGTTACAGACTCCAAAAGATGAGATTTTAGCATACCTTGATTATAAAAAATTGGAAGTCTATCCTTCTGTGCAAAATAATTAATACTTGGAGTATTTTGCACATCAGTAGCAAGAAGATTTACACTTAAGAACTAGTTAATGTCAAAGCACTGTCCACATAGGGAAGGTCTGTGGCTGTATGACACAGAAGTCAAATGAAAAGTTTGTCTAGGACCTTTCATGAATATATATTATTAAATGATAATCTTAGGTGGATTTGTGGAAAATATTTTGGCCAGGGGGTTTTATGCTTTGAGACAAGTCACTGGTATTCTCCATTGTAATGCAGGAATTAATGTCTCCAGTTGGCAAAACTTTTCGAAACCACCTGTGTAATTGGTTCACAGAATCTAATATAACCAATTGACTATTTACTTGTACTGCAAATAATTCTACATTGTCATGCACCTTGTCTCTGCAAAACAAGGTTTTCAGGCATACTCTGACAAATTTCAAAACAATGGTTAAGAGAAGACTTTTCTATTAGAGCACTGTTGCCTCCTAGGTATATACACTAAAGAATAAAACAGCAGCTCCCACACCTACAGGATTACAGGTTTGTTCTGCCTTGGCTCTCGCAAACCCATCAGGCCTTTGTGTCTGCTCCAGGCACTTCAGCCTAAGGGCATCTTAAATTCAAGCCACAATATGGAGTAGTTTGTGCAATCCCAAACTGAGACTTCAAATCTTTTGAATAGATCACATAGGAATTTTTTATATTCTCATGATTTTAAATGGTATGTATTATTTTTGGGAAATTATTTCAATTTTCTTTTCTGAAGGCAAATGAGCTCCTAAAACAATGTAATAGCATTTTCTCTTGGCTTTGTATGACTGCATGCATATATTTTTTCTTAATCTTCCCTTCCCTTGTAGTGCTTAATTTGCATATTTACTATGCGTCAAGACATTTCAAATTTAGCATACCTGATCTAACCATGTGTTAAAAGGTCATGCTAGTGTGAAAACATCATTGGGACACATGATAGTTCTCTGAGTGTAAATCTTGCTACTGATGGGAAAAAGAGATCACTGGAGTACAACAAAGCAAGCAGAAAATGCTGAACAACATCCTGCTGGACCATACTGTACAAATATTCAGTTCAAGCTCTATTCAAGACTAAATAGCTACAGAGAGTAGACAGAGTAGAATTTTAAATATCAGGCACACTAATCTCTAATTCTTCTTAGATTGTGCAAATCCATTCTATCTATGAAAGCTCTGTTAAGTAACATTATTTGACGTGTAAAATTAAGTACTTGACAACTAAGACACATTTGATTTTTGATTGTGCTTATAATTTTAATTTTGCCTCTTTGTCCACTGAGTGCAGTGAATGACACAAGATCCTGTTAACAAAATATGTAATCATATAAGCTGCTTGTGCCATGAGAAAGTACAGCTGGGAGTGTTGAAACAAATATAAAGCTGGTATTTCTTCAATAAAGGCAGGATAGTGTTATTTGAATGTAATACTTTTCTACGTGTGAGTTTCTTGACCATTTTTTAACAAGTAAAATCAAGCTATATTTGTATACAATTGTGTGCGTATATGGTCCATGGAATCCATCCTTTTCCCTGAGGTTTTAAACCCAGTTCTTAATAGGCCTTGCTTTCTGGCTGCCAGCTACAAGATAAAGTTGGATAGAAATTTTCCTCAGGGGTGTTATTGGTCATGGTCCAGGGAAATCAGCTTTAGGAGCAGTGGGGTTGGACCAGATGACCTCTAGAGGTCTCTTCTAACCTTGGCCATTCTGAGATTCTGTTAAGATTAATAACATAATTTAAAAGCTTTATTACATGCCAAATCTACTGAAAAAACATTGCTTGTTCATGTTGATTCCCAGCCTGTCTCTGTTTAATTTTCCTTGGTAAAAAATCAGTGTGAGGTTTGAAAAATATCTAAGAAATATTAATGTCCACCTGAAAAAAAGGTGAACACCGCAGTTAATTTTTTAGGGTGAATTTAACAAGATTTTTTGGTTGGTTTCTGATTAAATAATTGTCTTAAAATCCCAGAGTGCCCTGATCTGACTCATAGTAAACTCCAGCAAATTTTTTTTTTTTGGGGGGGGTAGGGGGGCTTGTTTTGATTAATTGAGTTGTGTCTTTCTGCTGCCTCAGAATTACTGTGAATTAATATAATAAATAAGAAGAAATGCAATTTTTTGTAAAAAAGTACTTTGACAGGATTTTTTTTATTACAATCTTATGCTAAAATGACTGTGTGCCTTTTTGCTTCCTAAATTTCAGAGATTCTTTTTCAAAATACCATTGAAGTTAAATGGTGTTATGGCAACATAGCAGTAGCTAAAGGCATTCTTAAAGAATGAAAAGATTTAAATATGCAAAACACAAGCCTCCTGGAGTTGAAATGAAAATAATTAATGCAAAAGAATAAATAATACTCCCTTCAGGTTTCATGAAATAAAAATATAAATGAAAAATATGATGTCAAGGGAAGTCATAATATTTAGCCACTAAAATGTCAAGTTTTCCAATGAATTTCCCCACAACTTGTTTTTATTTGTACAACTGTTAATTTTGGTGTCAAAGAAAGAATGAACACATATCACAGAGAATTTTACGAAGTTTTTTGAAAAGCTTTATGCCACCCTGAATGTTCCCCACAGACACTTCTGTGCTCTTGCTGTGACTGCCAAGCAAGGAGGGCATAAATGGAGACTATAATGCCTGTTGAAGCAGTTTTCTTATATGTCTTTAAAACAGGAAGTTACCTAGGATAATGTCACTGAAACATTTAAGGCATTCAAATCTAAGCTAACTTAGAATTTATAATATATCACATTTATCAGAAGGGCTAAGTGATAAGACCTGGTAAAACTAAGGGTCACTAAAAAGAATTAATCTCCAAAGAGCTTAATGAGTAATGGAATTTAAAACACCTCATTTCCCAAGGTCTTTTGTGTCATGACTGGACTGTTTACTGGGGCTGGAATATCATAAAATGCTTCTCCCTGCTTCATACATCTGCTCTTTCCTGAGCTGGTTTTGTGATGTCTGATAGAGATGAAATAACACAGTAGGCTTTTGCTTAACTTGGGGAAGAATCACTAATTTGGAACCCTATTCCCCACTCTGATAGTTTCTAATGAAACTGTAGGAATTGCTTGTTTTTAATTGGCTTTGAAAGTGACTTCCAAAACCAAATATTTTTTCTGAGATAATGATGGATGGGCAGACAGATAGTGCAAGTGGGAAACAGGGATGAAAAAATAACTAGTCCTTAACTCACTGAAAAGGGATTCTGTTTATCCAGACTCTCTTTGATAACTTCACAGATTAAATGGAGAAACCTTCCCCCTGTCTCAGTATGGAAGCAACAACTAATAATGGATAATTCAACTTTTAACAAGGCATTTAAAAAGAGTTTCTGTTTCTGAATATTTCTTCAAAATCTAAGTTTTAGCTACGCTTTACTATCAATGTGTTAAATTCTGAATTGTCTTTAGGAAGTTCTCAGAGGTTACTGCTTTTGTCTCTGTGGCGAAATGAAAAAAAATAAAACTACCCCTCAGCTATCAACATGGCGTTCACATCCGGTGTTAAAATCTCTGCCGGCCAGGCTGTTCCCAGCCTGGCTTGCAGGTTAACGGGGTCCGAGCCCGCGTGAGCTAGCGACTGAATTGATGGTAACTGAGGTTTGCGTGCCTCAGTTTACCAGTGCAGCCCAACGCCTCCTCACAGCATGTAGGCATGCTGTAGCCAGCAGCGGAAGGTACGGAGAAAAGAGTGGAAACTCTGTCAGCTTCATTCCAAGTTTATTTTCTCCTGCCCTCGAGAGGGCAGGGGCCAGTTAGCTTGAAGGGGAGCTAAAGCAGAGAGACCCCGTTTGTTCTCTCGCAGAGAGTTTTAAAGTGTTACATCATCAGGTAGAGATAACAGAATGAACCAATCATGAAAGAAGGTACATGATAGTAAACCAATAATGAACCTCCTCAGGGGAGGAACAATATCAAACCAACAAGTAACAAGACAGCTGGAGGGTATTTCAAATCACGCTGACCTGTTAGAGGACTTGAAACTTCTGTGATTGACATGCAAGGGGTATGTTGCTATGCTATAGGACAGCAACAATCCAGCAAATTCCCTAAGTTGTGGATGATGCCTGTGGTTTCTTCCAGTGGTATACAGGAGCTACTGGGCGGCTTGTGTTTAATGACAGTGATTTAAAAGCACTACCTTCACTCAATTTCTTCTGATTGTGACCAGTGCAATGGGGGGGCTTCAATCAATGGCCAAGATGGTGCCTTGCAAATTTCCTCCCATTCAGTGGAATCAGTTGACTACCCAAAGCTTGTTTTGAAATAAAGGTTGTGATATGCAGACCTGCAAACTTTTTCCTGCTGATCTAGAGAAACCACATTCTTGAATGGCATATTTTCTGAACAGTGCATTACTTAGTTTAGTATGTAGCCTTCCTTGGGAAGGAATAATTTACACATCGACAAAATGGAAAAGATATTAACTGTGGAGTGTTTTGCTTATAAAATAAGTCACTGAGTCATGAGCCGAGTCTGATTTGTAGCTGCTATATGTAATAATATTTTCATTGAAGTAGATGTTGCTACAGTGGTCTGGAAACTGAATATGATATTAGTTAATCAGAACATTATAGTGTCTCTCATATAGCCAAGGTCATTCTAATGCAAAGAGGTAAAAAGTTCCAGGTTTAATGATATAGTAATTGCAACAGACAAAAATATAAGTGAAAGAGAAAGATATATACACATTGGTGGGTTTTATTTGTTTTGTTTTGGGTTTTTTTGGGGTTTTTTTGGGTTTTTTTGTTTTTTTTTGTTTTTGTTTTTTTTTTAATGAGTAAGGTGGAAGGACCAACCTCAGTCCAGGTAATGTTTCAACATATACAATGATTCTTATATGAGTAGTTTTATTTCAGTAAAGTCCTGTTTTTTGAGACTTCTTTATATTTTCCATTTGAAGTCTGCTATAAAGTTTCAGACCCTAAAGGGGAATAAATTCACTCATTTCCTAACCTAGTTTGAGGGCTGGAAATAGTGTTTAAAACAGAATTTTAAAATAAATGGCTGTAATTCATGCGCTCCCTAATAAGTAAAATTCATTAATATGGACAACTAGTACTCTGAAAATACCATAAAAATACAATTTTATGAAATAAATGAGTACAAACCTTATTCTGTAGAAATATGCTCCATTAGGAGACCTTTTTTGGAGTTGCATTAGAAAAATGTTGACTATTTTGCTATTAGAACCCAGTTCCCCTTAAAATAAAATGGCCCTATAATTTAAAAGATAGTCCTAATGACATGCACATTTTCATGATCACTGGGTTAAAAAAAACACCAAACAAATATAAACCTGAAGCAGCTGACTCTATGCCTATACACTGCTGAATGACTACAAAAAAAAGAGAGAACAAATACTTTTTTTGTAACCCATCTTACAACAGAGGCACTTCTTGCATCATGTTGATATTTTTTTCCTTCCTGTATTGCAGAAGCCTCATGCTTAGAAAGCATGATATTTGCTTTCCTGTTTCTTCTATGATTTTATTTTTACAAGTAGGGTCATTCAGACTATCATTATGAATAAAAATTCTTCTGAGCTCTTTGAAAAGGACAAGAATGGCGGGATATGCCAGAAATAATGAATGTCAGATGTTTCCTGTAGCTAAAATAATTCTTGGTCCCTCTGCAGTTTAGAGTTGCAGTTTTGTAGAACTCATTCAGTTCATAAACTTTTCTATGTGCAAAAATTCATCTCCAATCAGGAAGATCTTGTGGGAAACGCAGGAGTAAAAGCTTCTACAGATAGTGAGGGGTTTGACCTGCAGCCCTGGAAGAAACTAGATCTAGCCTAATTGACAGAGATTTATGGACCTTAAACAAGAGAATTACAAGCCTGAGTTTCTGTAGTTATAAGTAAGAAAATGTATCGGGTGTTATGATTAAAGAGTTTTAAGTATAGTAATGTAAGTTTGTAGTAATAAGTTAAGGATTTAGATGTAACAATAGAAATATATAGGTGTACGTGACAAGACATATTATTGGTCAAGAGGCCACCGCAGTGCAGCAGAAATTACTAGAGGTGATAGGTCAGAAAGTCAAAACAAAGTTTCGTTTTAAGTGTCTATTGGATTAGAAAGTTATAAATTGTCTGGTAACCCTAAATCTTGTGACTATTCCTGATCATGGCGGCTTGTGGCTAAATCTCACGCCTCAGAGACTGATGCCTTGTTTGTTATTTTAAGCAATAAACCGTGGATGATTACGAAAAGTCCCATCTCTCATTAAGAACTCCGACGAGAAAAAAAGCGCGGGTGGCGCGGACGCGGGTGGCGGTATAATTTACACATCTAATCTAAGTTTTGTATACATACGTATATATATTATGTATCTGTACCATAGATTTGATAATTTTTTTCCCTGCTTCTAGATTTCTCCAAATAAATAGCAGATTAGGAAATACTAAATGTTTTAACTTGAAGGAAAGGAAATACTCATAAAGAATATTGTTGCATCAGTCTTGACTCCATACCAAATCAAGACTTAAGAAATCAGTCAGTATATGTGAATAAGGATGTATAAATGCTAATATCTATCCTGTAAAAATATATGTTCAGGCAGAATTCTAGATAAACCTATTCCACCCTGGAATACTTTATTTCTTAAACATCAAATTAAAATAAGTGCTAAATATGTAATACCAAGAACCTCAAGAAACATGATTGTTTGGTTCCAGTAGACATTATGAAATGTCATGAAAAACAAATACTTGTTTATATCCAGTTCCTGATGAATTCTTTTAGTTCCCATTTGAACTGCAGTGTGAAAGAACTTCTGCTCATCTTACTCACAATAGTAGTTCTCACTCAGAGTTTATCCACTGCTCCTGATAAATGAAAAAACCTTCAATAAGCACTCCGTAAAATACTCCGGTTTTGCACCTAAGGGCAAGTAAATATTGAAGATGAGGTGGAACATGGTGATACATCTGGAAAAAAGTAGATGCCCCCTTTCTTTTTCTCTCCAACTGACCTCACTTTATCCCAGACAAAGTTTGTCATTCCGTCTAGAGGACAACGGAACATGGTGACACTGTCTCAAAATATCATGTCCTTTTTCCATAGTTCCACATTATTTCTTCTCTGTGAATCATGTAAAAGAACCCAAAAAACCCTTTCCTTGGCAACAGTTATTTAAATCTTTTTATATTGATACAAATATTTATTTTGGATATTTTTTGTGAAAGAAAAACCCAAAACAAAACAAAGTAGAGTGCTATGCGCTTATAAGAGCTGACCTTTTAGATACAGTAGAAAGAGAAGGTGAAATTCTGTGAAGCTAAAAGAGCAGATATAAAAAATGATAGAAAGAACAAAACTAGAGAGAGCTCACAGTGGATCCAATTGAGTGGAAACAATTTGTAAGATATTGAGGAATTGTTACTGATATAAGAAAAATATGAGTTCAATGTTAAAAATTAAAAGCAAACATATCACATTGCAAAGCATCTGGATACATCATATAAAGGAATCTTAAAATGTCTTACCAGAAAAAAAGGTGCTTAATGCTCTTAAACATTAAAAAACCTCTGACTGGGGGAAGGGCTAAGAGCTGTTCACAAGCATTTTAAAGCACTTGGATGTGTTCACCCAATTAATGAAAATCCTCTCTTATTTGTGTTTCTGTTTTGGTTTTTTTAAATTGTCATGTGTTCTTAAATCTCTACCCTTTCTTTCGTCCCTGCTACTTTCAGAAAACTCAATTAACTTAGAAAAAAGAGGTCTCCTTTTCACATGTGCTAACTTTTCTGGTCTGTTTGGACATGCTTGCTAAACTAAAAAGGTGAGTCTTTTGACCTGTGCTTTGAACTAAGTGTGAGAAAGTAATTATCAGTCTTAGATGGTTGTGTAGGGTGAAGGAAAAGAAAAAAATGTGTCTTACTGAAGCATGCAACAAAGAACATCCCTCTTTGTAGGGCTAATAAACCAAATACAGCCTTGCCCTGGCCTGTGTTGTGTTGCTTCTCCATGTCTGTATTTTTTTAGTTCCAGTTATCATAGCTCTATTTGCTGAGGGAACTTTATCCTCTGCTCTTCTCTGTGGAATACTGACTGTCTTCACTGCCTAAAAATACAGAGCCAGGAATATTGGTAGACACTCTTGTTGTGTGTATTATACTTTACTGGAGTTCACTAGAGAATTAAAATCTGTGTGTCTTCCTCTTTGGGAGGATTTGGCCTCTCAACCATCCTGTTTTATTGGATTCACATGGAAATACCGTGTTTTATAACTAAATACAAGATTTTAACTGCATATTTATGAACTTTGTTACTTACAGATGAGCCTGGATACCATCTCCCACATTTCAGTAACCAGCAAACTCTCTTAGAGCTGAAATTCTGTAATGCCATTTTGATGCATCTTACTCCCTTTTATCCTCCTCCTCCTTTTCTGGGATCATTTTTCCCTTTCTCATGCATAAATGCACACTCCCACAGACAATCACTCCTGCACCAAGAAAGTAGAAAACTTCTCTGAGTCATCTTGTTTATTGGCCTAAGTGCCTATATGAGGTGAAAGTAGAAGATGAAAGAGGGGGTGGTCTTCAAATTAGTCTGGCACTAATGTCATTTAAGCTGAAAGAAAGTGTTGAAAAATGGTCAAATAAAAGCTGGAGAAACCCCTTTGACTGGAGTCTTAGGGGGTTTTTTGTTGCTGTTGGTGGTGGGTTTTTTCTTTTATTGTATGAAGGAACTGTAATCTAAACTCTAGAGATTTCCTCTGAAGGAATGGCCTGCATTCAATTGCAAGGTAGCAAAAAAAATCTGGAAATAACTTCAGAAATTTCCTTAAAATGTGAGAGAAAGATCAGCCCTGTGTATAATCTTCCATATACAAGCTGCAGCTGAAGTTCCGTGATTCTCTTTCAGAATGTGACTAGCTTGTTCTTATCAAATTTCCTATTTTTATATACAAATTATTTTCATAATACAAAACAAATTAATTTATTTAGTCTCTGTCCATGCTATAAAGATACCAAAAGTCATGTAACCTGAACATAAGTTGGTAAAGCATGATGAGAAAATATTTATAAATAGCAAGGCCATAAACTTTAACAGAGAAATATCATTCTTACACTCTAAAGCTTTGGGTTTCCCTCATGAAAAGTATGAATTTTTCATTTGATATAGGATTATTTTTTAGGTAATATTGTGTATTGTGTTCAGTAAGTGCCTTGAACAGGATGGCAAGTAACCATAATACAATTCTTAGGCATGCCTTCATTCTTATTTTGTTTTGTTGTAGGTCAAAAGCTGGACATATATTAAATACTTTACTGACCTTCTAATTAGCAGTTATCTCAGTGATCTCAAGTTGTTTCAGGGCAGCTGAGAAGTAGAATCTAATGTCAGTCTGTGCAGGTGTCTGTGTGTTGCCCATCATTGTCTGTGCAGAAAAGGAAGACTCCTCTTGTCTGAAAGTCAAAGAGGTTGTGCTCAGTAGGGATGGGTATGTGTATGTGTTTGTGTGACTGACAACAAGGACAGAGCGTGGGATGAGGGCAACTTAGGGCCTTCTGCTCCCCTGCAGAATAATGTCTTCTTGCGTACCAGACTACTCAGTTCCATTACCTTGGTAGGACAAAAGCACTCTTCCTCTATGTGCAGTTTGCTAGATGACAAAAAAAAAAAAGGTTGTTTACTTTTTTTCTCAGTTATTCCCTAACTTTAGAAGAACCATGTGCTATGCAAGCTATTTCCGCATTAATGAGCAATCAGACTTAGGTAATGTGTTGGAACTCATGGCTGTAAAAATTTGAAGACACTATTAAGCTGGACACATTTTCCCATATCTCATTTTAAAAAAAAAAGAGAATTTTTTTTGAAATTTAATAAATTGTGTTGCATTACCCTGTGGTGATACTGAAACCTTGCATTCAAAGCAATCAAAAATAAAAATACTAAAATCCACAAAAGGCTCTTTGTTGTGTCCTTTCCCACTTGAGCCTATGCAAGCAATAATCATGGAATCATAGCTTATCTCTCAAGCTAGAAGGGACCCATAAAGATCATTGAGTCCAACTCCCTGTTGCTCTCAGACCTACCTAGAACTAAACCATATGACTGGCAGCATCATCCAGATGCTGCTTGAACTCTGGAAGGCTTCATGCTGTGACCACCCATCTAGTGAACAACCTTTTCCTAGATTCCAGTCTGAACTTCACCTGATGCAGCTTCACTGTTCTCCCTTGTGTCCTATTTCTGGTCACCAGAGAGAAGAGATTACCACCTTTCCTCCACTGCCCCCATCCAAGATGTTGCAGTCTGCCCTTAATCTTCTCCAAGGTGAACAAAACAAGTGATCAGGGTATTCTGTGGATCGGGGAAGAGTGGGACACAGACCAAAGATCTTGGGACTCACTGCCTGTTATGTTTCCAGTGTTAGGAACCTCTTTTAAATGTTTGTTTTCCTGAGACTTGGAAGTTTGACTATCAAGAGTATATCCGATGGAGAACTACAACTACAAATACTACAACTATTACAGCATAGAATTCTTCAGTCCATAATGGTTTATATCAAAAATGTAAGTAAAAAACTCTGGCTTATAGCAGTGTCTTCTTTCTTATCTACATGAATTTGAATAGCCGTTATACATATCTCTGATTCATCCCACTTTGTTAAAAGCTTGATTACATGCAGCACCTCTGGGAATAAGGGCCTTTATCAGACATGAAAGAAAGCATAAGCCAGGGAGTGCTCATAGTAGTTGTACTGGGTCAGAACATGCTGCTCCCTTAAAGGCTCACATTCCATTTCTTACATATTGTCATTATTGTAATTGAGCTGATTTATTGCTACTGACATTGTTGTCATGGTTACCTTAATATTTTCATGCCAAATCAAATATTAACAAAGATAATTCCTTTAATTTGCTGTACAAAAAAAGAGAGAGGATATATATTATGAAAGTGGGGGGTTTAAAATACTAAAAATAGAGAAGCAGCTAATTAAGTTTGCATAGTAATTTACATAGCAATTCTTAACAATTGATTAATGGAAGTAATTTATTCATGACATTCTCATGACCAGACTCCAAAACTCTCTTGCGATTAAACAGTGTCAGAAGCATATACTGAATGTTCCACATCCACTCCTTTTACTGTTTCTCTGCACACAATTTTATTTTTCCTGCCCTGTTTTGACAAAAGCTACTAAGCTGTCCATTTCCAAGAATAATTTACAAACTGTTTTATTGTGTGAGCTCTCTATTAGCTGGAGAAAAATACCCTGTGTCCAGCTATTATCTATTTATATTGAGAAAGGGCTCCAGGATATGTTGAATAGAGAACTTTGTGGCCAGCAAAATCTAAGGATAAATTCTTCAGAATTAATGTTTTTCATCATAAAAATTGTGCCTACATAGAAATACTTCGAATTTGAGATCTCACCCCCTTATTATGAAAGTTTCATACTTAAAATAATTATGATGGTTTTTTTGGACAAAACCTAACAATATCTGCAGCAATTGTTGCTAAGCAGAAAATGATACGCAAGAGGCATAAAGTTAGCAACAAATATGTTCTCAGATTCCTTTTAGAGTTTATTACAGGAACCTGTTCTAAAATAAAATGCTTTAAACTTGAATTTAATGTCTTTTCCCTGACTCACCTTTCTATCTTATATGCAACCACTCCTCCACTGGTGCCACTGAAGAGTCAGCTTGAACATCAACTGTCACCTCTCCAGATGACCTTCTAATTTATTTTTACTTTTGTTTAAATTACAGGTGAAAAAGAGGTGCATTTAATGGTTCCATTCATTCTCAAATGTCTTCCACCATTTTACAGGGAAAATGCCATTGCAGCACACTTAAGATATGCTCCTTTTGTTCATTGAGAACTTATAAAACTGGTAATTAGATGTAGGCTAACCTCTTAAACCTTGTATTTGCAAATCTTACCCTAATTAGATAGAAGGTAGTTTCTAGTGCCTCTGTCAGTTGAGATGTTGCAGTTCCTGAAGAACAGGAGTATGAACTTAACTACATTCTAATATGAAGATAAAGACCAGAACACCTTATTCTGCTTCCGTATCCAAGAAAACAATTAGTTGTAAGGATTCGCTTAGTGATGTTATGTTTTTAAAAGTAATAATTATTAATTTTTTTTTCAAGCTCAGGATTTCTTCAGAGACTAAGCCAAGCAATTTAATGTGTTGTGGGTGTTTTGATACAGCCTATTGCTTATCAGAGTAAATAAAGAGTTTACAGATATCCTTCAGGACATATATAACCAGGTTGCAAAGGCTGATTGAATCTACAGGACTTACTTGTGATAGGTCCCATAAAGCACATTTTTTTTTCTCCTGTCAGTGTAAATACTTCTAGAAAGGGCAATTAGGCATGCAGGGCTTTTTACATGAACAATTAAAGTACATTTTACAATGTGTACAAGGTTAAAATCCATTAATTTTGTGATACTTAACTGTAATATTGCTTTGTGTAATTTGACTTGGTATTTGTTTCTATAAGTAACTAATTAACACTTTGCTGGTTAAAGCATTTATAGAAATTGCAGAAGGCTGGCTTTCCTTTCATTGTGTAGCAGCTGGTGCTAAATTAGATAGATAAGCTCTAGACAGGAAATTTTACCAAAGGTGGATATTCTATTTTTTTCCCTAAATAAGGTTATATCTTCCAAATAAACGATTGAAATTCGGGATTTTTCCTCCTTCTATGCAAAACAAAATCAGACCTATCTTTTCCTTGGAGACTTTGAGAAAAAGTGGCAGATTCTGAATGTTTCCAGTTATGTTGCCCCTACAGTACACCTTCAGGGACAGGACTGATATAATGCTCAGTGAGGCACAGATACACAGTGACATTTTTCAAAACATGTAGTAACTTTAAAGGGATATTCACTTTGTCTTAAATCAGCACCTGAACTTACGGGTGGTATTGTTGCTCAGACACAGCACTTCATTGGCAGTTACAGGAAGGAGTTTTCTTTACGTGCATTTTCCTATGTGTAGGTATAACACAAATACAGCTGTGAATATTTCATTGTTTCTTTTGAAAAGAAATAGGAAAAAGAGTTTTTAGAACGCATTAGGTTTCTTTCTTTCATTTTTTTTTCTTTCTGCTAGTAACCTTAGTGATCATGTCTAATAGCAATTCTGATATTCAACTTTTATTTCCTCTGTACATCACTTGTTTCATTAAGCATAAGATGTTCATCCCGGAAAGATATATCCAGCCTCAGGCAAAACTTTCATGTTGCTATTTTGACACAGAGGTCTTCTTAGCTATTTTAGGAAAATGATGTGTTCAAAAGTTGAACTTTATCATTTCCTCAACATTATTCTTTTAATCAGTGGGCAAATCGATGGTGTATTTTTTCAGCCTTCAAATATTACCCAGAGGGTGACCTCAGGCAGGTAGATGTGTTAGAAGTCTGAGTGTCATTTTAAATGTTGCAGGGTTTTTTTTATACCACACATCCTAAATCTACATCTATTAGCTTACGAGTAATTTGTCATAATAACTGCAAAAACTGTGAAGTCAGTACTTTGCTCTGTATTCAGAGCTGCAGCTTTGATCTCAAAGCAATCCACCCCTTACTGCATACCTGACTAGCTGAGTTGGACAGAGATGCTGTTATTTATGTATGAAAACTGTGTTGACAGCTAAAGAAGACATTCATTAGAGACAGCTACTTTGTTTAATGAAGTCATGTATGTTTTCATTTATGTTTGTTTTATTTAGTCAGAAAATGACAGTGGAACTGCACTAATTCAAAATTCCATGTGATCAGCCATACCTATACCATATACATACACAGATATATTTACTGGATATGGATATATAGATGTCCATTTACTGAAAACTACATTAAAATATAAACTATTGCACAATATAATCTATAATAAAAAATGTTGATCAACAATAAATCTTTCTTCCAACCATGTTTTTTCACACAGGCATGTGTAGGCATGTTAGGGAATGTTTTTTTTTTTCTTGTGTTCCTGATTGTATCCTAATCATATGGTGGCACTTCAAGATTATCACTGACATCTTAAAAATACATACTTGGTGAAATGACTGCAGCCTCTGCTCATTTCTCTGCAAACTGCTTCCTTCTCTTTCAAAGACAAGATGTAAAACAGTGGGTTGGGTATGAAAAGTTCTCCTCAATGAAACTCGCTTCCAGTGAAGGTGCTGCAGAGGTGCCTCAATGTCACCACATTTTAAAACACGCTGAAGTTTGCCCGAAGTTCCTTTGTTTGTCCAGACCTTGACGAATATCGATAGTTAGTCTGTACCTGAGTTTCTGCAGCCAGTGCTTGACAGCCGACTTGGGGACAATCTGGAAAGTTGAATCATTGTCTTTTACAGAGAGGGCAGTAAGTAAGTTTCTTGATAAATTTGTAATCAGTCAAACCAATTGCCATTCAAAAAATATTGTTCTGCTGTTAACTTAAAATTTTGCCTGCATCTGACACCAAGTGCATAAGGAGGGAGCTCACTTGTTCTTCTAAGCCACAGACAAATTTTTCTTTCAAGTATTTTGAAATTGTCTTTACACATATTCCACAGTATCTTTTTTGTTGTTATGACAACAGTGCAAGAATATACCCTTTGGCACTTTAACTGCTTATATAGTCTGTTAGTTCAGAAGGATCATTGTGCAAATATGTCTGTTGGTTGTCAAACTTACAAGTTAACTTTTCCTATATTTCTTCAGCAAGATATATTTTCAGGAGAAAGAACTAAATCCTATTATCCTATATCAAATTATTTAGGAAGAAAATGTTTAAATGAGGCTTGTTTGGAAGAATTAATTTTCATAACTATAAGTTGTTATGATGTGGGGAAGTATTTATTTCCATTAACACACATAACAGAAAACCAAAACCATCCTTGATGACAAAAATTAACTGGGCACATTTTTTTTTTTCCATGGCAAAATAAAATGGTGCAAAAAGAAAATCTTGACTTTTCTTTTCCTTTGACTTTATAGACCTGCTCAGAAGTACAAACACTAACCTACTGTTGAATATTTCTTGCATATAATACAGTTTTTCCTATCCTTTTTCAGGTTTTTTTGCCAGGTATACTATACAATCTCTGAAGAGGGTGAATAATAATTTTTTCATGTAGGACACTTCTAGAAGCTGAGAAGTGAGTCCAAATTAAAAGAAGGTAAGAGTTGAAGATTAAGGAGGAAAAGGACAGGAAAGCAGTTTTCTTCATCTGGAAATGGTTGAAAGACAAGTTTCCATGAACACTATTATTTCATTTTGCAAGGAGTGATTCTAAGTTTGGACTTCTGGAGTTCAAAGTAGGACAAAGAATTGCACAGACTTCATAGATCTGGTCTTTTGTCAGATACTAATGAAAAAGTAAATACATTGTGACTGAGGGCAGCAAATAGGAAAAAAAACCCTATAAATATAGCTTGGAAGACCTAAAAATATGTTATTTTGTGCTAATATGAAGCTCAGGATTTGGCATTTCCCCTGATGGTTGGCTGTTCAGATTTCAGAAAGTGATAAAGAGTAATTTGTTGACTAATTAAGTTGCTCTTTCTGCTCCAGTCTAAACACTGAAATGGTAAATCACAAATTATGAACTTTATTCAGCTTTCAACCCACAGCACAGCTCTTTGGACAGATTCCATAGTTTTTCTGTCAGGTCCCGGCTCAGGATCTTTGCTTAATGAGGTCTGTGTAATACTTAGGTATAATGACACTGTTTTTCCTGTGGTCTTGATTCAGGCAAATCTTCAAATGGAATCGATTAAAAAATTATTTGAAGAAGTTTATAAGACACAGTCTTAAAGGTTTTTTCCTGTAGGCTTGTGGGACTGATAAGTCAAAGGGTTTATCTTAGTTGAGTATTGGTTTGTTTTCATTGCTTATATCTGGGAGAATAATGGGCCTGTCTGCAACACTCACTCAGATCTGAAGGTCATAGAATATTTTTCTTTGGAATCCTGATTCTCCATTCACTATTGAGCAGCATTAATGTAAGTAAATATAGTCCAAAATATCAAAAGAGTTGCCTTATGCATTCATTTCCTTATATATTGTATATTCATGAGAAACCAAAGGGCACAGGAATTAATATTTCTAAAACACAGATGCAACAAAAAATAGGTACTTTTATCTAAAGCTTCATATTTGACTAAAATTATTGATATACGTACTAAGTAGTCTAGGTTCTCCCATTTCCCCAGCATTTTCTATGTATGTAAATGTAGCTCAAACATCTTTACTACAGAAATGTGCAGTTCTACTTACTTTTTGTGCTTACCCATGTCAAAGTATTTCTTTCCTAAGCGCCTGACCTAAAAAAGGTCTGTGACACTGTTCTACAAGTTGAAACTGAACAATGAGATAAATTTACACTTAAATTAAATTTTATGCATGTGTTGAAAAAAACATAAACAAGACAAAGTAGTGCCTTAAACAAAGATACTAGAACTTCTGTTAAAAGCATATAATTGTTTGCTTTAGTGAGGAATGTGTAGTAAGGAATGTGTGTATCAATACCACAATTAAAACTTTAATGATCATTTCTCCCTTCCCACTTTTGATAATCAAGTATATAGTGGGAATGTCATCTGAAAAAATTATTAAGTGTTCTAATGGGGGAATTCTAAAACTTGAATATGTCTTTCAATAAAGTCAAGTTATTAAAAACTAGTAATTATTAACATGTTTTAAATCATCATTTAGCTGTGAATAAATTAAGAAATCAGTTATCAGGAGGTAGTGCTAAATCAAGTTTACCTTAAATAATTTAGAGTTATTAAGTAGAAAAAGACACTGATGAGTATCTCCAAGGAAGACATCATTAGCTGGTGATAATTAGTGTGTCTATGGAAATGTAGCCTAACCTCTCCCACCTAGATTACATTAGTAAAGGAAGGTTTGCCTGTAGCTACAGTTGTCCTTTATCTGTATGCTCTCAGGAAGGAGAATCTTTGAGCAGGCTGTCTACCTCTGATCTCTCAGTTGTTCATTTCCTTGGTGTTTAAAAAGTATAGAGATGCTGTGCAATTAAGATCCCACCAACTTACAGAAATAGTGTTTCTGTATAAGTAATGTCTAATATTAATTTGGTAGATTTCCAGTGTTGTTGAACTTCAGATATACTTGCATTTTAATAGAATCACAGAATTAACTAGATTGGAAAAGACCTTTGAGATCATCAAGTCCGGCCTATGACCTAACACCATTTTGTCAATGATGATGTTATGAGCAATATAGCTAAAATAATTATTATTCAAAGTGCAGACTTTATAAACTGAATGTATATGTATCATTGTAGACAGAGTCATAAAAAGTCTTTGTCAAAGATTGGAGTGACTTTACATTTTGTGATGTTTGACTTTTGGGTAATAAAATTGAGGTGAAAAGGAAACAGTTTTATAAAGTCAGCAGGACCTGAGATCTGTATTTCCTTACACCTGGATTGTAGATCATTTTGTTGCTGGTCAGAGGTGCGACCAAGGACTGAGAATTAAAACAAAATTAATTTAACCCAAGATGCATCAATTTTGGGGTAGCTTACTTTAGAGACATATCTTAAGTCTATAAATGAGAAGTTAGTTCCCGACATGAGTAATGTCCAAAGGCCAAACTTCTAAAGGTTTTTGAATAGTTATTAGAAGTGGTTGGATGTACTTTTAAACAACAAGAGTATAAATACCTCTGGTTTAAGTGGTCACAAAAGACATTGTGTGAACATTTCTGGGACTCTGGCTTCTGACAGTTTTGAAAATCCAGTCACAAATCTTTGATTGCAGTAGATTATTTCCATAAAATTAAGTCATTTGAGAAGAAATAGGCCACCCACCTATCTTTATGTTTATAGTAAAATTGAAAAGTTGGATACATTTGTACCTAAGAAATTTTAGGAGCTTCTAATATGTTGGTACTTTGATGTGCTTGGGAGGAAAATAGTCTAGAGAGGAATACAATTTTGACCATCTGAATCTTCGGAGCTCCGTATCAGTAAAAAGGTTTGCTTACCCACAAATATGCCTCTGAAATATGAAGTTTTGCTTCGGCAAGCAGTCTTGAACAATGCACATAAAAAGCTGAAGTGCTTAGGCATGGATATAGAGATGCATCAAGACAGGCACTGTGTCTCCAGGGCACAAGGGGAAATACACATCTTCTTGTTGCATCTGTGCCAAAAATCCAGCATCTGCCCCCATATGACAGCAATCCCTTTGAAATAACTTTGAGCCGTCCTCAAACATTAAATAGTCATTAGATGAAGTTCTTAAAAAACTGTGAGATGGAATACAGTAATAACCTGTGTCAGATTTTCATTTCTTCTTTTATGCTTCTAGGGTTTATTTTAATTTTTAGCTGTGAGCAACTTGAAGATTATCCCATAATTGCCCAACATCAGTTGAGTAGCTCTGCGTAATCTTTTAAAGCAGCTGGGCTCCTAGAAGGTTTGACTCTGCTTTTGACTAATATATTTGCCAGCATGAAGCCATCCAATGGACTTAATTTTTCCCTGTTCATTTTCATAAAATTACACAAATTAAAATCATGTTAAAGTGAAAGAAGAAACAGGGAAAAGACTTTTACATATTTCTTTAACAAATGTGCTAGCATAGAATGTTTCTTGGGAATGACCAAAATTAGCAATGTTCAGGTTCTCACACGTTGCTTGCGTAACAGTGACACACTTCTGAGGAGAGGTGGGCTAAGCCCTTGGAGACAAAATGCTGTGTATCATCCTTCAGCGGTCTGGGTGTGCCAAAGAGGCTGTGTCAAGAGACTGTCTGGATTTTGGAGGCTGTGTGCTCTCCTCAGGGAGAAAGATGGAAGAAGACAGACCAGTATGTCAACAGGGAGGACTTCTGATCAGCTAGAGGGGCAACAGGTACAGCAGGCAGTGACCATGTTCAGTAGCTCTGCCTTAGCACCAAAGCTGCTTCCTAGAATAACAGCCTCAGCTTTAAATAGGTAGCTGTTTTCAGATCAACATAGTTTGACATATCTAAGACTAATGATACTAAATCAGATCCTTGTTACAAGTTTTGATGACATTAAACATAATTATTTTTAAAATTTGTACATAAATTCTCCAGTCCCCATTTAATGAAAAATAAAAGGAATGCAGAGTGATTGCACTGCTGTAAGCAATCTTAACTTTGTCAGTAGAATTACTTTTTTTTCTCTGTTATTGTAATTTAACTTTAAATTACATTTTAGTTGCTATTATTTTAGGTTAAACCTTTTACTTTTATATTTAGAATCTTTTAGTTTGGAGAAAAAAAATTAAATTCCTGCTTGCCCTTTCTTTAACAAAATATATGTGATTTCTCTTAAGTTTTTTTTTATGATAAAAGCTGTAACATCCATATTGTGTCTCTGTAGTCTGTCTGGTGGGTAGTCCAAAACCAAATCCTTTCAATTAACGTTCTGATAACTTGTGAAGCATAATACAAGCTTGTAAGTAGGCTGAACTGTAGAGTAACTTCATGATGTACAAATGCCACACCTAGGTTGAGGCAACCCCTGATATCAATACAGGCTGGGAACATGAACTGATCTGGAGGAGGCCTGAGGAGAAGGACTTCGGGGTGTTGGTGGATGAGAGGCTGGACGTGACCCAGCAATGTGCACTCACAGCCCAGAAAGCCAATTGTATCCTAGGCTGCATCAGAAGAAGTGTGACCAGCAGGTCAAGGGAGAGGATTCTGCCCCTCTGCTCTGCTGTGGTGAGACCCCATCTGCAGTGCTTCATCCAGCTCTGGGGTCCTCAACACAAAAAAAATGTAAACCTATTGAAGCAATTCCAAGGAGGTCCACCAAGTTGATTAGAGACAGAGCACCTCTCTTATGAGGAAAGGCTGAGAGAATTGGGACTGTTCAGCCTGGAGAAGAGAAAGCTTTGGGGCAACCAAATGGTGACCTTCTGGTATTGGAAGGAAGACTACAGGAAAGAAGGAGACTGTTTATGAGGGCATGTCTGTATATATATGGCTTCAAACTGAAAGGGAGTAGGTTTAGATTAGAGATCAAGAAGAAATTGTTTACTGTGAGGATGGTGAGGCACTGGAAGAGTTTGCCCAGAGGAGTCGTGGATGCCCCATCCCTGAAAGTGTTCAAGATCAGGCTGGATGGGGCTCTGCGCAACCTGGTGTGGTAGAAGGTGTCCCTGCCCATGGCAGCAGGGTTAGAACTAGATGATCTTTAAGGTCCCCTCTGACCCAAGCCATTCTTTGAAGCATCCACACGTATATACTCCTTGTCAGTTTCTGCAATATTATGTAGGATTAGTTTAATACTTAGTTATATCTGGAATATACCAGGGATATAAATGTACATACCAAGCAGAGAAATTCAGACTCTGATTGGAAACTAGATATTGGTAGACTAAATGCCACTGTGCAGTGGCTTGAAGCATCAGTTTGAAAAAAGAGCTGCTTCCAGGATGAAAAAATTACTTTGTGTTTATAGTAACTGTAAGGCTTTTTATGAGAGAGGCTCTTAGCTCCCTTGCTGGTCACTATTGGAGCAGTCTGAATCGTCTGACCCAGTGTGGTTACAACTTCTTAGGCCGTTAGACTCAAGATTTTTCTAACACATTGGAATGAATTAGGAGACTTGTTCTCTTATCTATCTCATATCTACCTGTCTGTCAACCTATATACTTCTGTATATTTATGCTTTTACAGTATTCTCACCTTGGTTGTATTTTAGGCCATGCTTACTTGGGCTCCCTATGCTATGAAGAAACATATTACTGAAAAGTAATTTAACAACAATTTGTTACTTCAATTAAATTTTTATTTTTATTTTTAGAAAGACTTACAGCTCATAAGCAAATTTCTTATTGAGGATGTTCATTCTGTAGCATAAATATGCTGTGACCCTTCTTTGATAATAAAACATTACTTGTTAGAATTTAATTTCAAGTGTTTGAAAATGAAATAGAAAAAGGAAATAGAACATGTTTATGTTAAATGTATAGCACAATGTATTATTGTTCACTAACATTTAGTTCCTAAAAATTTGTTACAGTCATACTGTAATGATTGGTGAGAAAGGGGGGACTTTAGAGGGACCAAAATGAGCCACCGTGGCTAAACAGAAAGTACAGCATTACAGAGTAAAAGAATTAAAAGAACTTCTCAAAAAAGCTAAATTTAAGTCCAAATGAAAAAAGCGGAAAATATAATGAACCATTACAGATTAAATGCAAATATACAAAGCGTGACAGAAAGAGTTTGAAGAGTCAGTTAGGAAAAGCATTAAAAAATAGTAATAAATCCCTTTTACAGATGCAGCAGAACATGGTGCTTTCAGGAAGGCCTCTAGGGACCAAAAGAAAAGGTCAGAGAAGATAAGGCTATAACAATGATATTAGATAATTTTTTCCATCCATCTGTGGAGTGTGTTGAGTTTACTGGAGCCATGGGTAAATGCCCCTCATACCTAGAACACAGGTAGGACAAAAAATGACAGAGCAAATGGGCAACAGGAATAGAAACAAAATGGCAGGCTGAGCTGGAGCACACTAAAGAATTCTACAGGATATCAAGGATCGAGAAGTCAGACCACTCATTTTGCTAATGCAATCTTTTAATTTTTCTTTAATATCAAAAGCTTGAAATTATGCTGAAATGTGGCACCAATTTTTAAGCAACATTCCAGACATCTGAAGGAACATGAAAAAATCTGGGGTAGTTCTGACTGATGAAATGACAGGCAACAATCATTGCAGATATGACCCAAAAAATGAATAGAAATATATGCTCAAAGGACACAGATGCTTTTCGCAGTGACTTGGGAAAAGCAGTCATGCAATTTCTAAATTCAAAATGATGTACTAAATGTACTTTTAAGACTTGCTCTCCTAATGAAGGAATTTTTCAGTTTTGGAGCTAGTTTAATCATAAGAATACTTATGTGACACCCAGATATTGTACAGATGCTGGCATATGGCGTATCTACAAAACTGTATATGAGATTCTGCTTTCTAAAAGAAGACCTATTACATCACTTCTCTGCTTCCTGTTCCTTTCATATTCGTCACTAAACATCTGTGTTTGATGAAGAATTGCAATATGCTTTGTATATAAAAGTATGTAAAACGTATACACATACAGACACTCAAAGAGCCAATTATTTCTGCAGTGGTTGCACTGCAACTGTTAAAATAAAACCACCATTCCTTTCCTTTGTGTGTTCCTTGGCTTCTGCTTTCGTGGGACTATGTAGCATATTTGTGGCTTACCATAAGGTTTTCTTTAAAGTAGCCCGAGGTGCCTATTGTTCTAATAATGTCCATAGTGGTATTTTAAGATTCATTGACTTTATGACATCTGACAGGATGGCTTATCTAATAGCTGTAGTAGGTGAGGGCAGCCAAAGCATATTCTATCTTTCCCAAGTTTCCACCAGACATGATCTTGGAATTTCTGCTAAAGGAGAGGTGAAAAAGAAAAGCAAAACTCTCCACATAATTAAGAAGGAAATTAAAGAGAAGGTAACACAGTTACTTTGATTTATTTCTTATCCTGGCCTTCTGCTAGGGTTAATGATTTATGTTTCTCCAGAATATGGAAGCCTCAGCTAGAAAATATACCTTGTACTAAAGAGAAGACTGAAATAAACAATATTTCTGTCCCTGAAAACTCTCCAGTATACCTATGGCAGAGTTTAATCAGGCGTTCTGATTTGGGTTAATGAAGATATTTGGGTGAATGTTAGGTAATCTCAATTTAACATTAAAGCTCAGCATAACTTTATGCTGCATAGTAACTCAATCCTTGAGCTTCCCTCTTTCAAGCAATATTTCATAGTTCAGTGTACATAATTGTTCACTGAATAATTGGTTATAAAAAAAGGTTAAAAACAAGCTGTCATTCTGGAATCAGTTTTTGTTTTAAGTAAAGAGGTAATTAATTTTTTAACAGCAGAAGCCTCTTTTGATCTAGTTAGTCTGGCATGAAGTGCCTTCCAGAGTGCAATCTGTGCATTCTTCATCAGGAGAAATAAATATTATTATCTTCTAGAACTGTTTTGATTTTTCAACCTACTTCTTAGCTGCCTATATTAATTTCTGTTCTAGTAGATATAAACCATATAACATTCAAGAGAACATCCCAATTGAAAATTCTTGATCTATGACATATGTTTTCCAGACTATGAAGGATTTCAGATTCACAGAAATATTTTGGTTGGGAAAGACCTCTGAGGTCATCAAGTCCAACCTTCAACTGATCATTACCTTGTCAACTAGACCACAGCACTAAGTGGTCACATCCAGTAATTTCTTTAACACCTCCAGAGGACGACTCCACCACCTCTCTGGGCAGTCCATTCCAATGCTTAACAACTCTTTCCATGAAGAAATTCCTTCTGAGTTTGTGTTCAGTCTGAACACCTCCTGGTGCAGCTTGAGGCTTTGTCCTCTTCTCATGTCAGGGGTTGCCTGGAAGAAAAGACTGACCGCCACCTTCCCACAACCTCCTTTCAGAGAGTTGTAGAGAGCAAGAGATGATTACCCCGAGCCTCCTCTTGTTCAGACTAAACACCCCCAGCTCCCTCAGCCTGAACTTGAGCAGGCTGCAGCATTTTCCCTGACTTGAGTCAGTTTTTTTCAATCTGAGAAACCAAGGTGTGGTCCATTGGCTCTAAAAACCAATTCCATTCCAGAAGCTAGTTTCCACTAATGTTGCTGAAAAGTGCTGAGCTTCAAAGAAGCAGAAATAATGTGTTGGCACTGTAGTTGAGATATTACATACTCATTCACTTAACTTAATTCTCACTTCTGTTGAAAGTTCACATCTCTGATCCGGAAAATGAAGTTAGTTAAAAAATCAGAGGAATTTTTGTAGCACGATACCCACCCAAGTAATCACTGTTTCCTTACCTGCTAAGGCTGCACATCAGCTCCTAAACATTACTTGATGGAATAGGGGAAGAGAAGGATTTCTAACTGACGATTTGATCAGTGAATAGATAGGCCAGGTTAAAACAGTCAGAAGACTGCTTCTAACTGAATCCCATACTATGGGAAAAGATTCTCTTTGATCTAGTGATGTTCCAGCTACAGCTGTAATGCCCCCCGATAGGCCATTCTATACCCTGCATCTTCATCTGTGGATACATGCCTCTAGATAAAAAGCCCTGATGTTCTTATTCTGCTGCAAGGTTAATTTTTACAGATCTTCAAAGGATATGGTTCTAAAGGAGCATATAAGAAAACAAAACATCCTTTCTCTTCTTTTTTGAAAATTTGGCTATAGATGGTGTATGAAATATTATAGGATTAAGTTTCTTGTATTTCTCAGATTTATATCTTCATCTGTTATTTATTTAAACTTGACATTATTTAAAAACCTAAGCGAAAATATCAAAACCAAATTTATGCATGTACTTTGCCTAGCCTAAGCAGACAATCAGCTTACATTTAAAAGTTTATAGTCATACTCCTCAGTGTAGTAAATGTTAACTGAATGCAACAGAAGTGGTGAGGGTTCCCTGACTTTTCAGGGAGGTCATACAGCCAGAGAAATATGAGCTACTATTTCCAGGAAGGAAATTCACAACCCCATAAATTTACTGTATGTTCAAATCAGGCTATTCTCCACTTGTAGGGTCTGATATGTTGAATAAACCAGCACTGATAAAATAATAAAAAGCTAGTTTTGAAGGTAGAATATTTTATTTGATTGAAGAAGTAAATATATAACACCTTAAGATACTGGAGCTTTATTCGGGGGCAACTATGTTGTGTTCTTGCAGAAAATTCATCCTGTAATAATCAGGAAACAAGGCTGAAGAACAAAATTATCTTTATATGAACCCTGATTGTGAAATGTCAGCTGAAGTTCTGAGGTTGAGCTTCTGTATGTCAACCTAAGCAGAAATAAAATCATGTTGTCCCATGGAGAGAACTGTACTCCAGATTCATGACACATTGATAAGTACAGATAGGCCTGTTGACCAGCAGTGAGATTATATTCTTGCCTAGTCTGCTGCATGACCACATTTATGGTCACTGCATGGATTATTTGGTTTGCTGCTTGGAATCACTGATCTAAATGCACCTTAGTAAAACTCTTCATGTATCTGATCTGTACATTTCTCTGAGATATTAAACTTAGCTAATTAGGCTGCAATAATGCACAGCTTGTTTTTAAATGCCAGTGTGAGTGCAATATTAGAAAGTATTAACAGTGAGATATTGAGCAGACGTCACAGTCTTTAAAATATTGCTTGACAGTAGAACAAGACCAAGGAGCAGTCCAGGTGGCATGGTGTTTGTCCATAGGGTTTACAAATTTTGTCTGGAACTACAGCCAGAAACACCATTCAGAATATTGCTGTTCTGAACAATTTGCTGAAAATACAGTCACTGAAGTGACCCCTCATACTTTGTGGAATTATGACCCATTGTGTTGGTTTGTTGTTAGTTTTGGGGCTTTTATTTTTTTTCATGATGTATACTTTAAATATTAAGGCTCAGTGTGATGTCTGCTTTGGTCTTTACTTTTGAGCTAATGTTGTTTAAGGATAGCATAGATGTAAATATCACTGTAAAAATGTAATCTACAAACATAAACTGCAACTATATCTCAAAAATGCTATAATTAGTTGCATTTCAAAGCCAAGAGGCAAAGTAATTTTAAATAAGTGCATTAATATGAAGTAACAGATTTTAAAACTTAACAGGTCTTTTATGGGCTATAAGAAGCACACATGAGCTTGCAGAAAGATCAGGTATTTTGTATGTTGCTATGATGATATTCTATTTCAGTAGTTGTTTGATGAATACACTTCCCATCTCTCAAATATTTTGATATATTATTAAGAAGTAACTAATTTTCCCTCTAAAACCAGACTGAATGAGAGCCAAACTCACCATCTTGCTATACAGAACAACTAAAAGGAGTAATTCAGCTCTAAAATTATAGGCTAAAATCCCAACTTCACAGGCACCTAGTACTTAGATTACTTATCTAAGACACAGTATTGTAAGATATCCTCTTCCAAGCTACAATATTGTGAGATATTCTTTAAGTTTTTTCTACAAAAAAAAAGCCTTCTGAATTTAAATTTGCAAAATTTTATTTGCTTTTCCACCTGCCTCTATGGGTAACAATCATATAATTTAAATGTTTCCCTAGTGAAGCATATCAGACTTTGAAAAAAGAAAGCACCTACTCCTACTTGAAATTGTGCCTGCACTGAAGTCTGAAGTTAATTTTCTTTCAATTCTATTTTTGACTGAAACAATTACTAAAAACTAGATTCAAAGGAGACTTTGGGAAAAGAACAAAGCCAACAAAATATTCCAATAAAATGTGATGAGGAACTGAGGGAAAACCCCAATCCTTAATGCGCACTAGAATAAATATGCACTAGATGAGCACTAGAACAAAGAGCATAATGAGTTTTTGAAGTGTCTAAAGATAGTTGCTTTCTATTCTCAAAACAGCAAATGTTTAACCAATTTCATGTTGCAAATCTTCCTACATGTTGCTATGCATTTGAGGTTAAATTAGCTTTCCCAAGAAGTACACTCTTAAAAGTGGTGTCAAGGAATACTTATAGTTTTACAATTGGCAATTAAAAGCCATTTGCAAAATAAAATTTTAGTCTATACAATGAAGGGTTTATTTTTTTTTTTCATCTGCTGCTAACTGTTGAATAAAATACAAGGGGTTTCATTCCATTTCCTTCTGGTAGAGAAGAATGGATCAGAGTGGACCATTAATCAGAACACAAAGATTAGAAAGAGTCTGCAATGAAGAAGACCTGTAGCTTTTATTAAATGCACATTTATGACTGCAGAAAAATATTCTGGATTTCAGGGGTAATAATTTTCATATATAATTTAGGAAAAGAGGCGGTGGCAAGATATACAGGCTGTGCAAAGCAGCATGAGATGTTAGAGGAGACACAACTTCATGGCTAACTAGAGAGTGTCTTGAGCATTTGAAGAACTTTCTCAGTCAGAAATTGAGCCAAACCAAACTTTGCAGCTCCTCAACAAACTCTGCACGTCTTATTATCAAAGCTGACATTTCAATCTGCTTCAGGTAATGTGAAAAGATCATGCAATGCAGCAGATGCCTGGAATTGCAAAGTCAGAAAAGTAGTCAAAATAGCCCTAAATATGTAAATCTGAATTTAAGTTATTCAAAATAATTTGATACAAGTCCCTCTAAATACATCAGTTAGCAACATTTTAGCCAGTCCTTGTACAAGTACCTGTAACATTGTCTACCTGTAAAGGCAATGTGAAAAACCTATGTATTTACAAAACATTTAGAAAATCTTCAGTTCTCTATTCATTCAAAGGTTGTAAAAAAATTATTAATTTTCCATGAAACCATTCACAGTCACAAATCCAGTGATATTTAGACATCTGCCTAGATTCTTGTCTTTGGAGTTATCATTCAAATATGGTCATTTTCCTACAAAGTCAAGTAATTCCATGAAATCGTATGCAGTAAATGTAATGAGAAATCAAGATAGAACAGGAGCACAGAATCAGCATTATGCTCATAGATGTTCAGCACATATTAAAATTCCTGTCATATGGGTGAGGTCATTTCAGATCAGTCTTTTCTCAAAGTTTGCTCACATTATTCACATTAATTTTAGTAAGGTATCTGGATGATAAAATTAGAGGCCTGCAAATTTTACTGGTGTGGGGGAGAGAAGGAAGCAGCTGCATTTTGCAGAGGAACATGAAGAGTCAGGGAAGCCTGACAACAGTAAAAGAACAAATGGAGTGGGAGAAGGAAAGGAGGATAGTCTAGTCAGGACCAAGGTAGAATTGGGAAAACGAATTTGACAGAGAAAGCTTCCCAGTTACATGGGAATATGCTTATTTTTATGGAACAAGGAAAGGTCATTGGCAAATATTGATTTAGGTGCCCTCTGCATACCCCTTGGCTGGTCAGAGACTTAGAGGTCTGTGAAAGGCTACTTTGCCTCTGATTAAAATCTGAACAATCAGTTCAAGAGTTCATGGAGGGGTTGAACCCCAATTTTTAGTGCAGAAGTTGTCAAAAACCATACAATGCAGAATGATAGAAATTCCTTCATAGTACTAAGTTTCATACACAGAGATAATGTACACAGTTTATTTTTTACCCATCTCTGTATGTGTGTTCCAGATGAAAAAAGGACCACCAGAAGGACATAAATTCCTGGACATGATAACTACTTGAGAGAGAATACCAAAAACATTCTATAAATCCAATGAGATGTAATAGTTTAAAATTCTTTCTTTGCAACAGGTGCAGTTTTGTTTGAT
Organism: Dicrurus megarhynchus; assembly: GCA_013399195.1. Taxonomy (NCBI): domain Eukaryota; kingdom Metazoa; phylum Chordata; class Aves; order Passeriformes; family Dicruridae; genus Dicrurus; species Dicrurus megarhynchus. The sequence goes on from VXAD01008716.1 coordinate 484,820, forward strand.
TAGGAAGAAATACTGCACACTCATTCAGAAAATATCCTTTCTTTTGACAAGAATGTATTAAAAATAAAATTCTAAACTGCTTCAGAATTTTATACCTGGTAATACTCCTGCCAATTCTATTCTGACAATACTTATGTCATATTACCTAATTAATTTGGTCCTTTGTCATTATTTTCCTAGATGTCACATTACATTTGAAAATAATATGGGATCATGGGATCATTAAGGTTGGAATAGATCTCTAAGATCCTTGAGTACAACCATTAATCTAATACTGATACATCCACCAGTAAATTATGTCCTTAAGCACCACATTTACATATTTTTTGAACATTTCCACCACTTGCCATGCCTGCAAACCTTTTCAGTGAAGAATTTTTTCCTAATATCTAATCTAAATCTCCACTGGTGCCGTTGAGGCCATTTGCTCCTGTCTTAATACTTGTTACCTGGGAGAAGACACCACCCTCCACCTTGCTAAAACATCCTTTCTGGTAGTTGTATGGAGCAATAAGGTCCTCCCTCAACCTCCTTTTCTCTGGGTTAAACAACCCCAGCTCCCTCAAACCAAGAAGTGTTAAAACTTATTTTTTGGTAATATTTTATCTTAATTTTTATATACTTTTGGCCCAAGGGTCTCATGTTTGATTGTCACTTCAGTAATTTAGTGTCATTTATGGAATTGTGCTACTTTACATAACATTTTTCTCCTAGGAAGCTGCAATCCTAATCATGCTTGACAGATAATTTAGCGACAAGAATTTATCTTTTGAAATTTTTTAAAATAATATAAAGAAAAATTCTATCTTTAAGTTTCATTGGAAACTTAAAAAATAATTTTGGATCTTTGTGGTTAATAGTTGAATTCCACTGTTTAGACTGGAACAAATTCTTCTTTTCATTGACTCCCAGGCCCTAGAGAAGGAAGATGTACTGACACAGAATGTTATGCATTCTTTGATGTACATGAGTTTATTTTCATATAAAAAGCTGCCAAAAACCCAACAGTAGTAAAATGGAGACTGGTGAAGAATTTAATTCATCCTCAGTGATTACCTGGTCATCTCCAAGGGACTGAATCAGGAAAACAAACTCGGGTCTAATTTCGAGCTTGGTCCTTGCTATTGGTATGATCGAAGCATGGAATGAGAGTGGAAACTTCAAGATGGTGCATGATTTTTGTAGCTGAAGAAATTAAGAGGACCAAAATACAAGCAAGTACAGCAAGACAAAAAGATCAAAACAAAACAAATGACCTTAAAACCCCACAAATCAATTATTTATTTTAAAACTTAAATGTCATGTTTTTCCTTAGATATTGATTACTTGAGAATTCCAGCTTTCTCTAGAAACAAGAAAAAAATCTCTGTTTCACTCATGATTACAGAGAAATATTGAAGATGTGCAATCAGAAAGGCCCAAAGACTAGAGGGCAGACCAACTAATCTATGAAAAATTCTCTCTCTCCATATAAACTTTGTTTTATAATCTTAAATTATCACAACTAAAGCAATACTACACTTAACTTATTCAACTGCCACTTTTGGCTTAGGAAACAGGCTGATTAATATTGAAGATGTGAACTGTGTAGCTTTGGAACTGTGAACAACTCACAAGGTTGATGAGAAGGTTGGTTTCTGTGGTACCATCCCCTGCCCAGCTTCTTTTGAAAATGATTGCAATAAGTGACTTCACTGGAAGTGAAAGTGAAGAATTGAAACAAGTCTCTACTCAGAAAACTTGCAGTAGCACATTATGTCTTCCATGCCATCACCCAAGTAGATGAATTTGAAAAAGAAATGCTCCAAGTTAAGATTGCTCCACTTCCGTCACTGTACAGATGACCTAATGTCTAAAATGGGCCTTCCTGAAGGCCTAACTTGGCACACAGAGACTTTGGCAAGTGTTAGGTGTATTGCTCCTGTTAAATATTGACTGTATCCAGTGTTTATATGGTAAGTGTTGAACATGAAGAAATGCCTCTCTCAATTTGTTTTGGAACAACCGAATCCCTGCTGTACAAACTCCAAAAAATTGTTGGTTGAAATATCTTCCAACAAAGTTTTAAATATGTTTTTAATTAAGCCCACGGCTACTCACTAGAACACTGTGTTTTCTCTTCAAACTTTTTACCCTGCCAGTTCCTTTCTCCAGTGGCCAGTTTACAAACACATCCCTGCAAACTGAAGCCTATAGTCAATGAAAAGACTCTTACAGCAAAAGTTTTCAAGTGTTAGGAGAGGAAACTACCTAGAAATGATGGGTAAGATGGTACATCATGAAACTTAAAATTTTTTATTTCTCTTTGCATCACATATTTGTTCAATTTGGGTATGATCAATGTTTTCATTATCTACTGTTGAGAGCATGAAATAAGAGAAATATTCAAGAGATAAACATGATATTAAGTGTATAGAGCAGTGCCTGAAACCTAGAATAACCCTCTAATTTATTTACGAAACGTGTTAGAGCATTTGTACCTTTGTGGTTGACATCTGGTGGCAATATATATCATTCCAGAACTCATGAACTGAATGCATTTCCCAGTATTCCTGCTTTGTTAACTGAAGCACACTGATGTCCAGGACACTGAAGCCTCTCGAAACAGGTTTCCGCGAAGTGATATGCGTGGAATAGTTGATAAGTATTCATGTGACAGGACCAAGGACTGTACAGTTTTTTGTAATTACCCAGTCAATTCTCCTTCCCTGATGGCAGAGGAAAATGGCTAATTATGGAAAAGCGTTTGAGAAATCCTGTCATCTAACATTTGTGAATAATTGTAGATGTCTTTAAAATACATGTTTTGAAATGTTGAAGATGACAGTACTGCCATACATGGCTCTTTAATGTCATGCTGCTAATATACTTGAACAAGTGTCAGGATTCCAAAAGGCATACAAGGCTTTCCCTGACCCTTAAATTCTTACAAAGACTGCTGTTATTCATTTGTGAATCTGACTATTTTTAAACAAGGGCTTCACAATTTACTTTGGGGAATTTATCAACAAACATGCATTATAGTAAGGATCAAATACCTGAGGCTGTCCTTTACATCTTTTATCTATTTTCTATTCTAGCTAAGGAGCTCTTTATGCAGTTAATCTCATTAAATAAGGAAATGACTGGGGCAGCCTGTTTTTAGAAGAAAGAGATGGTGAAGGTAGGCTGACTCAAAATGATTTGGAACAGGATCTCCCACATCACAGGATGGGATTTTAACCACTGTGTTTAGAGACAGGCATTTGCTGCTCTTCAGCTTTCTGTAGAAAGCATAGAGCTTTGAGTATATATCCAGATAATTGTCATCACCTGTGGCTAGGGGCACCAGCCTACATGATGAAGTCCAGATCCATCTACTTCTTCCATTTCAGAGAAGCACAATGATCTTGAGCTTTCAACATCTCATAAACATTTCTTGGCCTTTGCATATATTTCTTTCTAATCAGAAATTAAATTTGAGAAGCATTTTTATATAAAAAACAGTTTTTACAGTGTTTTTTCTGATGGACTAGAAAGTGTTCATAGCTAAACTGCTGACAAGCTCTAATATTTGAAAGTGAAGATTTGCATATCAATACTCTTATTCTACATTTTAATATTATTTGGTCACTTTGAAAACTATCTATTTTAATTTACTTCTTTAATGATAATTTAAACCAATTTTCTAGTAATTTTGATGTTTTCTATTGGGTCAGCTCTAGTTTTGCATCACTCGTTACTTCTTTAAAATGTTAATAAACCATTACATCTTGCTATTTTCAAAGTCAGTAATTACTTTACTTTGCTTGAAAGTTAAGTATGACAATATTCCTGGTAGTTCCACTTCATCATTCACATATGACAACTCTTCTTTTGCAGATGAACATCATTTACCAAATTGTCTGGTTTACGTGCCTCTTAACACTACTTGACCAAGATACATAGCACCAGTTTCATTTTGGAATTTGTAAACAAACAGTATTTTTAAACATACACAAGACATGTTCCAAGCTAATTGTTTTACTGGGGTTTGCCTTTATTCCTAATTTAGAGAACAAAACAAGCCATTTCAAAGCTTGGCTTTGGCACAGAGAAGTGCTCAGTGCTTCTGGGTAGGAGAGAACAGGACCCACTTGGTCTGGCAGCAGTGGCCAAAAGAGACTGATGCAGCTCTCTGAAGTTCATTAACCCAATTGGTAGGGTAATAGACATGTTGAACTCACAACTTTTTTATTCACTGATTATTTTTAAAGAACAATTAAAATAAACAAGAAGAAAATAAGAAAATTACAATAAGAAATTATTTATAGACTACACAGGCAGCAAATTTAATATGCTCCACATGGAGCCATAAAGTTTTACAAGAAAATGAAGTTTTAAAACTTAAAGGCCATATTGGAAGCCTGTAGAAGGTGCTTGAGTAGGAGATAGAAATCTAAGATGAAATCTATACATAGTGAAAAGTGTAACAAAATAATTTAGCTGAAATAGACACACAGAATATTTGCATGAATTGTCTCTGGGATGTGCAGTTTGTTTTCTTACCTATTAAAAACGGTAGAACATTAGACGTTGTCTCATCAGACTTTGAAAAGAACATACTTGTATTATCCTGGGGTGCTTAAGCAGTAATTTTAAAAGATTTTAAATTGATTTCAACTCTAGTTTACCTCTTTCAGTAACTACCTGACCACTGAATTATTACTCAACATGTTTACCAGAATTAAAAAAAAATTTTCTTATGCTACCAAAAATATCCTGTATGGTTCTTTTAAGAATGCAAACCTCTGTTATATCAAGCATAGGTTGACATCCAAGGCCACAAGAAATTTTTTCTCATATTTTCACAAAGAAATCTCCTTTTTAGGTACAGATGATGCATTTCAAAAAATTTAAGAAACACTTCTGAAACACCAGGTTTGAAACTTTGGTAGTTCTAACATGTCTGAACCAAAGTATTGCTTTTTCTTCAGGAGAATCACTCTTTGCACTGTTTTCGTGATTGATCTCTTACAAGCTCTATTTATACAGTCCTATTCTCAAAGGGTTTTATTTTGGTTTTTTTTCAGTCTTTTGTTCCCTTATTTCTTGTTCGGTTATAAAACCAATCTCTCTCAACTCAGGATGCAGTAATGCAGTTGCAATTCTGAGGTGGTACTGTGTTGGTGTGGAACTCATGGTTAGAATACCCAGCAGTAATGCCCCCATATTCAGCTTATATTTCCTGCTTATGGAACAAATATTTCCTTATATTAACTAGGAAACATTTGATTTCCAGGTTCGCTTGAGTATGTTGAATAGAGTGTAAGAAGGATGAGATTTTCTGGTCATGGGAATATCACGATCTTGCAATTTGTGTTGGATCAAGTGCCAATTTCTGGAATCAAATTATTTAAAATAAAACCAATGATGGGTTATTACACTAAATTTGGCTGGCTGTAGCTTTTAATGTTGGTGCTTGCTCTTTGAAAAAAGCTGAAAATGACACAGCCCTTAGAATTCCTACTTCTGTGCAAAGAGCTGTCAAATGCAGATCTAGGCTGCATATTTCCAAGTTGTGAGTGAGCCATCAAAGCAATAATTTGCTAAATATTTGCTTTTGCATACTGTTAATAAAATTATGCACATATTCCGTGAAATACTGTTCAGTTGACAGTATTCTGTTTTATGGATACCCGTGAGTCTGCTCCTTTTTTAGAACATGTCCTGAAAACAAACACCTCATATAAGGTTCTAATTTCATTTTAGAATGAAATGAGTGGGTGTTGTAAAGTTTTCTAAGAGCCAACACACCCAGGTCATGTTTTAGAGATTTCCACTTGGGCTGCTTTGGGCTGCCACAGCATGTGACTGCTCTTTGGTACTGTATAATGAGACTCACTAACTGTACTTGAATTTGTAATTTTGTTTCCGTTTTGCAAAATTACATCTCCTAGTACTGGTTAATTTCATGATATCCACTGTCATTTAAAAATAAACAAATGATTAAATAAAGAGTCTAAACATAGAAAAACTGAAAATGCTAAGCAAATACTACCTAAAGATTCAAAGGCAGAAGGCACATGAAAATCAAAAAATATTTACAGGTCTTACAAAAAAAAGCAGGCTGTGGGTTTCTTAGCCCCCCAATTTGTACTTTGTTTATAAATGAATTTGACAAGACAAATGTTCCTATTATCACCTTCATTTCTGTTACAGAAAAAAACTCGTCTGTTACATCTCCTTCCAGATAACCTCTAACTGATTTTCAGTGAAACATATTCATGGGAATCCTATTTTTCTACTCAAAGGGGTATTTAATGTTGCTTCTTTTTGATAGAATTTGGAAATATTTTTCCCTTCAAAACTATTTATTATCTATAATTTATTTAAGTACAAACATAATGTCCTCAGTTCTTCAAACACAGAAGATACTTGTTCCATCTCATGATAATCATGTCTGATTTTAGTAGCGGAGAGTTCTCCAGCCAGGAATGAGTCTAGAGGACTCAACTCGTATAGTGACTCTGTAGTTCATAGGCTAGTTTTGACATTAATAGATGATACAACACAATAAGCATAAATTTTCAGAAAGACACTGTTCTGATAACCCAAAATTTTGTTTTACAGGTAGGTCTACTTCAGTCTAGCTTTTTTCCTATGAAATGAATGCCTCTTAGTGGGTGGAGAGCATTTGGTTTGCTTCTGGAGTGCCCCTCCAGTTTAATTTCATCTGGAAAGAATCTACTTCCTTGTAATTTGTCTGCTCTGCAAAGTGAACCAAAATATTGTAAACAGCAACAACTGGGAAAATCAATTTGGATGGGGTAGTATAGTTGATATGAGCTGAAGTGCTCATAGAGATGCACTTGTGGCAGATTATAGGTATGGCTCTAGAGTGCCTTGATTATGAGCTGATTTTAGAAGTTCCTAGTTGCTAAAAGTTGCATTTTATGTGGAAAAAAATCCCAATACTGCAGTTCCTGAATTTTTTTTTTCTTAGTTTTCAAAAATCCCCCTGCATTCTCCCAAATTCTAAATAATATGGTTCTGTGTGCATGAAAATGAGGGCATTTTTCTGAAGTAACCTAATGGCTATTCTTTAGTCTCCAAGACACATTCCAGTATTTTGAGCAGTGAATTGGAAGCATTTTTTGCAGCCGTTTACATGACTAAGTTGTTTGCACAAAGATCCCAGGTCAATAAGAAATTTCTGCCTCAGGTTTTTCAATTTTATATGGATGTGGATATAATTCAGGGAATTGCACTTGTTACTTCCAGTTGTACAAATAGGCATGGCCTTTTCAGGTTCAGGTTTGAGCATAATCCTATCCTTTTTGGTCACAATCTCATCCATTAAATGTATTTGTGAGGTTACCTAGGTAGACTTTGAACTGTTTTTAAACTGTAAGCTTTTAATACTGCTTTTATTTCTGCAGCTTTCATGTGTTTTGTGACCATGTTGTAGTAAAATAAACAAACAAACAAACAAATAAACAAACAAATAAATGTTTAATGTCCCATAAGAATTGTAACTTCTCTCTTCCCTCAGAAGCATAAAGAACATTTGGGCAGGGGACCAGCTGTGGCTACTACTTTGCCTAATGGAGAGAAGTGAAATCAGCTGAAAAACATCACAACACCTCTATAAAACCCCATGATCAGTAAAAGTGTGTTTTTGAGAGGGGGTAATGCTGATTTCCTTGGGAAATGCCATCCCACAGCTCAAATATCTGTGGAAATTTGACTAAGACTGGAGATAATGCAAGTAAATAGACTATTTACTGATGGACAGTAAAGCAGCCCTAAATGCATTGTCCAGTTTGGTGCTATGAACTTGTTCTGCTGGCTGTTTTAGTGTTTTGTGCTGACTGCTTCCCTCCACTCTGGATCATCTACAACACACTTTCCCTATGTATTCTTGAGTTAGAATGAGTATATAATTTCTGCAATTTTCATGGAAGCAGAGAAGTTCAAAGGAAAGCCCACCTCACATCCCCCTCTCCCACCCACCACTGGTAGCAATCTATTCCCCAGAAAAATGCTGCAGGGTCACTGCTGGACTGGTAATATGCTGGGTAGGACAATCTATTTCTAGAGGAGCAGGAGAAAAAATAAGCCCCAGAGATACCTTGCATTTTCATCCTGTGCCCTGGGGTGTGGTCCCCTGAAGACATGGAGATTTCTTCTTGTTCCATGAGAGGGGAACAGCCAACAAAAAAGAACTTAATTTAAAAAGAGGCACAGACTCTACTCAGCCTTGTCCAAAACTGTGATGGTGCCCCAGCACTTTGTGAGACCACAATACTTTTATTTGGTATACAGATTGTGAAACACACATCTCTGCACCCTTACTTCTCCAGATAGGGACTTGATTAAAGGTTTTTTGCCGAGTGAAAAAAAGTCTTTGGTATGTAAAGACAGAATGCAAGACTGTCTGTCACTTATTATACCTTTGAAAGTGTATATGATAACAGTGAAACAACTGTATTCTATTTATTCTACCATTTCTCATACTTATGCTGGACTAAATAAATTACTGTCAACTTCAAGCATACAAAAATCGTGACTCAGGTCTTTATAAATGCCATGAACTTCAAAGGGTATGTTTTCTTTGCCTTATGTTCTCGAGCCATCAGAGATCACATTTTTAAACTTTTCTCCGTAAGTAAAAGAATAAGAATTATATATTTCTTGTTTTGTTTCTAAATGATTCAACTCAACCCTTCCCACCACCAAATAATGTGACACTTGATGAAATCTTGAGGGTTTGCAGTACTTTTAAGGAACTGTAGTTTTTCAGTACCCCAGAATTGTAACCACTATAATATTCTAAACTGAATAAAACTGGGGGACTGTTGCAAAACACAGCTTTTATTTTATCTGCCTTCCCTTTCGCTGCCTTGCAGCGGGGGAAGTATGTTGGTGCATCATTCAGAGTCAAAACTGTAAATCCAGTTTACAGGCACCTGGGGGGAACTGTTATGTGCTCTGACCCAAACCAAAGAATTGTTTGGACATTAGCCTCAAGCTGTCTTGTCAGATCTCCCAGAGCTTTGTCAGGACCCTCATCCTGGCTGCCACTTTCTCCTTACACCCTGAGTTCTGGGAGGCAATTGAATGGTAAGAATCTTTCTCTTTATTTACAGGGAGAAAACACGAATAAAGGCTCCAGTCTGAGAAACATAAATGAGGTATATGGCCAAGAAACAAAATACATAATGCAACAGTCAGAAACCTTATTAAAATTTTTGTATTATTATTACTCATTAAAATGTTTAAGAATCCTAAACTTCTGGCATGTTTTGTCGACTTCTATTTTGAGGAGAAGAGAACACTAGCATTGTTTACAGCTTGCTTTACTCAAATCCCAATGGGTCGAGTACTGTGTTTGTCTCCAGTTTTCAAGCCATTAAAACTCACTGGAATGTTATCCTATTTTCTTATAGTAGCTCTTTTTTTGGCTCATAGGTTGAAGCCCCACCTGAGTTTTAATTTTGCATATGACACAAAGTGAAGCCAGCATTTCTTAATCGTTTCTGAAAAAGATCATATGAAATTGCCTCACTCCTTTTGAAAAGGTAAGTGTTGCACTGTTAGATAAATGGAGTTTCTGTCGCCAAAACCAACTTTTCAGTAACCCTTTCTTTAATCAGTTTCATAAACAGCATTCATTCCTATTTAAATTTTTAAATTTTATTTCACAAGGATTTGTGACAAGAAGTTTTTTGGCTTCAGGCCACAGAAGAGCATACTCCAAAATTTGCCTCTGGGGCTGTTTTTTCAACGTCTCTTCCTCACTGAAATAAATCGACAGTGACTGACACTATTTTGGATTTCAGTTTGGATTTCTCATTTGAGTTACTGCAGACATGTGGATCTGGATTAAAAACCTGATACCAGCAATTATTTATTGTTTTGAGGATTAGCTGTGCTGGGGTGTTTCATGGTGAGTGCAAAGCCCTACTTTGGTCCTACACTGTTAGCATTTGTAGGCAAAAGAGTGTGTATGCACCTTATTGTGGAGATTTCACTATTAAAACTAGGAATTACTTTATGTATTAATTCTGCAATTTGCTATTTTCAACCTTTTCTTTCACCCAACAAAAAACTCTGATCCTGATGGTGGTTTGTTTTCTTTCTGGTGTAAATTAGGCCAATATTTCTTGGTCCAAGATAGAGTTTTCTTTCAATCTGGTGGCATAAAACTTCATAGTAGTCTCATTTAACTGTAAAATATTGAAAGAATTCTTTGTAATATCAACACTATGAGACTCATATGTATAAAAATCTAAAATAATTTTTAATTTTTAATTTTTTTTAATACTGATATTTTTTATGGCGGTATTTTTTTATACCGGCAATTGTTAAGTAATTTTGTACATAAAATGCATAAGTCATTCTACTCAAGTTAATTGCAGCCTTCCAGTCCTGATGAATGATCTGTTCGTCAGGCTCTCAGAGTATTTTGGTAAAAGGAGATTTTGTTACACTGATTGCTGGAATAAGGGGAGAAGTTAAAGGGAGGGAAGAAATTATGAAGGAGGAAACTAATTGCTTTAGCTGACCTGTTATATTTCAGCATTTAGCAATTGATGTGATACAACCTGATACTATTTCTCAGGACTTTTCAGAAATAAGAAGAGAAATTAATATCATATCGTAATATTTTAATTTCTTTTCAGTTACTTATATCTCACTCTCAGAATAGCGCTGTCTAACATTTATGCTGACTCTTCATGGGTAAATACCCAATTTAGTGGAATTTTTTTAGTCGGTGTTTTTTCTCCTGACAGTCAAATGTGTTGACACTATGTTCTAATCATAAAAGAAGTTTTAACAGGCCAAAGCTAAAAGCCAGCATTTTAATTAATTTTGGGGGGCCAACTCTTCAAAGAAAAATAAGAATAAAATAACTTCAGTAGTTTTAGAATATTTAGAACACTTCTGAACACAGACTTTGAAAAAAAAGACTGAATCTTCAGAAAACCGTATCTTCTACAGTGTATAGTGACTAGTTGTATTGCTCATCATCATATAGGTCAGCTACTTTGTCATTGTGTATCTATGAGCTTGCAGAAAATGTGTGTCCCGTAAGGATATAAATATTTGAATCTTGTGTATGCTACACAGATCGTGAAAAACTGCACTGCAGAATGAATTGGGCTTTAAACACATGAATAGGTCTGCTTGAAATATCAACTGTAAGACTTGGTTTGCCAAAGCTTAATGTTACAATAGATCAGTTTGGCTCAGTTATGGATAATATTGCCAGTCTTAAAGAGCATCCTACCACAAAAAACTTCTCAAGGAAGAATGAGCTTTTAAAATTGTATCACTCTTAAGTCTTCATATGTTGATGTGAGTTTCATGCACCTGTCTCTTTGTCTACATTTGTGCATTTTCAGCAGTCAAGATACATTAAGAGAGTCAGTCCATTCATAGGATGGACCATGGTGTTGTGCTTCTACTGGAAAGAGTATTATCTAGTATTGGTCCTTTAAGACTCTAAAATCTACCAATTTGATACTGGAAACAGGTAATCAGGCAATTCTGTAATGCTCTGGTATATTTTTAAGTTATTCAGATTTGCAGTTTGAGTATCTACTATTTAACCATGCATTAAAAACCTGTTTTTACTTCAGCAGTACTGAGACTCCCAGTAAGATGCTTTCACTCTATTTTGGGATACATAATCAAAACATCATCTCTGCCGTAAACAGAAACATATTTGTGGTTCTTAACTATTCTGTTAATGAAGAAACATATAATTTCTTTCAAATTAAGTATGCCCAATATAGATCCAAGAAGAAAATGAAAGCACGCAGAAAACGAAAGCGTGCTAAAAATAAATATTACTACTAATGGTTTGCTGAATCACCTAAAATGCTATGTATTAATTCACAGTGTAATGCGTAGATATTAATATGTTTATCTGCCAGTCAGCAGTCACATTCTGCTGTGAATTTTATGCGTGATCTGTGACTGAATACAAGTACTGACAGCCTGATAGATGTCTGAACTATAGACAATAGCAATAGTTTTTCTAATCAGAATTGATATTTTAAATATCTGCTTCATAAAATTGCTACTCTTGTCTAGCTACTACTTTCAGATACTATTTCACTGGGATCAAAAGTTGAGGGACAAATGAAGGAAACAAGTATCTACTTTGAAGGAATTAATTTAGGAATTGCTTAATGTATTTGCTACTCTGTGCTAACAACAATTTCAAGCCATTATGAGTGGCTTGTGAGGTATTCCATCCACTTGCAGTCTCATAAACAGCTTTTGAATAATGTTTTTCCACCTTAAGAAATTGAAGAAAGATGGCATTATCAGTTACTTAGCCTATCTTACATAATAAAAATATTATCTAAAAAACCATAGCTTATAAATATGAAATAATGTGGTATTCAAGGCTATTAATGACCAGAATTCACTTGTGATTAAGAAATCACCTGTTTTCCAAACAAGTTTAGCTACCCCTGTTGCTGTATAACTCTTTGTGTTCTGAGTAACCTTCTCACATTTGGCACACTAAGTGCTGCTATATACATACTGTTTGCAGGGACTAAGTTCTTCTGGGTTTCCAGAGTGGGTTTTGGAACAGATCTGTATATTGGACTGTTGTGGTTTGAGCCCAGTTGGAAACCAAGCACCATGCACCCCTCACTCCACCCCCTTTGTCTGCCCCCCAGTCCCGGTGGAATGGAGAGGAGAATCAAAGTAAAATTTATATGATGAGATACATAATAAATGAAAATAAAGTACAGTACAGTAATAATGGCAAATTATAATATTAATGAAAATGAAAAGGAAAAAGTAAGTGATGCACCATGCAGTTGCTCACCACCCACTGACCGATGCCAGATCCCCTTCCTGAACCCAGATCAGCTCCCCTTCTGGGTAACTCCCCCAAATTTATATACTGGGCAGGATGTTTTATGGTGTGGAACATCCTTTCAGTCAGTTCAGGTCACCTGTCCCAGCTATGCTCCCTTCCAGTCTCCTTTGTGTACCTCTTCACTGGCAGAGCATGAGACAGGATAAATATGGCTTAGAAAAAACCAAAACATCAGAGTGTTATCAACACCTTTCTCATTCTGAATCCAAGACGCCATTCTCATTCCGATTCCAAAACACAGCACTTTAACAGCTACAGAGAGGAAACTAATTGTACCCTAGCTGAAACCAGGATAGAACTGACAGCTGCATAACTTATAAGGGATGTTAAGTAGCTAAAACCAGTTATAAATCTACCAGTAACTCAGAATTTTTAAGTGCACCTGTAATATATTTGTGTCAGTAGCTTTAATAAGAAAAAACAAGGAGAGAGGCAAGTTCAGTTTAGGAGAGAGGTAATTTACTGTTATGGGAGACCTCAGAATACTGTTTATATTTAAGGGAAAAAAAACCCCATATAAACAACTAAAAACTCATTGCTTTAATTTCAGACTTTTTTAACGGTTTAGACTATAGTGTGACGAAAAGTTGGAGCTACAGAGAAGCTAACAAAATAAGATGGAGTTCAATGAAAAAAAATAATGGGATTACTGAGGCTAACTTGTATCAAACAGAAATAATTGATTTTCCTAAAAATGAAATAGCATTTTTGATTCATTACCAAGGGAAACTGATGATAAGTATGGAACAGGTTCATTCAAGAAACAATGAAGTTAGAAAGCTAAGAGAATGGGCAAAGTTGAAGCAACAGTGGATCATGCAGAAATGTTTTAGTTCTGAACTAAATTACTAAATGAATTTTGGGGATTGGTATCTGGTCTGTTTGCAGTAACAGAGTATTAATGCTATTGTAGGCAGGATGGTGAAAATGTTATGAAATTCTCTGGATAATACTGTTCTGCTGACTTGAAGAAAGACAAACTCAGAACAGGTTCTCACCTAAAGACATTTTAAGGTAATCGGGTTACAGAGGGAGTGTTACATACAGATGGAAACTACAAGAGCTTGACTTCCTTAGTTCCACAAAATCAAGCTGGAAGAGATTCTCTAATTACTCACTGTATACATGCAAAGGAGAAGGGAGAGGTATTTAACCAGAAAAAAACCCCAATCATGACAGCGTGGAAGCATATTGGTCCATAACCAATGCTGGTTATGATTAATAGAATGACTGAAAAATTATATAAAGGAAGATTTGAAGCAGCTTTCCAACAGAATATTCTTGTCAAACATCAAGATTATTTTTAAGACAATTTGAGCACTGTTTGAGGTATGGTATGGTATGAAGGCTGGCTAGAGGTTTCCCCAAATGGCTTCTCAATTAGCCTGTGCCTAATATGTGGTCTGCATGAATTTGTTTACCTTCTAAGGCTATTCCTTCCAGTCTTATTCAATAGATTTATGAAGTTTATGTAGACTGAAGTTTACGACTAATAGTAGTATGTGACACTCAACGGTTCAGTACAGTGATGAAGGTAGTTGGCTCTCATAGTATGTCTTACTTTTTATAAGCTGTTTCAGCTAATGTCATAAAAGATATCACATCTCTATACAAACTTTCCTCTCCTACCCAAACTCAAGGACTGCAAAACCTACTTATATAAATATGTGTTTACCCTGCGCTTGTGAGTATTTTGCAGCATAAGAAAACCTACATAGCTAATGGTCATGCCATGATTTGTTTTGTCAGTAAATGAAAATTCATTCTGTAGTGCTCTCAATCTGGTGAAAGGCATGAACACTAAGCACATTGCAAATTTTTCAAAAATATATCTGGCTATGGTGCACTACTTACTGTAATTAATGCTCTTCTGCCAGTGTGGAAATCCCCAAGTTCCTGCAAGATAACACTAAATGTTTCTAATTCTGTCTGGCAGCGCAATAATATTTTTTGTGCCTAAGATCTAATTAAAATATGTGTGCTCTTTGATATGAAGCAGATCAAAGTCAAATTTGGTATTCTTGGCATCAAGCTTTTTTTCTCTCTCCGAATGCACTCTTCTGCTGCCTGAAACTCCTTTGCAGAAGTTCAGCAGACTCTTACCTTCTCTGTTTGAAGATTTTTTTCTGTATCATTTGAAGTCTCTGACACTTTGATAGGCTCAGTGGAATAGATAATATGTGTGCACTGGGATTTATGCATAGTTAGAGTAAGAAACAGGATGAGGCATATCCTCAGCTAATTTAAATCAGCAGTGAAACATCGGAGTTTGAGTGATTAATAACTGCTGAGACTACTGCCTAATGGTTTTTATATAGGAAAACTCCTGCACACTGATAAGCAATCTTTTCCATTTAGAAGGACTGAATAAAGGACAGTATAGGTGAAAGTGTGCTTATATAATCTGAGATACTCAATCTTTGCTACTAGCAGCTGGAAGAACTATTCAGAGATAAATTTTCAAAGCATCCAACTGTGGGAAATGCTGTCCTTTGCCTGAAATCCTATTTCAGCTTTCAGTATAGTTGGAAATATTGATGCTTCAAGGAATCAAGATCTCTTTTTTCTTATCGTGGCTACTAGATGCAATCTGTATTAGACTTTGCTCAGGCATTGTGAAAGCTGTTTCCCACCTAGTTTAAAATAGAGTAGAACATGCAGGTAGGGATATTGCTGTATTTTACTGTTCATTTCAATGAGGGTTTTTCTAAAGTACATGCCAAAGTAGGGCACCTGACTAAAAGAAAAAGTTAATTAATTAATTGAAATGTTTATATCATGGACATCAGATATGAAGACAAGATAAAAATGGTATTCTTACTAAATTGTTCTGTTCCCAGTTTTCCTGTTGCTAAGATAGACATCTAGCGTGAAGTGATACTCCCTAGCAAGTGGGGATCATGGTACTTTAAACAGTTTCTGTTTCAAGAACAGGAGAATCCCAGATGTGTATTTCTTGTTTGCAGAAATAAAACAAAATCACGTGACAAGATCCCGTGCCCCAGATTATTCTCAAGTGGTAGGGCTAGTGATCAATCTTTTTGCTCTTGTCAGGGGTGTTATTGCTACACCTTTTCATATAGAAACTACAGTTTGTTCCAATGTCTTCATAAGTTTCAGAGTCTCCATGTATAGATGAATCTGCCTCCTTTCTCCTTACCCTTTTCTCTACTACCTCACCATGGAGAAAAAGCCTTCCCAGGAGCCAAACTCAGCACCATGCACCAGCCTTTAGAGACTTATTGACTGTTGGAAAGGGCCAGATTTGCCAGACTTCCTGAGGCCAGCCCCACATGCTGTACATGAAAACAGTGAATTTGTAGCAGTTTTGTGTGCTTGGTCTGTTTTTTTGTAATCCTATATTGGCTGAAAACCAAGCAAGGGCTGGTCTTTCTATTGCTACAATACTTCAGCAAGTAAAAACAGCTTTTTGGACCAGTTGAAAGCTGTGACTCCTTCTAACAGATTCTTCCTGAGCAAGTTAGGTACAACCTGAATGCTGCAGTATTTGGTGCTGCAGTACCTCTCTTGTAGATGCTCTGCTGCTTGATTTAGTCCATACTCATGAGTAGAATGACAAGGCAGAGCACAGTATCCGAGACAGGGATCTGGAAAATCATGTTGTGTGCCATAAAAAAACCTTTCCTTGGCAAATGCTGAGTGGGGAGATGTTTGCTAAGAGTCTTCTCTCAATTGTTTTGGCTCTATTGTGGGACTCAAAATTTACAACTCTGATTCCGTGCTGAAAATGGAGCTCTCAGTGTGCAGAAGAAAATCAGTCCCTGTGACACCTAATGCCACAAAAATATGTGTGGTTTTTCTTATTTTTTTGGATTTCCTTTCTTACCTATTATGCAGGAATTTAGGGCTTCAAGATCTAAGGAGCTTCGGCATTTAACATGTCCTGATTGCTCTTTTCCCTTGGTTAGACATAGGAGATGCAGAGAGCTGGTAGCAGCTCGTGAGATTGAGGAGACTCTTCTTTAGCCACGATGGAAACACTTCTTCTTTCTTCAAGACAGACCCCAGGCTGATCAGACACCATCGGATTGTTCTCTTGATTGGTAACAGAATAATGTATTTGTTTTAAGTACATGGATGAAGAGGAAGAATGAGCTCGACAGTCCACCATTGTCCCTAATGGATAGTTTAATCCTCAGCAAGTTCAACTGCTTGCAAACATTTCACTCATTCAGTCATTACCTGGCAAAACTAAGAAACCAGGAAATGGCATGGACACAGACAAGTGGTGTCCCTTAGGGGTCCATACTGGGTCCAGTGCTATTTAATATCTTCATTAGCGACAGAGACCAAGGGATCAAGTGTGCCCTCAGCAAGTTTGCTGATGATACCAAGAAGAGTGGTGCTGTTGACACACCTGAAGCATGGGATGCCATCCAGAGGGGCCTGGACAAGCTCAAAAATTGGGGCCATGGGAATTTAATGAGGTTTAATAAGACCAAGTACAAGGTGCTGCATGTGGATCAGGGCAACTCCCAGTGTGAACATCGGCTGGGGATGAACAGATTGAGGCCAGACCTGCTGAGAAGGACTTGGGGATGTTGACGGATGAGCTGGATACGAGCTGACAATGTGCACTCACAGCCCAGAAAGCCAATTGTGTCCTCGGCTGGATCCAAAGCAGCTTGGTGAGGCCCCATCTGGAATGCTGCATCCAGCCCTGGGGTCCCCAGCACAGGAAGGACATCAACCTATTGCACCAAGTCCAGAGGAGGACACCAAGATGATTAGAGGGATGAAGCACATCTCCTACAAGGAAAGGCTGAGAGAATTAGGATTGTTCAGCCTGGAGAAGAAAAGGCTTTGATGAGACCTAATTTCAGCCTTCCAGTACCTGAAGGGAGCCTATAAGAAAGACGGAGAGAGACTTTTTAAATGAGCGTGCAGTGATAAGGGGGAATGGCTTCAAACTGAAAGAGGGTAGGTTTAGATCAGACATTTAGATCAGACAAAAGAAACCTTTACTGTGAGGGAGCTGAGGCACTGGAACAGGTTTCCCAGAGAAGTGGTGGATGCCCTATCCCTGGGAGTGTTCAAGAGCAGGCTGGCTAGGGTTCTGAGCAACATGGTAGTGGAAGATGTCCTTGCCCATAGCAGCAAGGTTGAAACTAGATGAACTTAAAGGTCTCTTCCAACTCAAACCATTCTATGATTCTATGAAAAGTTGTAAGTAACAACACTGGTCAGAATCCAGAAAGGCTGGAAACCAGCTGAAAGATGAGCTCATAGAGAGGTATTCTTAACTTTATTTTCAACTTCAGATGTACAAGTTCTTTGTCCCTTTCACTCTAAGGCCTATGGAAAATGACTTATTTTGGTGTTGTGGATTCAATTACAAATGATGCAAAGCCAGAGACTAAACCATTTTGAAGAGATAGTTAATTATAAGGTGGTAATTACCTGGTAGCAGAACCTGAGCTTAGATGATATATTGCTGCCAAAGTAATTAACTTGGTGGATGTGAGAACCATCACATCTACACTGCACGAACTTGGTGCCAAGTTCTCCATGGCTCTTACAGGAAACAAAAACAGCATTCAAAGAAATCCAGTGTCTTCTTTCCACAGTGTAGTTTGTATCAAAATGTTCAGAACAGAGACTAAAGGCTCAGAGATATGCTTTTTAACACTGTTCTCTCATTCAGGACTTGCACTATTTTAAAATTATTTTTTTCCTCTCTGCGGCAGTGTATGCATTCAGATGAATGGAAAGAGAAGTGTGGCTTGTGGTAAAGCATTAATTAACTGGGGGTGCAGATGGGGGAATAAGTAGAACGAATTAGAGTAGTAGTAAAACAATTTCTTTTTGACCATCTGAGGCTCACAGGTGCTCGGTAAGATGCCACTCATAATTTATTTTGGCAAGAAGTCGTTTTTTAGCTTCAACGTTACATCTTGTGTCTAAAAGACATGAGAATTTAGACTGAGGTGATTACGTCTGAGTGAATACCAAATCCACCCATAAACCCTGACAGCTGTAAACATGTTAAGTCTATATGACTGTACAGACTATTCAGGATTATTTTGTTGGCTTGCTTTACATTGGTTTTAAAGACCCAGACACATATTTGTAACATGTTGAGTCAGTGCCTATTTCATCACATAATAAACCAATGACAAATCAGTGGTTTTCTGAGAAAAGTGTGGACTGTAGGGGTTGGTTTTTGGTTTTTTGGGGGTTTTTTTGTTTAGCTGGGGCAGGGTGGGGGGGAGTTGTGTGTGTGTTTTTTTTCTGCCTAAGAAACATGTCACATTGAGATGGAATACAAGATTAGTTCATTCCTTGAATTCCTTGTCACAATTTGACAGTGGCAGAATAAGCTTCTCCTTTTCTTTCTCTGTTTGTTCTAGATGGAAGAAATTACCTTTCAGAACACAAAGCAAGTTCATGTCTTTCTCATCCTCCTTTCTCTCCAGCTGCTAATGTAGTGTAAATGATGTGTGTTTGTTACATGAGTTTTGGTTTATTGAGAGCAATTATACTTAGCAAATAATAGTAATAAGGTTACCAGTGTTTTCCAACTTCTCTCTCTCTCTCCCCTACATTTCATTTGACAGTATTTGAGTGCAGCATGACAAGACTTCTTACTTCCTTCATTTCTGCTGAACACTACTGTCCACTCCACATCAACTCCAAAATTGAATTTGCATCATTTTTGTGGAACATACAGAGTGGTTACCCACATAAAAAAGTTCAGCTTTCTTAACAAGAAACCCAAGTACCCTACAATCTAGCCTGTAGTTAAGCTGCAGATTTAGTCTCTCTGGGCTTTCAAGCACTCAAAATATGAAAGAAGACCCATTTTACCAGATTGCTCAACACAACCAATTCCTCAGTGAAACAGATATTAACCTCTTCAGACAATAATTGATGTGTGTGTTCACATTAACAAGGATGGAAAATAGTACCTGTAAAACCAGAAATTTTACTATCCTTACATATTTCATCTTAATAAACTAACATAATGCATTTCGAAGACTAAGTAATGTTACCAAACTCTAGTCTGAATATGTGGTATGTAGGCATACCATAAAACCCCAACTCTTTTTAATCCTACTTACACTTTCTACAGTTTTGTTCTCAAATATCTTAAAGGTAAAGCAAAGTTTAAGCAGGGTGTTAAAGAAGGGCTGAAACAAAAGCCCTCTTTTTAACTTGAAATGTAAGCTAATAATGAAGGATGAGTAAGTGAGGACAGAGAGCAAAAGCTGACCTGTATAACCACAGAGGTGTCATGGTGTAATTCACTTGTTCATATTATGTTTTCTGTGGGCTCATTCTAACCACATCGAAATCACCACAACTCAGTTTCTTCATGGCTGCTTCTCAGTTATACAAATATGGGGATGGAGAACCAAAGTAATTTATATGGGCTCCAGAAGAACTTGATCAAATATATTTTCTTGAATTTTGCTTGTGGTGCTGTCATCTTGGCCTTCCTTTGCTTTGCAGGTTGAATCACTTTATCTGTAATCTTAATTTTTAATTCATAATGTGGTGAAAACTTTGATCACCACCCCCACATAAATACTGTTTTACATAATTTATTTTTTATGTATGTTTTACATGAATAATTTAACAATATTTTTCTGAATGAAAATAAGAATATAATGAATGATTTTTTTTAAAAATTGATGATACTGAGAATACTCAGTTGTGATATGGGGTCATTCTGTGTTTCCTACAGAAAGATTTTTCTTCTACAGAAAGATTTAAGGATTCTATGATAAATAAATCTATAAAGACTTTCTCTCAAAAATAATGAGATAAATTTCTCTCATTTTTTCCCTATCAATAATGGATTATTTTTGTTGCGAATACACACTTACTTCAAGATAATTCAAATTTGGAAGGAAAAAGTGATGGAGGATAAGCTTGTATCTTGCAGAACACAAGTTTAGTAAGGGAGAGGTGTTTGCCTTCTGATTGTTCTGTGTAATTAAGTTTAGAGAGGTGACCTTTTAGAATAGTGTTCCTTGCAAATAAAATAGTATTCAATTGTTTGTGGAAAGTTACACAAATTATTATGTGACACATAAAGTACAGATTAGCATAGATGGTCAGCACCCATAATTAATGCCTCTCTATCTGTGATAGAAGAATTGTCTCTATATGACATTGTGTACAGGAAGGATAGGAGAATGTAACGAATTGCTATCTCCTTTCTCTTGAAAGCTACTTATTTTAATTTACGTTATAACCAAATATAGTTCAATAATTACTTCAAGCTTGGATGGTCTATAGCTGCTGGCATTCCAAATGTTGCAACAGATCTCATAGCACTCATTAGTTAGAGAATACTGAGTTTTAACCAAAGTTTGAACTTCTAATATCCTACATGTTTTTTAATGATCTTCCTTGGGACCTGAGTTTAGAAAAACAGCCAGTTTCTAAACACTGTTTATCAGCTGCTCCTTCATTTTTTCCTCTTTACTAATGGCTCACAAACATAGGCCTTCTAGTCATTATCCCATATAAATCCAGAAAATCACCTGACACAGTTGCTATTTCTCAGGTATCTAAAGAATGTGAAATTGAAAGTGTATCTTTTTCTTACATTTTTAAGCTCAAGCTTGCTTAATAGATATATGTATAAAGGTTTTGTTACCTCCATTTATGAAGAGAAGTTGATGAATAGCTGTACAACCATATTAGTGAATGAAGAGGAAAAAGAGGCTGATAGGTCTGACTGTATCAACTTTCTTGAGACTAGAATTGAATCTGGCAAAACATCTACTCTGTGACACATATTTGATATCAGGGATTGGAAAAGTAGCACAATTCCCATGTCTGAATTCCTGACACAAGACCACCCTTAGCTTTGGTGACCATTTCTCTCACCCAGAAACTGGAGAAAAAGTCTCAAATATCTTGAGATTTGCTGTCAATCCAGAGATACATACACATGTTGCTGTGGGAGTACTGCTGCTTTTCCCTCCAATACTCATGCCAGGGACTCATTGAGAATTTGTATGGATCTATTTTAGGTACATGAAAACCCCCATCATATTTCTACAACATTTCAAGACACAGAAAATATTTTTGCAGCTCCTTGGAGCCTTGAAAGCCAGTGATTGCAGCTGCAAGCAGGGCTGCTACAATGGTTATTTGCAGACAGTGTGTGGGAGAGTGACTTCATGCAGCAATTGTCTTATTTCTATTAATAAAAAATATACCTACTGAGCAAGGAAACACGCTTTCAGTGAAAAAGAGTGTTTGTAAGTCCATGGCAAGTTTCTGGTGCAGAGACCTGATTCCTTTCTACTCCCAGATAATAGATATAATATGTACCCAAATCTGCTGCAAGAAATATGCTTCAGAAGGGAAGAAAACTACTCAGAAAGCTATGTACCTATGTTAAATACAGGAATTACAGCTGATTTAATCAAAGTGTGTGAGTATTTCATGCCCAGCATACACAGCTGAATACATCTGAGTGGATCAAGCCCTTTGCAAGGGGACCCTGAGCTGGCCAGAGCACGGAGGCAAAACTGCCCCAGTTCCCATGAGGTGAGGCAAGTCTTGGAGACAGCAAACTGCTCTGTTCAGAAAGTAGCCTTTTGAGAGAACACAAAAGACTACGCTGGACAAAATAACTTTTACAAGAAAAGGAAAAAATTTCTTAGAATTAGATGTATCATACTTAGTCAATTGCATTCGAAGAGTAATAACTCCAAACAATATCATAACTGAAATATTTATAACAAAATTATCACAAACTCATAAGCATGAGGTCCAAATAAATATTAATTTTGGTATAGAGACACTTCGGAAGATTCAGGTAGTTTTATTTTGTGGTCTCAGTTCCAAGGCATATTTTTCCAGGCAGCTTATTGATGCCCTGTGTGCTTAGTGTGAAAAGCAACAGTGGATGGGGAACACATTGGCCACTTAGAAAATTAAAACCCATTTGATCACTTTCTTTGAAACTTCAATATTTTGAATCTTTTTCATTATATTAATACAGATACAATCTTTTTCTCAAATGTTAAAACTGCAGTGTTGTTAAAATGTTATCCTTTTCCTTACTCTACAGGGTTTTGTGCAAGGCTTCATCTTCCACTAAGTCATTTATATAAGACCTCCACTTGGAGTGCCTCCAGCTCTGGGGTCCCCAGCACAGGAAGGACCTGTTGGACTGAGTCTAGAGGAGGACCACCAAGATGATTAGAGGGATGGAGCTCCTCTCCTGTGAGGAAAGATTAAGAGCATTGGGATTTTTCAGCCTGGAGAAGAGAAGGTTTTGGTGAGACCTAATTGTGGCCTTCTAGTACCTGAAGGGAGCCTACAAGAAAGCTGGAGAGGGACTTTTTAAAAGAGTACATGAGACAGGATAAGGGGGATTTTGGGGGGCTTCAAACTGAAAGAGCATATATTTTGATTAGATATTAGGAAAAATATGCTTACTTTGAGGTGGAGTGGAAGGTGTCCCTGCTCTTGACAAAGAGTGTTGAAACTAGATAATCTTTAAGGTTCTCCAACCCAGGACATTCACCTGGCATTCACTACCTTCTACTTTCTGTCTTTAGTTTTTGACTGCTATTAAGCCTGCTGCTGAGTCTGTTAGCTCAGCTACTTCTTAACATTCAGTCCAGTGTTATCTCATGAGTAATGAGATGGACTAGCAAACAGGAAGACTTGTGGCGTAAATTTTCAAGGAAAACATGAGGATATTGCTCCATGGAGTTAATCTCAATGGGGGTGAGCAAAGCATTCCTTCTAGTCTGTGTCCGTATTACAGCTCCTGGTAGCCAGTTTCTGTTAATGCCTCTGTTGTTATGACACCCTCGTACTTTCACTTCTACTCTCACTACTTCCCCCAGCCCACCAAGCACTAGCAGGTCTGTTGCTTTTTGAGCTACAATTGGTAATTCTCTTTATAATTTTCACCTCCAGTCTGTAAGAAACAAAGCTCTGCACTCACTTGAGTCTTTACCTGTAAAGACAACAGACACTAGGTCTACCAGTTAAATGTCTAAAAAAAAGGGCAGTCCACAGCCAAAGTGGTCATCTGTAACTTTTGGGTTTTATAATTAAAAAAGTGGTGGTTTGCATTTCTTAGACCAGTCCTCAGTATATCAGCGGTGTTTTTCACACGTACAGAGTGTGAAACACTTCATTACAGTTTACCACCATATGCACAGCTCTTTTAAAATACTGTATTCTATTGACTCTTGTTGGGTTTGCTGTACACTCCCTTGGAAAAAAAAGAAGTGTTGCAGTAATTGATGGCAGATGATTACATCTAGAAAAATTACATGCTCAAGGTGGTTATGGCAACCATGTATCTTGGGCAGTTGCACAGCGAAATTTTATCCATCGTATGACCTGGAACACATAAGGACAAATCTTTAAATCCACTGTATATATCATTTATGTCTATATATCTATTCCATGGCTTTTTAAGTACTACCTGACTGGTTAGGTCATGTAAAATAAAGAGTAGCATTCAGGAAAGTCAAGAGCTCCACATGTTGAACTGAACAAATAATTACAAATCTCCACATATTTAATCTTAATGTGTAGCAATGTGAACTATTTGGTATTACATTTTAGGTAGTAAATAAGCAAAAAGTAGTTCATGTATTATGACATAATTTTGTACCTAGTGGCATGATTCAGTGTTCTGAAAATAAGGGATGCAAATTAGTAGCTCACATTCCAGCCCGAGAAAAAAGAAAGATTTTCCGTAGAAGTCTAGAATGTAACTGTATAAGATTTCACAGATTAAAAATGTGAAAAAAACTCCAACAATAATGTGACCTGCAGGTCAAAAACTGAAGACAAAGCAAACCTTCAAAATTACATTGAAATAATAATAATAATAATTAAAGTTAATTTTAGGCATAGAGAATAACAAAGGATGGGGGAAAAGAAAGAAAGGAGAAAAGACAACATTTTTTTGCATTTTGTGCTATTTTCTGTATTGAAAGCAGAATCACTATTACAGAAAATATCTTCCAAGAAAAACACATTGAACCATGAGAATATTTTTTTTCTTTCTGAATTCAGTATCAAAATATTTTACTTACTTGATGCATGTTTTAATTTGTTCTCAAGGTACTTTCTCTTTTTTAAGCACATTGTTACCTAGCCTTGGAAAGTTATTTCTTAACTAGTCTCTGTCTGTGTTCCCTCCAACAAGTTACATATAAAAATTATTGTGTAATTTATTGTTTTCCAGTTGAATTGTTGAACGAAAAATGGCTGAATTTTAATCCTGAGAAATTTTATTGTATCTAGTTCATTTCTCTTATTGTAAAAATAAAAGAGGTAGCTAAATACATCCTGTTGCAGCTGAAATCAGCTTTTCTCATTCAGAAATGCTACTGAAAAAATAAGCCTTTCCACAGCATTGCAGGAATAGTGTTATTCACTTGTCTTTATGAAATAAGAAATGTGCAGTTTCACTGGTGTGTCTTCAAAGTCCTTGTAGCTGCAGGGACACAAAACAGTACTATTGCTTTTGAACTCGCATGTTTTCCTTAGATATCCTCTAGTTGTTACTTTTGATCTCTTACGGATAGTCAAAGGTTTCTTGCTTGGTATTGGGATGTAAATTTTGGTGCTGCATAGTTTGATGTCCTTTGAGGGATGTAGGGCCATGTACACTCTCCTCTACTTGACAGAATGGTCTAAAAATCATTGAGTTTTCAGCTCTGAAATGCTAAATTTTTTTTTTCCAGAAATATCTAGGAAAGGCTGGATTTGCATACAAAAGCATATGTAAAATGCATGAGGAATTTAAATTCCTTAATACATATTTCATAATGAAAATTAATACCATTCTCAAGGTTGAGGTGATGCAAAACTTAATTTAGTTTATGGTAAATCAAAATCAGAGTAGGATAATAAGAAATAAGAATGAATCTAAACCCTCCTGCTTCCCACCCCTCTCTTCTTCCTGGGTTCAACTTTTCACAAACCACAGTTTCTCTACCTCCTCCCTTGACCCAGTGGCACAGAGGGGTGGGGAATGGGAAGTGTGGTCATTTTATAATTCTGTGTCTCTGGCATTTCTTCCTCCTCATGCTCTTCCCCTGCTCCAGTGTGGGATTCCACCCACAGGACACCATCTTTCATTGACTTCTCCAGAGAGAATCCTTCCCATAGCCCACATTTCCACATGAACTTTCTTCATGGGTCCTTTCCATGGTGTTTAGTCTTTAAGGAACTAACTGCTCCAGTGGATATCTGATCCATCATGGAATTTGGTGGGCTGCAGTGGCACAGACCGCCATGGTCTTCATCTCAGGCTGCAGAGGAATCTCAGCTCCAGCACGTGGAGCACCTCCTCCACCCCACTTCTGCACTGACCTTGATGTCTGCAGAGCTGTTGCTCTCACACGTTCTCACTCCTTTCTCTCAGCTGCTGCTACTCAGAGGTTTTTACCTCTTGTTAAATATCTTCTTGCAGAGGCACGACCATTGCTGCTGATGGACTTGCCTTGGCCAGAAGCAGGTCCATCCTGTAGCTGGCTAGAACTCTCTGTGTTCTACATGGGGGCAACTCTGGCATCTTCTCCCATAATACAACCCTGCAGCACCCCACTACCAAAACTTTGCCATACAAACACAATGCAAGCTGTTAGGATGTTTTCAGAATGCACATCGAAACATTCTCTATGATTATTTTCATAAAGTCCCCCAGAGTTAGAGTGCCCAAGGTGATTTTTTATCCTGAGGCATGGAATTAGAAAAGTATTTTTCATTCTGTATGTTTTTCAAGGAAGATGACTGAGCATAAGACAGAAGGCTCAGCACAGTGGTATGACATTTCTCAAAACTCTCTTCCCATGTGATTTCTTAGATACCACTTCTTACAGTGAACATGGGAAATGAGGAAATATATACAAGGAAATAGAAGGAAAGGTCATAGACCTGAGCTTCCAATTACTGCTCTCCTGAGGGATAGTTTTGCGTCAGGCTACCCTTGGAAATAGCCTTTTCAAATGTGAAGTTGAATTTCTCTCTTTCTGCTGCAATAAATTCTAATGCTAGTCTTGTATTTATGATGCTTATGTGTACTGAGTGATCAATACAGTAGATATTGCAGAGATAATCTTAATGGGAAAGATAAGAGGAAACCAACAAAATGTTTAAATATGTCTCCACATTTTGACAAGTTAGATTAGTGTAGTGGGAAACAGTCAGAGTGATCATATTAAAACTGTCTGTGCATTGTTTTTCTTTCCCTAAGGAAAATGAAAGGCAGCAGCCTTCATCTTGAATATGATTTGTGATTGCTGCAATGCAAAAGAATGAGTGGAAAGCTGCTACTACCTCCCTGTCCCCAAGTCTTCTTGAGGAGGATTGTAACTGACAGCATTTGGAGCCAGAAGGACATTGAATGGATGACAGAGAAAAGAGACAAATATTAGAAAATTCAAGAATTAGCTTCACTATTAATGAGGTATTAGCTAGACAATTTAGACTATTGAACTGTTAAAAGATAAATTGGACTAACAATGGATTCCTAACTCCATATGTGTGCTATGTTTCCTTTCACGCACACCTTGGCAGTCTTTATCCAGCCCTTTTCTGGTTGAAATTCTAGATTTTTTGTTTGTCCCAACCTTAATTTTAGGCAGTCACATGAACAAGCCAGCCCTTCCATTGGTTAAAAAAAAAAATCCTCCAGAGAGAAATTTCAACTGCCCTTAGTTTCTTTTGCCTAGTCCTCTTCAGACCCACTTATACTATAGGTCAGGATTTTATTCTTCTTTAAAATTTAACCCTAGGTCTAGGCTGAGCCAAAGGACAAAGGACAAAAAAATGCCAGAAGAAAAACTAAATGCTCTTCATTCCCATGCATCAGAATTCCCAAGTTTTATCTGGAAGATAATGTTTTTTGTAAGTGCACTAAGGGCAATATTCCAACTTTCACCTGACAAATGCTCAACCTCTGAACAGAGAAGGGTCCCTACATCTGCTATTTTATTAATCTTAAGTGAAATATTAATTTGAAAGATTCAAGACTGTTGAGATTTTTAGTAATTTCTTACATACATTTTTACACTTGCCCCTATATAATGGTGAGTTTCTGCTTTCTCCTGAAAAAAAATGGCTCCAGCACTTCCTTTAAGCTTTATGTTTCCCAGTTACAGAAAGAGTTACCACAGTAAGAATTCTTGATACACATGCATACTGCAGCCACTCCTCTTCCTTATAATTAAAAAAATTTTTTTGAAAAATTTTATTTAGGTATTATTTGGAAGATATTCTGCAGAATTGGCTGCAAACCCTTATGCAGGGATAGAACACACTGACAAGAGAAAAATAACTGTGGAACAGGTGCAAGCAGTTAACTTTCTGAAATCTTTTTTGAAACTAAACTGTGTAAAAAAACGGGTTTGATGGTCCAAATCCTTCATAAAAAAGAGAGAAAGAAAAATGCAAGCAGGGCACAGGATCTCTAATTTTCATGTGATTGCAGTTGCTGGAAGCCTTACAGCCCAGGAGATGGAGCATTAAAAAAAATAACCTGTCAGTCAGATCTGTATGTGCAGGGGAAGAGAAACATCACTGGGGAAGGCAGATGGGTCAAATTGTTGCTCAAACTGCTGAATTCTTATTCTCTTAAAGGGTTTAATCTGATTCTTAACAGGTAGGTCCTTCCTCTTGAGGGGGAGTCGATGCCACTTTCAAATGAGGTGTTCATTAAGAATCAGTTTGAACAAGCAATAAAAAATTTCACCATTCAATTTTTATTTTTGTTTTCAGGCAGTTCTGCAACCTTTTTTTAAAGTAAAATGGCAGAGAAGAAGAAACAAAGAAAAATCATTGAAAAGGAGTCATTACTTCTTCAAAAGGGTAATTTAGTAAAAATATACCAGTGTCATCTGTCACCTGTTCAGGGCATCTTTCCCTGTCCTTCTGTCACACTGATCTCCCATCACACCAGGCTTTCTTTCTTCATTTAATTTTCCTCAGAAACATAAGATTTCCCTCATCAGCTGCACTGATTCGTGAGCTACATCACAGAAAAGAGCAAGACTGTGGTTGGTACAAGGTTTCTGCTGGTGTAGTTCCCTGATGTCTTGCTTTGAGGGCAAGACCCTGCTAAGAAGCAGTTGAGCCTCTGTAACTGTCATGCTGCACAGAAGCTTCTCTGATTTATTTAATTTTTATAAGCCAACTGGAATCACAGGAGACAAGCCACCAGTTTATTCTGCAAAGCTCTGAGAACACTTGGTGATGCACCATGAGGACAGGAGATGGACAAAGGTGATAATTTCATGACATTATCAGAAATTTGACAAATGTGACCATGGGTTCGTGTAAGAGAGGAGAGGTCTCTAGGGCAGCATAGGAGGAGTTATGCTCCAAAATGTCCAAAAAGACATGATGAGTACAGGGTGAGCATGGCTGAAGCAGAGAGTTGATTTGGAACTTATACCCAAGCTGTTTTCTTCATCTTGGAATGCAAGTGGAATTCAGGGAGATTTCACAAATCTCAGGTAAAAAGCAAGGAATGCCACATAGCAGACTGGAGGCTTCCTTGTTTAAAGATTCTGGAATACTTTAATAACTCTGTAGGTACTTCAAAGGAGAAATTTTTGGTTGGTGTTTCAAGCAGATGAAGAAGGGCACAGTTTTTTGCAAGGTTAATTGCTTTTCTGGCTCACAGAGGAAGTGAGATGTGATTCTTGCTCTAACAGGTATTTCAAAAATAATTGACTAAGTTAAAGCCAAGACTTTCGTTTGCAGTGAGGAAGTTTCCCATTTGCACTCCATAGAAGCAAAAAGGAACAGTGACTTCATTTTGTGCCCTTGCAGGAAAATACTTTAAAAAACTCTTTTACAACTGAACTAAAATTGCAATGTTATGATTTTTGTTATATAAGCAACAGAAAGGAATTAGATTACAGAAATTTTAATTAATCTGACTTGGTATTTTTAAAGCCTGGCAGCAATATGTTTGTATTTACTGCATCCAATTATTGTTACAGAAATTAAAGGGTAATGATAATGCTGGAAGCCATGCACCAAACCTCCAGGAGGGGGAATGGACTCAGGGCCTTGACATCAATTTAAGGAAAAGATGCAGAATTAAGCCTACTGAGATATAAATAAAAGGGAATAAAAGTGTTTAAGAAAAACTAAATGATTTTTGTTAATACTGAGCATCTCCTTTTACCAGGGGTCCAACAGTGACAGTCTTGACTGCTGGACAGTCTTTGTATAGGTAGTGGAAAATAGTCAATAGGCAATTCTGATGTCTATATCATGGCACACTGGATCATAGAAATATCCAAAAATTGGCTTACAGTGTTGGGAGAAAGCAGTAAATCTAGTAGAAATTGTTGCAGGAGTAAAATAAGCAAGAAATAATTTAAAAATTCTTGCTGAATAGTTTCCTTGGATTTGGACCGGCAATTTAAGAATTATTTCTGTTAAAACCTTGTGTTGAAAAGGCTATGTCAGTGTTAGTCAGGGTCATTAAAGCATTGATGAAATATATATACCTCTTTTATTACTCTTTTCAATTAATTGGTAACTAATTAGCAAACCATCTTCATCTGAAAGAAGAGTAAAAAAAAATATTATCTAAAATTCTCATCTGGATAAAACTGAGAACTTTATCTTTCAGAATCTGTGACTTGTTAGTACCTTGTAATTTTTACCACCACTTCATAGGTTATTGGGATGTCTTTTCTGTGAAAAATTCTTGGTCCTTTTTATTATTTGCAAGCAGCTGGTTAGAAGTATTCATTACTGGAAGGGAATTTTAGCTGAGGTTTTAGGAGCATAGAAATAGACGTCTGCTCTGGTTGAGATCAGCATCATTCTTCAAAGTAATTCCCTTCAGCCACTAGTGATATTTAAACATTTAAGTTGAACATTCGACAGCCACAAAAAAGCTTCTAGAAAATTAACAGCCTAAAAGGAAATACAGATTTTCTTCAGTGTATATAGGGATAATCACATTATTATTTTATGTATCTTTTGTGTTACAGTGGTTAAAGCAGTGGTCCACATCAGTATTTAAATTACAGCTTTTAACAGTGAAAGGATGGTGAATTCAGATTATTTCTGCTTACGTGGTGCAGTATTTCTTAAAGAAAATATATTCCTTCAGCTTCACGGATAAGGCCATTGACATTAAACTGTAGATGATGAGCATAAAAGAAACAAAATTATCAAGGCAGTGGTATACAAACCAACTTGAACCCAAATCTTATAGCTGTTATAGAGGATAA
Organism: Dicrurus megarhynchus; assembly: GCA_013399195.1. NCBI lineage: Eukaryota > Metazoa > Chordata > Aves > Passeriformes > Dicruridae > Dicrurus > Dicrurus megarhynchus. The sequence goes on from VXAD01008716.1 coordinate 515,912, forward strand.
CAGAAATAATTGCTCCACAATGAAATAATGTATCATACAATATATATAAACCCCTGAAAATAATTTAATTTACCTGCCTTTTGAGATATTTACTTTTTGTAGAATATAGAAGACAGATAGCTGAAAGATTAATTGGAGAGATAAAAATTATTCTTCTGTTGTTTTCAGATTTGAACTAATATTTCCTCAGACATAAAGAAAAAAATGCTTTTTAGCAGCACACTGAATTGCTGAATGGATAGAATAATTAAAAATAGAACTATAGAAATTATTATTCGCTCCCATTTTAATTGCAAAAATTTATCTACTGATCTTTTATATGATGCCCCACAGGTAAAAAATTAATAACCCCCCCTATTTTATCACTTAGATTCAACATACATATTCTCAGGTAAACCATATCCATACCTGATTAGCAGGTATTTAATTGTTGTCTGATCAATCACTTAGATTGATAGTAAAATAAAACGTAACTAGGAAAACAGTATGCAGATCTAGAGTAGCCCAAGAATCAGTTTTAAGAAACATACAAATCACTTTAGTATGTATTTGAGTATGCACTGATAATTTCTGGATATCAATTTTACTCATAGTACAAAATTTTTCTGTTCTTTTGATGCTGAAATGTGGATTTTATTGGGGATTTTGGTAGGTTTTGGATTTCTTTGTTTTTTCCTGTTGCTTTTTTTTTGTTGTGGTTGTTGTTGCATCAGGGAGCTGTAGTAGCCAGTAGTCAGGTTAAACTGAAATTTATTTCCACCATGCCAAGGCACTTATTTTTGAGAGATATTGTCTGCATCTGTCTACAACTGCTTTTATATTGTTAAACACATGGTGCAACCCAGTAATTTTTGCTGTCACCTTATATACAGGGAGAGATACAAAACCAATCTCCTCTTCACAACTTGTTAAGTAGCCATAGACATGGTGGGCATCCTCAGGTTCAGGAATTGCGAGAAACACTCAGCAAACTAGAAGATTGGGCTCTAAATGTAGACAGAGTCAACTCCTCTCAAAGCAAAATGAACCACTACTTAGCTGTTTCTTCAGGCATCTATATGTAAATTCACTTCTACTTGTTACCTTGCTAAGTTTTTTCCTGCCTGGTTAGGCTACAGTTATTTCTGAAAGAAAAAAGTGTCTGAGTGTGCTACAGTTATCATATTGCTGACAGTAAAGCAGTTATTTAATATAACCTTGCAGAAGAGTAGTATTCACGAGCATAATGTGAAAGCTTCCAAGCAACAATTTCTTAATCATGTTATGATGACATAGTTAGAAAATATATCAAATGGATAAAGATGGCTTAATATATTAACCAGAGTAAGAAGTTTATTATTCCATTGCATACTTTAGACAAAAATATATTAATCCTTTTTTTAGGATTTTATCGCCTAAAATACGTAACATAGATAATTCTGTTAGGAAATCGTAACTTAATATTTCGCTGAGTAGCAAGCATCTCAGACATAGCAATGTAACAGCATAGCAGCAAAAGTCATGTTTTTACTTTCCTTGTTAACTAAATAAAGGTCACTTGAACCATTCTTGATAATAGGATAACAATAGACCACAGTACAACTCACTTGCCCTGACTCAGAAAACGCAAGCAAGAAATTGCATGAGCTTGGCAGAAGTGAATGGGAATTTTTGGGCATCAGAACAGATAAGCGGGGTCTTTAGGCTGTGAGAAAACAACTTTATTTATTTTAACAAACTTGTGTGTGTGTGGTGCTAAGAGCTGGACTGGGAGATGCTCAGGAGTAGCGAGAGAACAAACATTCTCTTTTTCCTTTATTGTGTGTTACATTCATATTTGAAGCAAGACCCTGTTATATTCAAAAGTGGAAGGAAAAATGATCCAGGAAGAAAATTGTGAGAAAATAATCTTATTAAAATACTGTCTTAAATGCTTTCAATACATATTATCAGAATATTGGTATCTATAAAGTGCTGACACAATTCTTTTTTTATGTTTTCAATGAAAAAAAAGCAAGCATTACTTGTACACCAATTTCCAGAAGATACAAATGTCAAACATTTTTGTAAAAATGAAATTTTGCAATTCTATGACCAAAAGGTTTCTATAGAGCACATATGATTTCCCAAGAGTTGTTCCATCATATTCAGAGGCAAAATTGAGTCAATTAAAGCTTAACTGAACACCTAGTTTTTGCTGAGCATGAATCTCAGTACTGTTGAGAAGAAAAACTGTGGCAATTACTGAACTCTAAAAATTGACAATTAACATTGGATTCCTTCTTCTTCTCATTTTCCTCTTTTCTGTAAATACCAGAAGTGGTTATTTTTCTTAATTTTATGAACAATTTAATATAAAAATTTAAAATGTTACACTGTGTGAATTGTATAAGACTGACGGGCAGTTTCCAAATAAATAAATTACGTTTAACATGTGTCAGTAATTGCAGCTTTAATAAGCCTCAGTAGCTGCATCTATAAAGAAAGAATAGAAAAATAGAAACTTGAGATGATATACCAAATGAACACAGACATAATGGAATGCTGATCCAAATAATCAAGGACACTTGGCAAAATAACCAAGGTAAAGCCAGAATATGAGGAACAAACAAGACCAGCTCATCAGTCTAGGTAAAGGGTAATTCCAGCAGTGGATGACCAAAACCACGGGCTCAAGAAACCCAACAACTCAAAAGAAGAAGCAACTGAGCATGTGGATGAATTAGCATAAGAAGTGAGAGAATCATCAGTGAGAGAAGCAATAGAAGACAGACTACTAATTAATGAGAGAACTTTGTAAGTTATAGCCAATGAACATTAATGCCTTTGCTAAAATATATTGTGAAGTTCAGATAATGACTGTGCTAGCTTTGTGGATTTGCCAACTAGAAATGTTTTCTTCACGGGCTCTAAATAAACCAAATACCTTGGCTCTCTGGTGGATTGTTCTCTTGCATGCTGGGTGAAAGAAGCCGTTTCAGGGCAAAAAGCCCATGGCAGTTTTATGTGTTCTCAGGCAACAGGTTTTGAAGTAAGGCCAACAAAGTATTTCAGTGTCAAAATGACTTTATATACAGAACAATTAATATTTTAGGACTGGGAAGTCTTCACACATGAACTCAAAACAAGAAACTTCGAACAGATGAAATGCAAAACGAAGATTTACTAAAGAAAATTCCTAATTTAAAGCTCAGTTAGTAATATTAGTGTAATTGCTCACAACATAGTTATTTGCTAAATTATTTTTTTCTTCCATGCTGATATCTTTACAATCCACAGAAACAAAATGAGAGCAACTGGGAAACTGCTGATTGACTAGAATCACTTTGGATTTTGTTCTGTAAGGGGGCTTTGTATCTTCAGCTACTGTGGAGCTTCAAGGGAAAAGAGGATGCTTAGTACTACATTAATTATTTCTTTTTCCTGCTGTTAATAGAACTTAAAAAACCTGGTGCGAAGTGAAAGGGATGACTGGGAGGAAAATGGTGCACTAGTTATCAAGTAAATATTTTATACTGCAGTATTAGATAATGTGTGCACATTTCTGGAATACACAGTAATTTTCTCAACAGGAAAAGAGGTTGCTGGAGTAAAAACATGAACAGTCACTGCAGGGAAACTGAAGCTTCTGACCTTGTATTTTTTTGTGTTAGTTTTCTACTTTGTTATTGTGTTTTCTCTTTTCAATGACTTAGCTGGAATTAGACTTACTCTTGTTGCTCTCCTAACCTCCACCAAACCTAAATGCCTCACAGTTCTGTCCTAAGAAAATAAATTCTGGTTTTTGATATCTTTTGAATATGGAGTTGAAGACACTTCCTGTGACTCAGTCACCACCACGAGTATGCCAAAGTCCATTGAGTCATGAGAATGACATTGCTAATGCTTGTCTCCTGATAAAGCCCAACTGTCTTTTGCTTCGGAGAAGAAGTGGAGGGAGGCAGGAAGAGAGGGGAGAAAGGAAAGAAGAGAAAGAGGGTTCAAGGTGACTGAGAATAAAACCTTAAAGAACAAAGAAGAAAAACTTATTTCTGCTCATAGGTACCTCTCCTTACTAACCTTTCTTTCCTTTTCTTGTCTCTTCTGTTTTTTTTTCTAGTGTTATAGTATTCTTTCCTCCCAACACACTTCCTGCTTCAGAAAGAGTGCAGTTCCCACAGGTTTTGTGTGAGACCAGGTTGGTTTTCACTCTTCTCTTTCCCAGTAGGACCACCACAATACTTTACACAAACAAAAGGACAGTTTTTTTGTGAAAACACAGAAACCTAGCTGCAAATTTTTTTTTCCAAATCTTGTTAGATGAAGTCAGAAAACATGTTAGCATCACAAAATCTGTGTATGAAAACAGGGTACATGACTAACAAAGATACAAGACAAAAAGATACATTAAACTCACGTGACATATGTATAGGCTAAAGTGTACTTAAGTTTGGGGTTTTTAACATGAGAGCTATTTGAAACTTTGAAATTAATGAGAGGTTTTTTTAATGTAGATACTAATATATATGAACATAAAGGCTTATCCTTCACTGAAAAAAAAATTAAAAAACAAGCAACTCCCAAAGGAAGTAGAGACCTACAAAACCAGGATATTTGAAAACTTTTGTGCATACACAGATGAGCTTTGGTAGGGCTGCTTGTAAAAAAAAATAAAAGTATAAAATCTACTTCTTATTTTAACCAGCTTGCATCAACTCTATAATTTCTGGGTATGCTCACAGTGTCTAAAAGAAATGCTCATCTGCCAACAGCAAACTCAGTAAAAGCATCACATTAACCCCTCTAATAGTTAGAGGTACAGCAGTGTGCCAAGCCAGTGTAGCTAATAACATCTAAATAATGAAAGTCTTCCCAAAGTCACTGACGGAAAACTCTTATTTACTTTTTTTTTAAATAAAGCATCAGTTTTCTACTGTTTTATAACCTAGTTACTGAGGAATGTCTGCCAGCACCTTAACCTGCAGGCACATTACATTGCTAACAAGTCCAGTAATAACTGCCAGATTCTGAAAATTATCTTCTCTTTCCTACCTAACGTTGTCAGAATTTATAAGCTTATTGGCAGATTATTCTTGTGAATAGTTATTGTTACTTTCTTCTTCAAGGAATAGTCAGTTTGAGATTTCTTTTTTTATGAATTGTTGGTTAAATTATATTTAAAACTTGAAATTCCTTCATCACAGCTTCTAGCACTTTAGTTTTAGATGAGAACCTGCTGCTCTCTTTCCTTTCAAGTAAACTATTCACTAGATAATTTTTCTTCTATAAATGCAGAAGAGAGACGTAATTTGCATGGGATAGTCTAAAAAAAACATATAACTATGTATAAAATTGAAGAATTGGTTCTTTCCTATTTGAATTTGTGTAATTAAACAGATTTTAAAAACTGCAATACCTTTTCAGTATATTTACAACTTGAAATACATGGTTACTGATTATCAATGAAAATAGTTTAATATAACTTTGTTTCCTAATTTTCATTCTAAGAGTGAGCAAGATGAGAGTCTAAACAGAAGACAAGGCTAATTCTCAGCAAATCTGGGTGGGTCTTAATGTCTTTTGTCATCAATTGAAAAATTGATTTATTTATTAAAAATAAAACTTAAAATAAAATTAATTTGAATTTGAAAGACAGTGGACTACAACATCAGTTCAAGTTATTTTGGTTTTCAGCTCAGTAGTGAAATAAAAGAAACTCCAAAGAGTATAAATGTTTAATAATAATGATTCAGATGAATATTTTTACCATTCAACAGCATTGTATTTGGGCAGATTTTGACTGTGAATCAACAAGCTGTCAGACTAGCAATGGACCACTTGCTGTAGAATCATCAAATTTTAGCCTTCTGTATTAATTTTTAAACATGAATGTTAATATTAAGCATAGATGTTTATATGGCAATCTGAAGAAGCTACTGTGATATTTTAAAATTTTGCTTGTAAATTTGAAGCAATCCATAAGTAAATAATAAATTATTGTTTGGGACTTGTTGGATTTTTACTGTTTATGTCTAGAGAATAGTGTATCACAGCTAAATGTCATGTGACAGGTCGATTATAGATAATGTTACAGAGAGTTAGAGTATACTGCCCTGGATGTAGAAAAAAAATCTCCTGGAAAATGTATTTGAAGTGTTACAGTAATTTAATGAAGGTATTGACAGCACCTGCAATTTACATGTCTGAATGGTTCTCATTCAGCATAACACAAACCACATCCTGCAAGAATTGCTGATGCATATGTCCCTCATGGCATCCTTTGTCACTTTATATTTAGGAGATAGATGATCCTCTTCTTATATATTTCTCCGCAAAAAAATAAAGTTGTGGAACTGCAACCTTAAATGAAATGTTCTATCCAGTAGATGAAAACCCAAATTTAGTATTTTACCTGAGACCAACTAAGATGGTAGGATCAGAAATGATCCATGCAGCTTTTGTATCTTCTAAAGAGAATAATTCCTTGTCCTTGAGGATAAACACTGCTTCTTTGACAATACAACAGGCACAGAGATTGTTGAAGCTCCAGACAAAAAGAAGCACAGAGCATCCTGGCAGCTGCTGCATTGCTTAGGAAGAGAGGAGAGTGGAGAGTCAATAAAATCCCTTCTCCCATGTGAGAGCGGGTACAAGGCTCAGGACTTTTGCTGCGTCATCTCAGTTCCTCCTAAACAGCCCTCCAAATTTGTCTCAAACCAGCACAGGTACTGATATAATGACCTAGATGTGATATAGCTAGTATAACAGACATAAAAGATTAAAGTTGAGCAGACTCAAGTTATAAATGAAGATTTGTAAGAAAATAAGCATTATTACTAAACAGCAGTAGCAGTGATCAAAATCCTGAACTTAAAAAATGAATAGAATGGAACAATGTATGCCTTAGTATTCAGAGTGTATGACATATGACAAAACATGTTGAATTTTTAACCCGGGAAACAGTTAGTATTGATATTAGAGGAAAAAGTTATTAAATTATAGAAGAAAATGCAGCAAAGATACTAAATGTGAATAACAATAAAGGCACAGTGGTAATTCAGAATGTTAGAAGTGATCATTAAGATATGTCAGGAAGAGCTATTACAAGGAGAAGGTAACTATTTTTTAAGCCAGAACTTTGCTAATACAGATTTTAACTTAAGTGTATGAACTGGAATGACTATGCAATAGATAAATGCAGAAATAAATGTTTAGCTAAGTACAAGCACCTTTTCATTTTGCTATCCTATGCAGCTGGCAGTCTAAGACTAGCTAAAATGCTGAGAACTGTACCATAAATAAGGTGAAGAGTTTCAAAGTTCAGGATCTGATTCACTTTCTTGTGCTTAATCAGGCGGGTAGCGTACATTTGAGTTGATTTGGAGGGAACAGGTAGAAAGGATGTTTTGTGAGGGGGTTGTTCTAAGATAGGAGAAATAGTGCATGGGATGTAATTATCATGGAAACTGGAGTCAAATCCGGTAATTTCACTTGAGGCAGTAGATTAGAGATTTTTGAAGCTGGCATAGATATAAATTATGCCTTTCAGTTACCAGACTGGATGGTGATAACTTCCCCAGATACACTGACCTGGAAACTCAACCCACAGGAACTGTTAGGGAAAAGTGCTGAGTCTTCACACCACCTTGCTTTACAGGATACTCTATCTCTGCACAAACTTCCCTGAGCAAGTTAAAGTTAAAGTAGAGTAAGTTAAAGTTAAAATAAAGTAAGTAATGTTAAAGCTGTCCTATGTTCTATCAGAGGTTTAGTTCCGGTTAAGATTTATTGTTACCTTCTAGGTATGATCTGAGTCATAAAATGTAGTCACATGTCTCAATTAACCCTGTCTCCACATAGTTCATATTTAAATATTAAAAAAGAATCTTAATATCTTCACCCAAAAATGAGAAATAAAATATGTATTGGAGGCGGATACAACACTCATGCTAATCCTGTTCCTTTATTTTCCACCTTGCTTTTGTCAAGGACACTTTCATGAGTTGAAAAATGTGTCAGTGGATAAAGTGGGAAAATTGCTAAACAAGGTTTTAGTTCATGACTCATAAAAAAGGATGAGGTTAAATGACTGCACAGTATTTTTATTTCTAAAGGCTAACACAGTGCCCCTTGAGATATGGCTCACCATAATTTGGCTTTTGATATGGGAATTTTTATATTGTCTTATACAGGTTTCCAAGAGAAGCTGTGGATGACCCATAATTGGAAGCATTCAATGTGAGTGAGGTTAGATGGATTTTTAAGCAACCTGATCTAGTGCAAGATGCCCCTGACCATGGCGGGGGGGTTGGACTAGATGGTCTTTGAAAGTCTCTTCAATGAATGGACGGATGACCTTACAACATCATACATTGTAAATATCCTGATGCCATGGACAGTATTTAAGTGAACTGTCATGTTAGCAGGTTCCAGTATGTTTTCCTGTGCAATTATAGATCACAAAATTATTGACATTTTTATAGGCATCTCTGGTTAGCAGTGTTTTCTAGAACAAGGAATAAGTCACTACATCTTAGCATGTTTTTACAAGGGTTATTACTATGGTTTTCATCAGTAAGTAGAACACCTGCCATGAAATTTGTTTTGTTACATTAAAATAAAGAAAATATTTTCTTTTAAGCCAGTGTAAAGTTATTGATAGTATCAATTCAAGAGTTATGAACTGAAGTTTGGTTATTGTTTAAGAAATGTGCTTTCATTCAGAATAAATGGAACAAGTAGGCTCTGTCTATGGAACAGATGTGTGAGTTCATGACGAATAATCCAAGAAAATTAGTCAAACTCGTATGATACGTCCTAAATTCAATGTTTTGTGCAGAAAGAGAAAAAAAATCATGAAAACCTAAGAATATCTCAGAGGAAATAAAATTTTGTTCACTTCCTTGAAGTCTGTGTTAGTCTAAAGAAGGCATGATTCTCCCAAGGAAATATGTGGATACTGCTTTTGACTTTCACTCCATCATCTGAGGCTTTTTTTCTCTATGCAATAAAAATAAGATTTCAGCATCTTGAGAAATTTGCACATTAGGTTTCTTTGTATGCAAGTGCTGAGAAATAGTACAGTAACCCTGAAAACATATTGAAAGTTCATATCTGTGTTTCTATATAAATTTATAAGCTCAGAAAAATAGCTGTTTGTAAAAAACCTTTTTTCTGTGACTCAATTGTGCACTACTGTGTTTGTAAATATTATTCTGGGTTTGATGCTGTAATCTTTGTTTTTTTCCTCAGTTTAATGCTAGTAAAACAGAAATCCTTGTCTCATATAAAGTATGATTTCCTATTGAGTAGTTTTATGCTAAAAAAATGCAGATCTAGCAACATAAAAACAACAAGAGTAAGAAATTAATTCTTTTTATTAAAGAATTGCTTTTATTCACATAGTTTACATGGAATAATAGAGTTGATATTTCACTTTTGGTGACAACTTCTCTGCAAAATTACTTGGGTACTGTCAGGCTTGTGTAGTGAATTTAAGGTATAGACTATATTTGATCAAAATTACAATAGAATTGCCAAGATAATATACTCAGAATTATCTTGTAAAATTCTTTCTGTTATTTTGGTACAATTAGAGATAAAACTACTCTGCTAAATAAAATTTTATTTGGTTAAATGTCAAGAAGGATTGCATTCCTTATTGAATGAACACAACATCATCTATTCTTGATTAATTAACCATTCAGCAGATGCTTAAACTGTAAATAGATGAGTAATAATGTTTTAAATGAAGAATGATATTGATATATGGGGGAGATTTTTTCTTGTGCAGAAGATGAGAAAAAATAACAGAGATGGAAAAAATCAGCAAGATCTCTGTAGCACAAGGTCCTCTCCAAAACAGAAGTAACAGATTTTAATGCTGAGGAAATTTGTTCCGTTTAACTATATCTCACTGTAAATTACAGCAAATGTATTTTCAAGTTGTGAAAGGGAGGGAATGTTAGCAGGAAGAGATAAATTTCATAATTTCCAGGTGAAAAAGTACTGCTACTAATATAAGTCTCTGTGGAACAAAAAAGAAATTAAGAGGCAGTGGAGAGGAAAAGAAAAGAAGATGGAGACTATAGTATCAGCAAATCAGCTTGGAATAGTAGAGGCTTAGAGAGTCACAAGAAGAATTTTAGAACAAACTTTTAAAAGAAATCATCTAGTCTATTTATTTTTTATTTTTAAAATGTTTAAAATTGATTTGAACACTGTCAAGGAAAAAAATTCGATTTTTCCACAATAAAAAACCCTAAAGCAAACTGAAAAATCTAGTGTTGTTCAGTGCTAATACCTTTTAAACCAGTTAACAAGGTATGCACAAGCTTAGTACTGTTTCTGAAGAATTATGTTACTATCTGCTTTCATTTTATTTACTCTGCATTAGTCTTTGACTGCTGGATTACTGCTGTTAATTGTAGCCTATTTTTCTGGATTTAGTACGTTCTAGAAGTAGTTGCTGTTCTGTATGGAACATTGGCTCATAAAATATTTTAGAACAGTTTTCAATAATGTGTTCCAGAAGATCTTAAATTTATTTTGCGTCAAATAAAAATGTGTGTTGTATGAACACTGAAAAAGGCGAATTAGATATTTCTCCTGAAAATTAAATATTTTTTGTAAGCAATAACAAACCAAAGATCCTCTGGGGAAACAAACAAACAAACAGAACTTATTTCTGCACACATGATACATCATGAATATACGCAGATAGAAAGATCTTTACAGGTAAAAAAAACCCCAGGATCTGAATGACACTTATGACATTGCAAAAAAAAGTAGGACTACTCTACACGGAGAAAGTGGGCAGGTCTTCTATTTGAGCTTCACTTCAGATTTCTTGCAGAAACACTGCTATATTAGATGTATCCTGGGGATGTTGAGGCAGAGCCATTAGTATGTTCCAAATTTCAAATATCTATTTAGTGCAATTTAACCCCAGAAGTCCTCTGTAATAACGATGCATATTTGTTATCTAACTGAAAGGAGTCAATCCAGTCTTGCTCCAAACTCTCTGAACTGGAATTAAAGTTTATTTATTTGACTGCTAGTGACTTACTTAAGTAAAGTAGGACACCACATTTCTTGTTACATTTTTGTAGGTTTTGATATTACTTTGCAAACAGGCTAGTGTTTATTATTTGGGGACAAAATAAAGGAGAGCATTCTAAAATATTTCTGAAGTGCCTGAATATTTTCCTACTGATTTCCTACTGATGGAAAGTCCGTATTTCTTTAGAAATGTTTTGTGATAAATTTTATTCTTTAGATCAAGGACTGAGACATATACTTGCATTGGCATTATATTGTTGACTTATGAGAAATAAATCTTGATTTGAACCTGAAATTCAAGCTTGGGGGAAAACAACATATTTTTAATATCCTCTCTTTTTCCCTTTCAGCTTTAATAAATTAGAGTGCATATGAATCAAAATAGTGGAAGTAATCTTAAATGTTTGGGGTTTATGGCATGTCGGAGGTTTGCTCAATATGAATCAGAACAGTAACTGATGTTTATGTGTTTTCTGCTCCATGTGCTTCAGATTCATTACTTCATTAAATGGAAAAGTAAACATAATACATGGGAAGAACTATGAAAGTAGAAGTTTACAGAATCACAGAATCTCATAATATTCTGAGTTACAAGGGACCCACAAGGATCATTGAGTCCAACTCTTAAGTGAATGGCCAATAGAGGGGTTATGCCCACACCCTTGGCATTATTAGCACCCTGCTCTAACCAACTGAGCTGTGAGATATTATAAATAGTTACTCCTAGTATCCTCTTAGGTCAGTGCTTAAAGCCTCTGTTCTGAGATATTCGCAAGGGCTGCAGCAAGCTGCACTCACCCTGGAGTTAAGGATGAGATCACTGCTATAATTCCTGTGATTCACTGCAAGGCTTATTTATCCTCATTACACCAGCAAGGGGGAAAGCTTGTGGGGGCCATCATTCTGGGATTAAAGGGAACCGTTTCTGAATGGTGTACATCAGTATTCAGGCTAACACTGGAACTTAGGGAAAGGGAAAAGCCCTTTCCAAAACACCATCCTTCCACACCACAGCCCTCCCCTCTTCAAAAAGAAAAAGCAGCATAGGCCTCATTTGAATACTAGATTACTTAAAATATCTGAAGCTATAGTGGTAAAAAGAATTACCCATCATCTTTTTGTCTTGCAGCTATTGCTAATAAGCAGAGGCTGGCAGAGCAGCAAAAATCTTAGAATAAACTCAGAAATCTTCTACATGTTTTCAAGGAAGGAGTTTAGCTTGTGGTCAAGTACCAAACCAGCATCTTCTCTCTCAAAAGACGGGTTTGTAGTCACATCTTTCTGTATCAAGAATATTGAAATCTGCTAAAAAACCTACAGGATGTGATGTAGTGATCCAGGTCATTAGTATCACACTTTTGTGTCCTTACAACTCTCAAAATATGATCATTCTCTGTTTGAAATTAGTTACTCAATAATTAGAGAAGTAAACTACAAAGGAATTATACAGGACATATTTCTTGTTACCTGTGGTACCATGTCTGAAAATTTACAGCTGCAAAAGAAATAATGCAAAGGGGTTTCTCTGAGGGCAGCCCTGCTATTTTGGCCCAGGGACCAGAAGCTCAGACATCCCATGTTTTATACAGACTACGTGGGCAAAGGCATTTTATCTGAAGACCTTAATGGGAATAGAGCACATCTGATGCCAGTTATTGTTCCTTCTTTGGATATTTCTCTTCCATAACAATTTTGCTTTACCAGCTAATCTCATGGTTCACATGTTTTTTTTCCTCTGGTTCCATCTCACTGAACGTGATGTATATTTTTTCATTAAGAATGCCTTCGTGTCTAAAATCTTCTCCAAGAACCAGCAAGCAGGAGAGATTATTAAGATATTGACATTCACCTGCAACAAGATTTAAAGTTATGTGGGCTTTCCTAGATCAATCATATAAGTATTATTTCTGACCATATATTAGCTCCTTAAAATTTTGGTCTGTGGTGAAATTTTTGCTGTTCTTGCATTTTAGCTTTCTCTTGTTTCTTTATTTCTGATTTCCTGCTATGTTATTGACAGTAAACATAGTAAGTGATATTTTTCTGTTGATGGTTAGTTGGGGTTTTTTGTCCCTGCTGAACAACTTATATTTCATTCTTGTAATTGTAGCTGGAGTAGAACACAGTCTACCAGAGACTTCCATTTCTACAAAATGATTGAAGACTGTAGCCATTTCCAAGTAAAAAGCAACCAGCCTTTGAGAGATTTATAGAAAAGAATGCACACAACTTACTGCAGAAATTAAAAAAAAGTGGCACACATATACCTAGCAGATCAATGTCTGCTATCCTGTCATAACATATTGGACTTCACTATTCCTTACCACATCTGTTCTGAAAGTCAGTAAAAGGTCTTAAAAGAAAGTAAGAGACAACATAAGGGCTCCTCTCCTGCTTCTTTTCTTTCTTGTGTCACAAGTTATTTGCAACATCTGCACCAGAATATATGGTATTATTTATGCCCTTCCCCATAGGCTGGAGAATGAGAACCAATTATTTCCCCAAATGTAAAGGTAAAATCTGTATTAACATACACCAAGAAGCAGTTTTAGCATCCAAAAGACCGTGGTAGAATATATGCTTTCCTAAAAAGGTGGAGTATTGTCTCTGAGTAAAAATATTGACATTGTTCATAATAGAATGTGCCTTTAAAAAATTACATTCAATCTTTAGTTGTAGCTATAACCCATGAGGATATGACAATTATTTTAAAATATGCCTGAAAAACAATTTGCAGCTATTTCCAAATGGCTGATTTCTGCATTATTCAGTAAAATGGAAAGATTATTAATCCTTACTCTAAGGAGACTATCAATCTTTATATACATAGAGTTGTAAAAGATATATATACACCAGCAGAAGAACAAACATGAGGTTCATTTTAATATCACCTGAATAACTGTAGAGCCCAAGGATAAGTTTAGGCTTTGCTAGAAACAAAAATGTCATCATCAACTGATATCTCTAGAGTAAATTAAAAATTATGCCAAAACAAGAAAATTATCTTCAAAAATAAATTCAAGGAAAGGTCAGACCAGTAAATCAGAATTCAGTTTAATGACTGCTATACTTAGAAAAGCATCTGTTCTCCAATAGCACATATGGTGGAACGAAGGAGAGAAAATGTTTGCTTTTGCTTAGTGTTCTTAGTTATACAGGTGTGGTATATTTAATCTCTTCTTCTAGTCTAGATCTGTAAAGCATGTCAACTATTTTTGTTTCCAAGTTGAAACATATAATAGGCTATGCTGGGAGATGAAGGTTACCTTTCTTTGTTTTCCAGGTGAAATAAGTTAGCCACCACAATCTAGAGGCATTAATAGCTGCTTTGCAACAGATACTGTATTACCAGACCACCTAAAAACATCACTTCATTGTAAGAAGCATCACAATTCAGAAGCAAACTTCTCAAGAGAGCTTTCATGCCAAATAACATGAGATGGACCTCGAAGCTGTGTGTCTGTGATATCTGTTTTTACAGAATGTGTATCCCTTTAAAAACAGCACGCAATTGTTGCTAGATGTGTACGTTTCTTGATGAAAAATGCATTCTTCTTTCTAAATTCTAAACCATCAAAGATTGAATTTGGTGATTCTAAATGCAATCTTTAGCCTTTGTTTTAATTTGCACAGGAACAAACAAGAAAATAAACTGCAAAATATTTTGAGATAAAACTAAACAAAATTATGAATAAAACAAAACTGTGGATAAAATAAACTGGAAACAGGCACAATTGGTACTTTTTCCCATATCACACGGCCACCATGGTCACACACACTCCAACCATCATATGCCTTCTCAAATACCTACATAATCCCAAAGTATCATAGAATCATAGTCTCTGATGATGGGGTTACCTCTTCTTCCATGGGAGCTGCAATTACCCAGCAGTAAATGGTGACATTGTGTACTAACCACTGTAATGGGTACAAGAAAAGGATGTTGACGCTCAGTACAGTGAGTGCCTCTTATACATGACCTAAATTTCTGCTCTGGAAGAGCCTCAACAGAGTGAGGAAACAGAGCAGTTCTTTGTCACCCTACACAATCCTTCCTGGTCTGTCTAAACAGACAGAAGTAGGTTGCAAGAAAAAAATAAGTTCTTGAGCACTGCCTTAAGTAAAGATATTGACTGTTTGACTTGATACTAGTATGGGTCCCATGGTTAGAAGTGGAATTTGTTCTCATTCTAGTTTAAAATATTCTAATCTGAAAAGTATACTATATGTAAATAACATATGTAAAGATCTGTTTTCTTCAGACTTTTCTGATGAAAGTTCTCAGTCACAGTAGGCGTTTTAGAAATGGACTTTCTGTGAGAAGCGAGATCTTTCTTTTCTCTAAAGGACCTTCGGAATTTTCCATAATTCATTGATGATTTCACAATACATGTGTCTTGCAGGGCCTGTTCTAAAGCCTATTGCAGTTATTGAGAGTTTCATAGATGTATTTGTGTTAGTATTTCAATGAGATACACTTTCTCTGTTTAAGGTGCTTAACAGAAATTTCCAAGGTCTTTATGAACAGAATTTATACACTTGCCTCACATAATCACAGTAGTATTGCCACTCCAATTCTCTGAAAAAACCATGATGATGTTGTGGTTATTTTCACAAGAACATTTGTGACTTTACATTTTTTTATACCACTTTTCCTATTACTATTCATTTCACTTCTTCAGAACATTAACAAAATATTTACTGATTCCTCATATTTGTAAGTATAGTTCTGACATCTTATTGGAGTTTAAATTGCAGGATCACCAGAATGTCATTCTTCCTTAAATATTCCATATTTGGACTTCTTCTTGTACAGAATTTTCCTTGAATTCAATAAACAAAAAAGCCCTCTGCCCAAATCAGGGAGGTAGGAAGGAAAGTCATCTGCTTTTTTGTACAGGCTTTTAGGACCGTCTAAGAGCTATGATGTTCCTTTTCATAAGTCATTAGTATTTGTTCTTTTCCTCCAGTATGCTTCCTCTTCATGGTTTGAACATATTCTATGAAGCTGACGATTGTAGGTATAGGGATAGTTGCAAAACAAATAAAAAGTGCAATATATGTGCTACAGAACCTGAGGCATTTGAATGAAGAAATAGTCACATTAAATAAAATTTTTATTTTCTACATTTTTCAAGGGTATTTAATGTCCTTGTTGTTTGCCAGTATTTTTTCAGACTTTTACAGAGGTTTGTGTCTACTCCTTGCAACTCCTCAGCTCTGTCAGGACCTTCCTTCTTGAAGAAGGTGGGAGTCTAGAAACCAGTAATCTATCAGTTTAAGGGGCTACGGAGATCAGTCCTTTGCTGCTGTATTTAATCCACTCATGAGCTGACATGCAGAGAAAACACCTTCATAGGAAACATCTTCAATACCCCTCGGTAATCATGTAAATATATACTGTGGGAACAGGACCTACATCTTCTCAACCAGTTACTCACCTTCAGAGTATCTTTTGTCCACATATCTTAGTCTGCCATAGTCTAAAGATAAATTATACACCCACAAGGATTTCCACTGGCACAAACCCTCAGACTTTTTATAACCCCTCATGCATTCAGCCATATCTCCTCAGCTATTGTAGCTCCCACATCTCCTGGGGTAGACGTTTACTAGCTCAAGGTGCAAGTTCTTCTGTGTACCGATGGTACATCTCGTAAATTTTTCTCTCCTTTTATAACTAGCTAGGGAATCAACCAAGCAAGCTGTTTCATTCATCATTTGGTACAATATTTACCTGGTTCTAAGAACACCCTAATTTTACCTTGTCATTATTTTTTTCCATGTACTCACATTGCTATTTTCTGATTAAGAGCTAGAGTGCTGCCAGTGAAACCTGATTATTCTCCTCCTTTCCTTTATGTCCATCGCTTGTAGCCAGAAGGAAATGTGAAAAATCAGAGAGTCCATCACTTTGGTAGCTAAAGTATATTTGCATTCTAACATTTGGGAATAAAATGTATCAAGCTAGGTACATTTAGAAGGAGGAAAAAAAATTAATAATTTTTTTTAAAAAGTTGACTGGGAAATATGATCATTTCTTGATAATATTTGGAAGAATTAATTTTTTGTGTGTTCAACATGCAAATTCAGATGGAAATAAAACATTTTTCTTGCATTGTAAAAGAACAATATCTCACCACTAATTGTAGATCGGATATTATTTGTCAGCTCTTGTTTCATTGGAAAAAAATATATAATTTTTAATCACCAGGTGTTTTTAATTCCAGTCTAAATTACTTGTTAATTCTATGTCTGTAAAGCTATTATCCTAAGAAAATGTGTCATCATCCTATCCATTCTCTTTCCTGGGTTGCTGAGAAAAACAAAGAATCATACACAGATTTTGAACAGTGAAAATGGTGTTACTGATACTCAACATGAAATAAGGCAGACATGTTAATACTTTTGGAAAAGACTGCGCTTGAGTGGTTTAAGCTGTTTCTCAGTTTAGTCTTCTACCCAAATCCAGGCTTCCATGAATGCATTATTAACATTTGTCAAATTAATTTCTACATGTCTAGTACTGGTATTTCTATTACACAAGTTTAAGTAATTGCTTTCAGAAGCACTATCTGTCTTCCTCAGAGTCTGTTTTCTTTATCATTGTCTTTGGGCAATATAGGAAAAGGTTCCCCATCTTTATGAAACCTCTTTGGAGGATGTGGATGAGAATGAAGGGAAGTCTGGTGCAGGAGTTTCTACAGTAGATTTCAAGGGTTCCCAGAGAATCATTTTTCATGAGTCAGCCTTTTGTGCCTTGTTCCAAATTGGCAGTAATCCTTCATCTTTCTTTACACTCTAATGCTTCTTACTTATATGTATAAAATATTTCTTACAGAGAAATGTTGTATTATATTTGGAAATAAAATTTTGCTTTCAAGAAACCCTGGATTTAGTCAGGCTTAGGTGATGACTTTTTCCTTGTTAATCCCAATACTTTTTCACCTTTTGAAGAGGGGATAGCGAAGAAATTAGATGATATTACACCTCTGGAGAAGGATAAATAGAAATACTTTTAAGGCTTATCTTCATAGTGTAGCCTTGAGATATAAAAGACATACTCCTTTAAATAAATCACCAATTTTTACTTCAATAGCCATATAGGAGGTTACTGTAAACAATTCCATATTTTTCCCATTAATGCAACAAAACCCTTCTGGTCTAAAACTGATTTCTAAAATTATTTCAACAGAAGAAAACTTGATAGTGTAAACTCGTCATCATGGAAATTTCATGGGGTTTTTTAACATTATGACAATTACTTGGAATAGGAACGTAATTTATTCTTTGGTTAAATGGAATTTCTTAGTATTTTTATTAAATATGGGCAACAAAGGAACTCAAATGCCAAAATGAAGAAATCCATCTGCTATTTAGAAAATAAACAATGCTAAGTGAAAAATACCTAGGAGGACTTGAAATTGCTATACTTTATCATTTAAACTGCATAGTAGATATTTATTCTATATAGAATTTGTTTGAAACACAGAGGAATTCAAATGTAATAAAAAATCAGGCTTGTCTATAAAATAGCCACCAGTGCTCACTGCATGGAACCAGCTCTGTGGAACTAAGTTACAGCCAGTTCAGGACATAAGCTTTAAGTACTAATTTTTCTGTGCATGTGCAAATCGTGACCGCAAGTGATTTAGAACTAGGCACTTGGCAATGTGTTTTCCTAAAGAATATCAAATCTGCTTGGTGTGTTTTGAAGTTTGAAACTGGTGTGATTTATCAGTCTATAAACACAACCCATACACCTATAAATATTCGTTTGCAGTGCTATGTAAGTATTAATATATATATAAGTATTAATATATATATAAGTATGGATATATGAATGTAAAGAACAGCTTGGATTCTGAAGTCCACTGTCACAGCATAGTGCAAATGGCTCCTCCCTGGCAAATTGGTATCCTCGGGCATTAGAAGGGCCTCACCAGCCATGGCCCATTCCACCTCACCCACAATAAACCACAAGCTGCCACACCATTTGATAAGATTATTTAACAAAAAATAGAGAACAATATGATAGAGTGAAAATTTTCCACTGAAAAATAGGATATTTGACAGGAAACCAGAGCATGGAGATAAGGACATAATGTTTAAGGCAAATTTGTGTCAGTGAATCTGCATGATGGAGTACCTGGATCATGTCAAATATGACCTGTCTTACAAAGGGATGGAAAAAAGTAAATTAAATGATCGCTCTGTTACCTGTGGAAAAGAGATTTTTCCTGACTGGAGACCTGGTAGGAAGCTTATTCAGTGTGTAAAAACATTTAAAGAGATCTAGTGCTTCAAAACTCTCCCCTTGTACTAAGAAACTTGAATTTGAGAACAGGAAACTGAAATATATTCAACTTCTTTTTGGTTTTGCTTAAGGGTTTTAGAAATCAGTAAAAGTTACTATGGTGACTGATAGTGTGAGAGTGTGAACAACCAGACCTTATAAGCTCACAGCAACACACATGCCGACATGGCCTTGGATATTAGCATATATTTAAGGAAAATAGACTTTTCCTTAAGGCACTGCAATTATTCCTGTACGTAACAAAATGTTTTGAGAGTTCTCATTGAATTCTCAATTTCTAAGCTCTCTCATTTATGAGTTGGTGACTCTGTTGCAAAAATTATAATTTAGTTTCTAAGGCCATTGTACGTTTAAGCAAAATAAAATGGATATGATATTTTTTCAAAATTATGCTCTGCAAAATTTTTTCTTAATATATGCATATTAAGAAAACATATGTAATTAACAAAACATATAATGCTAAAGATTAGTGGTAAATTTAGAAAATAATCAAATTTTCCGGCATTTTAATAAAACAAGAAAATTATGTTTTTCAAGGTGTACCAGTTCTTCCAGCTTTAGATACAGTCAAAGGTGTCTTCACTAATCTAATTTGCAGTGGTGAATATTTCTTATTTTTCAAAATATTGATCTCAAGTTCTTTCTAATATCAGGAATGTCTCTGTACTTCTGAAGGGAGTTCTGGTTTTGCCTTGTCTCACACGCCTTCGTTCTTGTCTGCCATTTGCCTTGGTGTCTGTGGAAAATGCTTTGGATTTTTTGGCCAACTGTTGGACCAGGATTTAAGGGAATACTGCTGTTACAAACCCTAGAGCTGATATGTTTCTCAGGCAGAAACCTAGGACCTGTATGCATGTGACAGCAATTGCAGAGATAAATTTTCCTTTTATGATCTGGGTCTGACACGTGTCACACATTCCCTGGGAACAGCTGAGTGTGAGCAGCATGATTATTAAATGCATAGCTACAGCTCCACCTTCCCATGTTTCAAGCACAATTGAAAGAAACCTAAACTGATTCTCACTTTGATAAATTCTGGTAGATGTAAGATTCCTGACAGATTATTCAAATTTTCATTTTTAGAAAATAATAAAAAAATAGATATTTACTGGACAAGTTTTTATTTAACAATGATTTGTGTCATCTGATATTTAATGCAGAATACATGAAATGGGTGTTACTTATTTGGAAGCTAGTATTGGAGTTAATACTGACTTCTTGAAATTCTTGTAGGAACGATAAAAACAAGGCATGAAAGCTCTTTTTATTCATGTAACATGCAAAGCTATGCCTGCCCTTGCTGATAGGCATATGTCAAAAAAGTAAGGTTTCATCAACTGGAAGGTTTTCCACTTTGTTACATAGCCATATAAATATAGCGTAAAAAAAAAAAAATATATATATATAACCAAACCACTTGCCTAAAGTCAACAAAGACATCGGAGACTAGTAGGTACATTGAAGATACAGAAGTTACAAGATTTGGACATTCTACGTGGACACCAGTCAAGACTCAAACTTGAAAACAAGTTTTATAAGTTTTTACACCAAAGTCCAACTCACTTTTTTCAGAGAAAACTCACAGCAGTTAAGCCCAAATCTATTATATAAACAGACCAATGAACTACAGGAAATTTTTCTAAACCCATTTTGGCTAACTCCTTGACATTTTGTAGACCAAACTCAACAATAACCTTTTAAAAAAAATTTTTTTAAACCTAATTATTGTTTGATGAAAAGATAGTCACTAGACTTATGTGTAAAAATGCATAATAATATTGAGCATGTTTAAAGTCCAAACTCACATGCCCCCAACACGTGTACATGTGCATTCTTCATCTGAGGAAATTTCATCCAAAATGATAGCAGCTTTTCAGGCAGATTACAGCAGTGTCACTAGAGCAGCTACAGTCTATTTAAGGTTAAGAATGGGTGAACAGCAGCAACAGAGGAAAAACTTTGAAGGTCAGAGATATAATTTAAAGGCCACTATAAGGCTGGAAAAAAAGGAAAGACAACTTCTGCTCAGCTATGAACAAATATTCTGGGAGAAGGGTTTGAAAAATAGCTGTCACGTGACTTGTCTCATTCATTGTCCAGTTTACAAATTCTGACACAGACTAACTGTGAGTCCTACAAGGCAAGTTTTCTTAGTAATATTGCTTCCACGGAAGACTCATTCATTTTTGTGAACTGAAGTGGTGCAGTTAGGAAACATAAATTCTATGCTCATGTCTGTTTCACAGGCAGTAAACCTGCTGTGTACTGCAACAACATATCAACTATCTACTGTGCTCTGTAGCTTGGTCTTTTCTGGGGAGATGGGATCTGGCTAAGATAATTCATTGTGTTAGTGACAAAGCAGAAGGCAATGCTCTTTGTCTTGATGACAAGAAGGTAATAGTGCAGGTTGTTCAAGGATGTACAGTTTACATGCATTGATTTATATTCATGCATTTATCTGCGGAATAATTTTGTTTAATAATTTATTTCCTGTGTTGTGCAACAGTAGTCAAAAAATTTTGATGCTTAGGAAAAACTGAAAATTCTTCCCTACAAATATTTTGTTAAGCTAACCCCACTCTTGAAAATCACTCTGAATAAAGCATCACCATTATCTGGCCTTTCTTGAATCTGTGATATTTCAGTCGCTCAAAGGAATGTCAAAATCACTAACAGTATGAAGGCAGCAGTTGTTTTGACAGCTGAAGCATGAACTGAATCTGTCTACCGACATTAGCCTAATATGGTCAAATTGCTTTTGCTTTTTAACTGCATATGGGCAACAGCAAAGACACCGTGTGTGGGTTCCACATAAATTAAGAAATGTATACGGGACTTACATAACAAATTGATATTGTCATTAATAAACAAAAGGAAAAAATGCCTCTCAAATCGAAGCTGTTTTTTATTTTAATCAAAGCCTTCACTGAAAGCCTTCACAGTTTTCATTTTTCCTTCCACCAAGAGTAATTAAACTTCTGCATGGAATATTATTCCTCAGTGATGTATAGGTTAAAAAATGCTATTTGTTTTGTTTTTGCTTACTGAACTATGGTAGTTTCAGGATTTAGCTTTGTTAGAAACCCTTCTAGTTAAGGAAATGAATCATTTTTCTTTATTTAGCAAGTAGCATGACATGGATCCATCTTGTATATGAGTGGAACAAGTAAGTAACCAAAACATTTAGAAACTTGAGCTAAATTCGTTCAGCTAGATTTAGACTCTTTTAAAAAAATCATGGACCTGTAAGAATTGGTTTATTTTTAATATATATATTGCTGTCAATATCTTCAAATATATTTCACACAACACGATTCTCTCAGTAATTTCCTACTTTTTTTCTGCTCTGTGTGTTCTTCGGGTTTTTTTGACATTTTTTCTGAGAAAATCAGGGTCTTCATACGTGATTTTCAACATAAGAGAAAGGAAAAGAAAAGTAAGTGAAAACACAGCTAAATTCATAAATTTTAACTGAGATAATTGCATTAGGAACCGTAAACCTCTCCTTTTTCATCATCTCAACATCCACAGCAGGATTTTCAGCTACATTTCTGATTATGGAGTCATAGAATAGAACCGTAGAATGTCTTGGGTTCAAAGGAACCTTAAAAGATCTGGTTCCAATCTCTCTGCCATGGGCAGGGTCATAACCCACTAAACCAGGTTTTAAAGAGTCCCATCCAGCCTGATCTTAAACACTTCCAGGGATGGGGCATACACAACCTCTCTGGACAACTTGTTCCATAGTCTCACCACCCCTATAGTGAAGAATTTTATCCTAATATCTAATCTAAACCTACCCTCCTTCAGCCTAAGGCCAACTTGATTGTCCAAGTTGATTATTCATAGAATCATGTAGCAGTTTGAGTTAGAAGGGACATTTAAAGATCATCTAGTCCAAGCCACCTGCACTGATCACGGTCATGTTCAACAAGACCAGATTGCTCAGAGATCCATTTAACCTGACCTTGAATGTTTACAGGGATTGAGCATCTACCACCTCTGTGGGCAACCTGTTCCTGTGGTTTGATATCCACACTGGAAAACGCTTCTTCCTTATATCTAGTCTGAATCTACCTATCTATATTTGTCAACTACACCGCCCAGCTTGGTGTCACCTACCAAGTTGCTGAGGGTGCACTCAATCCTACTGCCTATGTCATGGATGAAGACATTAAACAATACCTGTCCCAGTCTGGATCCCCAAGGGGCACTTCCCGTGGCTGATCTCTATTTGCACATTGAATCATTGACCACTACACCCTGGATGCTACCAGTCAGTCAATTCATGTTCCACCAAATATCATCCACCAAATCGACACCTCTCCAATTTAGTGAGAAGGATGTTGTGACCTCCTGTGTTAAAAAGGCCTTACAGATGTGCAAGCAAATGATATCTGTAGCTCTTTCCTTGTCCATGGATGTAGTCACTCCATTATAGAAGACTACTAAGTTGGTCAGGCAGGACTTGCCCTTGGTCAAGCCAGTGGTAGATACATTTCCAGCTAGTCCAAAGAGTACTGTTTTAACCCAGAAAATTGATTTCATATGGCATGTTCCCTGCCAATCAGCAATCTGTATCTCCATGGTTCTTTTTTGACTAAGCTGTTGTCAAAGAGGAAATACAGTAAAGGGGAAAGCACCTAAAATCAAGTGACACTGTACATGAGCTGAGAACTGTTCCTTTCAAAAGATTCATGTGAATGCCCACATTAATCTAAGAGTTGACTGACCTCCATTCTGAAGATCTCAGCAATCTTAAAGGTGATCAGTGGTTATTTCCCATTGACAAATGGCATAGAAATTTCAATTTAGCCTTTGGTATGTATCACCGATGAACCTGGATTCCAAAACAAGTGATAAAATACAGTAGCCAAGACCAGATGATCATTAAGTAACTGTATTAATTCTAGACCTACTGAATTCTATTAGATTTTGTAGGTCGCTGCCATTACCTCCTGAGAACCTGAGTAAATACTCAGGCTGTTAGATTTTATTAATATTCATGATGTCATAATTACAGTGATGTCAACATATGACCTGACC
Source organism: Dicrurus megarhynchus (assembly GCA_013399195.1). Taxonomy (NCBI): domain Eukaryota; kingdom Metazoa; phylum Chordata; class Aves; order Passeriformes; family Dicruridae; genus Dicrurus; species Dicrurus megarhynchus. The sequence continues at coordinate 540,297 of VXAD01008716.1, forward strand.
TATTTAGTGCCAGTACATTTACACTGTGTTCACTTGGTGTAGACTCACTTAAAGGACAGACAAACACCACGCTGACTACAGAACACTCTATCTATAGGAACCATCACCAAATCTCTAAGTATATTTTCTGGCCATAATATTCAATCAGAGATTAGAAGTCTCTGTCCTTTTGCAAACATTAACTTATGTGAACTAAGTAATGGGAATAAATAATGGATTATAATTAATCATGACAAGCCTGAAAGTTCAGCAATTTTCTCTCCTTCTTTCTTTTTGAGCACTATGTCCAGGTTTATTGCATATCAGAAGGGAAGATATGTTCTACTTTTTCCAGATTTGATTATGTTTCACATGGATCAATAGGCAATTAATTTTCCTTCTAAAAGTGAAGAATTATCAGAGCAAAGGAGAATATTGAGTGGAGTAATCCCATGTCACCTCTGTTGACATCCTAGACTTCTCCTTACAATTTGCAAGGCAGTGAATATTCTCTTTAGGTAATCCAGATAAATAACACCTTGTATCTGAGAGCCATGATAGCACAAAAATAAGTTTTTCAGAAGCATAATGCTTCAGAAAGAAAACTTAAATGAGAAAAATGTATAGTCATGAACACCACAGAGAGGAAACAAAGCCTCAGTGAGAGTGCCTGTGGGCTATGGGCTCAGCAACCTTAGAATAGAAAACTGTCACTGTTTCCTTCAACTTCAAGTGCTTATTATCCTCAAATTGTGCTTTTCCATAGCAGATAAATATAATGAAGATTGCTGTTTATGAAGATGACACTGTAATGATAATGTCACTTAAGCTGTGGTTATTAGACATCAAGAACTGGCAGCAGCAAATGCGAATGATAGATGTGCATTACTGTGAGCAGCCAAGATGCTGTGAAAATTGGCAGATCAGTTGTTAGAATCTCCATCTTTGGAGATTTGCTGAATTAGAAATACTTTACTACATAACCAGCCATTTGTTTTCTACACCTGAATAACGACCTTGTAATTCTTATATGTTTTCATTTATATTGTTCCTTGAGTTTTCTATCACTCAGATGGTGAGAAGTGGTCCAAGAAGGAAGTTGTCACTCCTGTAAGAACAAATTCTCCTCACTCAAAAAAATTTTGGTATAATTATATAAAGAAGGTTTATATTTCTAATAATATTTCTCTCTACCTAGTGTCTTTGCTCCCACTGCCTTGTCTGCTACAGCAATAATTTGCCAAGAGTACATCTACTGATGGGACTAAAAGATGTGTATAACAGCACATAAAGTCAATATTGAGCAAGCTAAACTAGACTGTCTAAATCCTAATAGTTTTGTAGCTTTTCAGAGAAATAAAGCCACATTTTCTACCTCTTTCCTTCTTGACCAATGAAAGCAAGAATCTTGACTTTGTAAAACAAATACCTGGGCCTGAGGAAGAGCTATTTAAGATAGCTGAGACACATCTTTTTATTATATCTCTTCCCAGCATCTATTGAATAAGTTGCTATCTTTTCCTATGCTTTTTATCAAGATGAAATTATCACATCCTGCACAAAACTTGTTTTATAGGATTTATTTTGAAATTTCTTGCATTGGAATAGATGTTGAAGTGGCAAAACATAACTGCAGAAAGTAGTGAAAAATGTAGTAACACAGCCTAATATGACGTCATATTCGTTCAACTGACTTATTAATTTCAAAAGTTGTGCTAAAAAAATAAGTTATAAGGTTGTGAGTAAAGAAGAAGTTTTGTAATCTCTAACAATAACTGCATTTCTCACATTTTCCATGAGCTGTGCTTTCGCAGACTTACATAATTTCAGTTATCACATAGTGAAAGGCAAAACTCTAGTCTGTGGATGAGATCAGAATGTATAAAAACCTTTGTTGAAGCAGCTCTATTTATATGCTTCACATAAATCTCAGCAGTTTTAGATATAGTAACAATATGCCTCATTTTACATAATTTTCTTGTCACATTAATTTTGCACTTGTGTTTCCAGATAAAGATGATTATAGCATCAGTAGCATCAGTATCTCCCACTAGTCAAACCACTTACATAGGTTAGGTGTGATTTAAAGGTTAAGAAGACCTTCATTGTATTTCCCTCTTTTACTTCTCTCTGTTCTTCTAACTGACACAAATAATGGCTTCTGAAAGGAGAAGGAAAATAGGTTAACAATAACCTTCCAGGCAGGAATTCTAATGAGATTCAAACTTTTCCCAGTCTCATCTTCATTTCCTTTCCTGGCAGGTCTGATTGCTTATATGTTTGATGTCTTTCAGGAAATGTTTCTTCAGAAATTATTTTTTATAGGGCATGACGCACACAAAAGAAAAAAGAGAGGGAAACCTTGATTAAAAATTCTGGAGTTGTATTCAATTTGTGTTTTATACATCTCAAGACTGATTTCGTTATGTGAATATCCTGGATAATTTTCACATTTGGGTGTTGTTTCAAGGCTACTAGCTTTGAAATCTGAAAATCCTCATTTTGGAATAATTTAATTCCTTTCTTATTGTCTCAGTTTCCTTTTATACATTTGTTAGTGATCAAGTGTTCTGCATTACATCAATTACCTTGTATAGATTTTTTTTTCCTTCCTAGTTTCATTGCATTGAATATACAATATCCTGTTACTCATTCATACTGCACAGATGGAAGTCTGACAACCAACTTCACATTAGTAATCTGCTCTTGTAGCTGAAAAATCTGAAGTTCTGAAGTAAATGATGCTAACAATAAAGCATTTCTCTTTGTAGAGCAGCTTTTAATTTATTGCTGTCACTTTTTTTTTTTAGTGAAGGTATTACCACAAGTAATTTTAATGGTTAGTGGAATTTTTTGTGCACTTGCTGGTTCTGACAAGCATGGTCTAGGGCAGTAACAATATTATACCTCAGTCAAATGTAAGTCAGATGATATGACAGGTGGTCTTTAAAAAAGTGACTATTATATAATCCAAAATGTGCACTCATTATTTTCTTCCTGCTATTATTCCAGGCTTGTACTCCACATCATAACAGGAGACATTTGCTACCAAAGAACAACACATTCTCACAACAATTTCAGACTGGTGACAAAACCAACAAGCCTCAGTTGTGAGGCCTTTAAATTTCATACAGAAACTGTGTCATCTCACTCGTAAAGGCAATAGCATACTTGCTGGTCAGTGGGGCTACAGCTTTAGCCAAGAGAGATTGTGGACTTCCCGTCCTTGGAGGTGATCAAGGTCAGACTGGATGGGTCTCTGAGCAATCTGGCCTAGTGGAAGGTGCCCCCACCTCCAGCAGAGGGGGTGGAACTAGATGATCTTTAAGGTCTCTTCCAACTGAAACCATTCTAGGATTCCAGGATTAGGAGCCACCTTCATTGCTCCACTGTGTTAGCACTTGATACATTCTATGCATTTCAGAAACATGGAATACATTCTGTGTTTCTCCTGCACATCAACAAATTTCTTACTATCTCCTTTCCTCTGGCCTTCCATTAAATAGGTTTGATTAATGGGCAGTCAAAATGCTTAAGGAACCATATAAAGCTCATGTATGTTTTTTAGATTTTTCTCAACAGAGCTGAACTTTTTGCTCACAATTAACACAAAGTTATAAGTTTTCTCATATTTCTCATCTGATACAAAATAGAACTTATATCGTGTCATTGATTAGATGATGATCTGGGACATATAATATCCTGCAAATTTATACTGAATGAATCTGGGGAGTATCATTAGCTAGTCCTTGCACCTCCCTTCCTAGGATTTTTAGTATTCTTAAGGGGAAAAATGAATTTTTTTCTCTGAAAGGAGAACTATTTGCTCCAGGTGTTAGGAAACATGTATTACAAAAAGACATACCTTGCATTCCTCTTATTTTCTTATAGTAACATATGTCCAGCCCCTATTGAGGAAGCAATGAATGCCCCAGAGCTCTCAAACCAAAATCTCAAAACAACATTATAATTGCTGTAGGCCTAGCCTGTTTACAAGCCTTCCTCAAATATGGTAAGTTTGAAGTAGGGAAACTTAGAAGCTCAATACTTTTTCTGAATAAGTGTAGAGCTTTTCTAAAGCTCAGACATTTTCTTCCAGATCATGAACAAGAGAATGAGGAGTTCATTGAATATGGATGTCTCAGTTCAGATAGGAAGGATTGGAGGCAACGACTATTCTAAAAAGGCAATTTACCTGAAAATAGTGGATCAAGCTAGTGTACCAGTGTGTAATAGTGGAGTGAGTTTCTTCAGGAAAACAAATGACAGAAGTAGTATTCCTGCTCATTCAAAGGTTTTTCCTGGATCTTTACTAGCAAGTAGTTTTGTACCTGAGGAGATGCTTCACTTTTTATACAAAGTTCAAGTGGTGATTCTAATTTTTTTTCCCAGTCTGAAAAACTGCAAAATGCTTTTAACTTACAGGAAAAGCCTTTAGTGTCATATGACATATAAGGTATCAGATAGACATGAGAATCTGGGAATTACTAAGGTAGAGTCACAGACACGTAATGTATGGTTCACACCACAGGTAACACAGACACTCAGCATGAGATTGAAATGCTTTGTTAACAGCTGGAGAAAAAAACCATGTTAATATGTGTGTCTCAGTGTACACACTCCCTCTCCTCTCTTCGTACTGCCTATTTTCCCTATGGCTACCACATAGTGTGGATCTGAAGCCAGTGACTCACTTGGGAAGTCTTGTTACTCAGTCACTCAAGAGTGTCATTAGGGAGATTATTTAATTTGGTAAGAAAGGCTTGATCAAGAAAGCATTGATTTTATTTGTAAGTCTGTGGAGAACCCTTATAACAAATTGATTTTAGGATACAGGATGAACAGCAGTCAACAGAAGAGACTTTTCATCACTGAAATTGAAACTTCCTCTTTTTTTTTAAAAGATATGAGGAATCTTTCTGCATATTAGGTATCATCTTTTTCCAATATATGTGTATCACAGAATTAAGCATGCTTGAATTGAAATCGTAGTTCTGAAGTGGGCCACATAGAGTCATACAGAGTGTTTCACTCAAGAACATAGGGAAACCTTATGATATAGGACTATTTGAGTGTCCTGATGCAGAATTTTGTGTGATAGGGCCAGATCCCTGGGTCAGAGCCTATGACTAGCAGGTTCCTGTCGTGGGGTGATGTGGCTGAGAAGTCCCCATCCCCTTCAGTCATTTCTGGGAGTGATTAGAATCCTCATAACCCCACACTGTAAATTCATGTCATGATAAACTTTTCAAACAGCCCAGATGCTTCTGTAGAAAGTACAGCTTTCTAGTATTTTGCCTTATGTACCTTTTTATTGTGGAAAGATTCCATCCACAGTTTTGCTAACATCTGTGTGATTTGACTGAGAGATCTGATGAAAACACAGACTTTTTTCTTCCTTCTTCCTTGACAGCTACTTGCACAGATGAGCACAGATCTATCGTAGCAATAAGAGCATTGCACTTGTATCCGAAGGTATTATAGCCACGACAAGCAAAGGAGGATTTCTCCAGCTTCTTGGAAGAGAGCACTGATAATTATTTCCATTCATAGCCCTTGTCTCCATGCTTCTTCTCCTCTTGAACTTTAGTAACTTCAATTTTTAGCCTTTTATTTTAAAAATCACCTAAAATCAGGATCAGTTCATTCTAGTAAAAATATTTTTACTGCACTGCTGTCACTACTGTATTTTGGGGATACAATGATGCCCTTCTCTTAACTGTGACAGGACAACCAATGACTCACTCAGAAACTGACTGTCTCTCAACTCAGTAATATTCTCCCTCACGAATACTTATCAGCGGAAAATTTTGAAAAGTGCTTTTCTAAAAAACAGCATTGGAGTGATATATATTGCCAAATGGAATCTCTTCAGAAATATTTTATGCTAATTCATGAAGCAGTTTGCTTCCTATAAACAATTAGAAATCTTTCACATTTACAGCAAATGAATGAGGAAAGTGATACAAATCTGACTGTATTAGAACACCTTTCTCTTTGGGAGACATCAACAGAATTCTGGGAGAAAGACAAAAATCTTTCATGTGAAAATTGCAACAATTTTTTCTTCATCATCACTTGCTAAAAACTAGTAGTTGTATTAACACAGTAGAGTGAGTCTAACTTATGTTGCAGCTTGGAGTTGGGTGCTGTCCATAGATGAGACAGCATATATCCCAACTCTGCATCAGAATAAGAATTTGTCATCTTCTCATATGCTTGTCTCTTCCTTGGAAGCATTTCTAAGCACATGGGAGGAGCAGAAGCCCTAAAACACTCCAGGCTGATCAAGGAATTGGGGCTGTAAGAATTGAGGACTCTTTAGGTGGACACAGATCAGATCATCCACGTTTGCAGGACATCTTCTAGATGCCTGAACAAAACTGTTCTTGGGTTTGGGGCTTTTTGTGGGTTTTGTTTGGTTGGGGTTTTTTTTTGTTTGTTTTTTTTTTGTTTTTTTTGTTTGCTTTGGGTTTTTGTTTGTTTGTTTGGGGTTTTGGTTTTTTGTTTGTTGTTTTTGTTTTTTTTGTTTGCTTTGGGTTTTTGTTTGTTTGTTTGGGGTTTTGGTTGGTTGGTCCGTTTAGTCCATTTGGGTTGTTGGTTATGTGTTTTTAAAGTAATATATGTTATTTATACTTATCTATTGTGACTCTTGGATCAGAAATGTCATTCGGCTTTCACCATGATAAACTTACAGATATTTTGTGAAGTTTCCAGAATCTAATGTAGTCTTAGAATTTCCTTTTGTATAATTGTTATAGGAAGTTTTGACTTTCGGTAACCAAAAACCACTCAGATGTATTTTTTCTTGATTGCTGTTAATTTGCCATAATTGGTTTTAAATTATAATTTTAAGTAAGTTTTTTGAATTTGATGGCTCATGGTAATTCTGAAGATTTCATTTGAAGAAGTTTATGGCAGCTTCAAATTCACATGACATTTTGTTGGATTTTTACTTCCAGGAGAAACTTTTATCTTAATGTTGCCTTCATCTTTTGACAGAGTTTGTACTCAGATTGCACAACTTCCCTTGAGTTAGAGACAATATTATTGAAAAATTATTGTTTTTTTTCTTCTTCTTGTCAATAGTGAGAAAGCTTGAATACAGGCTCCAGTCCAGTAATTCCCCACCCCCTCTTTAGATTTAGAAGAGGTAGAATTTCAGATGTACAAGGCACTGAAAAACTGTGTTTGGAATAATGGCCAAACACAACCCAAGGAAGGGGATGTGCTATGGAAAGCTCATGTCAGAGTCCAGAGATTACAAAAAATATGGAATGAGTCTTAGCCAAACAGCTTCTGAATAGGTCTGAGAATGGAGACAGAAGTTCACAAATGCCACAGAAAGTACTCTATTGCTTTCACTGCTGGATTTCCAATGGACAATTCTCAAATTCAAGAAGATTAGGTGCATCATGTGAAAAGCCCTGATCCCAGGGGGGATCATGGGTTTCAGTTTAACACAGCAATGAGGTGTTTAATGGAAGCTCTTTACTTTGTGAGGGATAGCACAAGGAAACAGGGTGTGATGAAACACGGAGGACACACTGATTGCAATGTTACACGTTTAGTATGCAGTAAGCAATTATATCTTGTCTAACTGTCTTGTAAATGCTGAGAACTTTTTCTTCAGTTTTTACTTTCACTATCCGTGTGTGACAAATCAACCTGTGAAGAACAGCTATGGCTGCAAATGGTTCACATGAGCTTTTGAAAACTAGAAAAATGTTATTGATTCCCTTTCTGTTTTTTATTCTTTTCTGTCCTCAAATCTGACTGTATGAATCAACCCAAGGGCAGCAGCAGTAGCAATCTTGTAAGAGTTTTGGTTTCAGAAGTTTTTTCATCTGAGGCTTTTCCCAACAATATCAATACCGAAACATCAGCTTTTAAGTTTAATGTCTTCATATGATTTACAAGGGGTTTTGCTACGGGCAGGCTGATTGTAAGACTTGGATAGGCATCCTGAAGTTTTCCAAATACATACCAAACCCAGCATAAGGATGACCTTACAAAGCCTTCTTGAAAGCCTTGGTCCTGAAGAGGCATCAATCTTTGGTCTCACTTCAGTCATAGCTCTTAGTAAGGTCTGAAATGAAGGTATGTTGGAAGCAAGTTTGGAATTTGGCAGATCTCCTCTAAGGTAGGAAGCACAAGTGTCTCTCTTGTTTCCAGTTTTGTAGCCACCTTCTTACTATATTCAGAAAGAAAACTTAGTTATATAAAAATGCTAATTATTAAGTTATATATAAGTGCTAACTATTATTTTCATCTTAATGGAATTATTTATTAATTTAGATATCAGACATACATATTTATATGATCTCTAGTTTGCCACTGGGACACTGTTAACAACTTAATAAAATATCAGATTTGGGTTTTTTTTAGAAATCATCACATTATTTTCCCTTTTGTGTTCTCTTTATTTTAGTTTATTTGCATATATTTATTTTATTTGTAGTTGCATGCATATCTCCCAGTTATATAATTTTTCATCTTGCCACTTCTGTTCTGAGAATTTATTTTTCTTCTCCTACTTATCCACTAGTAAAAAAATGTCTCTTGTTCTTTTGCTTACAAAAAAAAAAAAGTATGAAACTGTCACAGGAAGAAGCAGGCTGCTCTAGTCCAGCAAAATGTGAGCTGAGTGATCATACTATTTACTTGTAACTACAGAACAAAACAAAACCGAAAACCAAATCAAACCAAACAAAAAAAAAAAAAGAAAAAAAAAGGAGAGAAGAAAATCCACACAAATTTCTCTTGGCCATCTCATTTTACTGAGGCACAAGAGGGCAGTGTTTCTTAAACACTAACCTGTCCTTTGCTCACCATTGCAGCAAAGCTGGGACTGGCATTCATCTGGCATTAGACAAACACCCAAAAGGTTGGTGTTTAGTGCAAATAGCTCACTGGCAAAGAATCTTAGTTATAGCAATTAGAAAGGCTTCAAGGCAGTACATTAATCTATTCAAAACTTATGGAAATTTTCTTAAGGACTGGTGACATTACAAAGAAATAACAGTGAAAAATTAAATGAAAAATTATCTCCCCAGAGCAAAATAATTATTGTTAACTTTCTTTTGAGAAGAGAATATGAAAGGCTACACTAGGAAAGATTCAAACAAAGGAAAAGACCCATATGAGCTTTATACAGTACATTTAAAAAAAAGTCTGTAAGTGTGTGCATGCATGTATGTTCTTATGCAGATGTGCTTGTGTGTACACATGCCCAGGAAGAAACAGAGTGATAGAAATATAAGAACTGAAGAACACACAAAAGTTAATGGAAAGAGTTAGGAAATTTAACGGCAGAAGAAAATTAGTAGTTATTCACGGTGCCTTACTTTCGGAATCTAATCTAAATATTTTGGGTTTTTTGTCTCTCATCTAGTTTATACAATTTCTCCAACAACTGTTTTTTGAAGATTTGTTTCATAAGTGTCAGATGTTCTCTCTGCATCTTGCTGGAGTCTATGTATCTGATTTAAGGCAGTTACATCAACAAGAGGAAGATTCAGATGTATTTCAGACGGACATCCAGCTCCTGCTGACAGAACTAAGTCCGCTGCCTAAGACTCATTCTGATAAATGGTTTACTAAGCCGTATCTTGACCTTGGAATCAGCAGCAACTGTCTCAGTTTGTCCTAAAGGAACTTCCTTGGCTTGAAACCATGCATTTGTTCTACACAAAAATAGATATTGGTCAATCTCTTTCACTAGTCTATTTAACACCACAAAAGCAGCTTGGGTACTGCCCTTGAAGTATTAATTTTTTTGAAATGGATGTGTACATGTCATTTTTAATAATCTGTTAGTGTCTTTGTTTTGGCATAGATAAATTCATGACTTAGGATACAATATATTTCCTAGACCAAGAAAAAGCATATTCAGCTATGTCTTAATAATCAACTATCTTGAAGTAAAATGAGCTCAGTATTATAAATCATAGCTGAAAAAATGAATAGTTTTTATGGTACAATAAAGTTAGCAGTGGATTCTTCTTGTGCTGCCCAGTTCTCTTTGCTCTAGCATAGCTAAAGGCTAGAGTAGTATTTATCTATAAATGATGTGAGTTGTTCCCCAGTAAACCATAGACCATGGTATGCAACAAGTTCCTCGATTTTCCCATGCAAAAACATAGTCTTGAGGCTGTTTATGACACTTGAGAGAGAAAGGTCAGATATGTGTTCAATTTCTTAGTACCTGTAAAAGCTGCAAAGTGCATGCAAGTGCTTCTATCTCTGCAACTCACAGCTGACAGTCTGTACTTCTTTCCAATGTCCACCTGCAAATTAAGAGTACTCTGGACAAGCAAGCAAAACTTCTTGTCTAATCCCTCTATTTGCTATAAACACTTTGTTATCTTTCATTCTCCAATACAATGAGGCAGGCATTCTTTTCTATTCTGAATTACTGACATTGTACAAATCCTGTGAGTGTTCCCCCTCTGCATACAGACTGCCTCTGCAAAGCAGTGTTCTTCTGGGCTGGACAAAACTACTTGGAGAAAGGAAAAGTACACAGTCCTACGTAAAGATAAGTAATTTCCCTCTAAGCGTGTCAAGCCTAAGCCAGGGAAGCATCCATATATCCATACATGCCAGTAATTCTGCGTCTGATTTTTGTCCAAACAGAAACATGGATGATTGAAGCTGTCCACACATGACATTGTGTATCCTCAGTTTCAAAGCACTGAGTTATAATGGTAACTCCTGTAACTACTTTACATTTTGTGGACAGGCTGAAGAGGGCCCAAAGAAGAGCCACATAGATGATAAAAGAATTGGGAAACCTGCCATCCAAGGGAAGGTTGAGAGCTGGGCTTCTTTGCCCTGGAGAAGAGAAGTCTTAGGGAAGCCCTTTTCACCAGGTTGCTGCATATAAAGGGTGGCTACGGAGAAGACGGAGACTTCCTTTTTCCAAGGAGTCACATGGGGAAGACAAGGGGTAATGTGTACTAGTTCTTCCTGGGGAAATTCTCGTTGGACACGAGGAAAATTTTCACAATGAGAACAATCAGCCACTAAAATAATCTCCCAAGGGAAGTGGTGGGTTCTCCAGTATTGGACTTTTTAAGATCCAGCTGTACAGACTGCTAGGCCACCTTGTCTAGACTATGCTTTTGCCAAGAAGAGTTGGACCAGATGATTCTTGAAGTCCCCTCCAACCTTGTATTCCATGATTATCTATGTGCTTGCGTAGTTCTCATATCTCAGGAATAATTTGTGTAAATCTTTCTGCTAATACACTATATGTATTGAATTTTTTATTTTACCTTTTCTTTAAAAAGAAATGTTCATTTTGAAATCCACAGGTGGCCAAAGTATTGCAAAACATGCAGTAACAATATTGCCTTTCCTGTAGTTCAGTATTTCTCATTTCATAGTTTCATACCTATGCCCGAGAGGAGAATGATCTACATTAGCCTTTTTTCTGCCTAGTTTAACATTTGGTCTTATGAATCCATGAATGCCAAAAATGTATAATTCAACAGAAGGACCTCTGAGATCTCAAAATGAAAAGCTGACACAACTTTCATTTCAAGGTATTTCAGTCACCCTCTTGATTCATGGAATCTTTTGGGCCAACTAAATTTTAGCACTGGACACTATGTAACTTACGAACATTTTTAATCAGATTAACTGCATCAGACCATCCAACTGTTCCTGTATCACTCACTTTAAAATATGTCTGGACAGATAATTGGCAACTCCTACCACATTGTCAAGCACCTGATCTGCCTGTAAACTCTACATTATCAAATATGGAAACATAATCCTCTTTGGCGGAAGAGAATCAGGTCAGAAAATACTTTTATAAAATGGGCATATAAATTCGTGGGGTTGATAGGATACACCCACAAGTGCTGAGAGAACTGGCATGTGTCAGTGCAAGACATTCTTGATTATCTTGAAAAAATCATGGCAATTGGAGGTGGTGACTGAGGACTGGAGAAAAGAAAATGTTAGCCCTATTGTCTAAAAGGACAAGAAGGAGGATCCAGAACACTACAGACTGGTCAGTGTCACCTTGATTCCTGGAAGTGAAGGGAGCACCTCATCCTGGGAACCATTTCCAGACATATGAAGGAAAAGGAAGCCATTGTGAACATCAGCAGCAAGTCATCAGGAGAAACAACTGGCAGAGCTGGGGCTGTTTGGCCTAGAGAAGAGAACACTCAGGGGACATCTCTATAACATATGTAAATAGCTGGAGAAAGGGTGTAAAAACTTTGGAGTCAGGCCCTTTTCAGTGGTGCTCAATGAAGGGACCAGAGGCAATGAGCACAAACTAAAACACTGGTGTTTCTGTCTAAATGAAGAAAAAACTCTTCTGCTCTGAGGGTGGCAAGTTGCTGTGCCCAGAGGCCACGGACTTTCCATCCTTGGAGATAATCAAAAACCATCTAGACATGGTCCTGGACAACTGGCTGTAGGTTACCCTGCTTGGGCAGGGGAGTTGGACCAGATAATCTCCAAAAGTGCCTGCCAACCTCAACCATTCTCTGATTCTGTGATTTTATAAGACTATAGCTGCATTTTATAAACCACAAATTTAAAGCAGATAAAAATTATACCTTTTTTTTTTACATACCATTGTACAGCTTTACCCTGACACTAATAATAATGCAAGAATATAATTATTTGTTTATGCACTGAAGAAGTGGTTTGCTAGTTTCTGCTATTCATCTTTCAGGCTGGTGCCACACAGAATGATTGGCATAGTAGTATCATGACTCACAGAAGTAGCTGAATGCTTGTCTCATGCTGTGCTATTCTTTCGAATGAGTTTACTTATTGGCTATAACATTAGGGTGCCTCCTTTGATAGAATAATTTCAAATACCAGTAATTACCTAAATGTTATCTCAAAGAAATTGTGCTTCTCAGTAATTTAATCTGGTCTGCTAGACAGGAAAAATTCTAACTTTTGCAGGAAAAATTGTATGCAATCACATTTACTATCTTTAAATTACTATTTTTCTTTCTTATTGCAAAGAATTTGACTTTTAAAACTGATTCACATCTTTTACAAGTTTGTTTTAAAAAATAGCTATGTACTCTACAAGATGAAGAGAGAAAAAGTTTATTGGATTCACTGGTTCTAAAATCCTTTTCATCCTGTGACTGTGTTCCAAGACTACATCCTGCTCTGTAGTTAATATATTGCGATCACTAGTGGCACAGAACTACTGAATCTATTTTTAATTACTTCAAATAACTGCAGTGATTAATGAATGGAATTAATTTTACCCCGTGCAACAATCTGAAAGTTGAAATTTGGTTCAAGTTCAATCCTAGACAATGAGGACAGATAACGATATTTCCAGAGGACAAGCCGTGCTAATATTGTACAAACAGAACATAAAAAGATGTGTCGCTCATCCTTTCCTTTGATAACAGAAGGAAACTGAGAGTCCAGTTTCTTCCCTATACCTAATTTTCAGACAGCTTGTAAGTAGAAATTAATCCACCTCAAAATTTATTGCAATATTTTAAAGGACTGATTGGTGAGCTTGCATAAGGTGCAATCTCATGAGCTAATTCCCAGAACACAGAGTAAGATAAAACCCATCTTAGAACAGCAAAAATCTCTGTAAGAACTAATTACCAGCTCAATAATTTAGTAGTAATTTTTTGCAACCTGCTCTGGGCTCTCTGGTTAAAGTGGCTACAGGCTGTAAAGGTAAGAGCAATTCACCCAGTGCTCTGGATCTAGCAGCAGGACTATCTGTCATATTCAGCTTATGCCCCAAATCTCTTCTACTGGCCAGTTCTGAAGTACTTTACTTTTCCATTGCTTCTGCTATTGTCCAGTTTATTTGACGTATTTGCCATGAATACACAATAAAACCTTTCTTATCATTAGTTGCATTGATGTTGTAAAATGAGAATAAATTAGTATTCCGCATATGTTTGTGGGGATATATATATTGCTTTGGGAAGGAATTCTTGCCAGAGATGAGAAGACTGAAGAAACAGTGGCTCAACTAAAACCTAAGCACTTACTGGCACACACTCAAGTGCAAAGCTTTTCATATATATAGATGATTAGTATGAGTAGTGTCCATTTCACAAGTACGTGCTGTCCTTCAAGGTAAGGTGACTCCTGTGTATCAGCAGTTTTTACCTATAGAAAGATGAGGCACTTCTGACCTGAATTCTCTTTAGGCTGCTTGTTTTGGTGAGCACAGTATGTCTTCACCAAAGCTATGCTTGCTTTTTCTCTATTCAACATACACATTTTTCACAAAACTTAAGAAACAGAAGTGATGACACGGATGAATTCTATTTGGAGGACAGAAATATCTTAAATATACTTTTGAGACAATCTATATTGCTTTCTGGTATGTGAGGATAGAGAATCATAGAATCACAGAATATGCTGATTTGGAAGGGAGCCATCAGGACCATAGAGTCCAACTGCTAGCCCTGCACAGGACATCCCAAGAATCACACCATGTACCCAAGAGCATTGTCCAAACACTTCTTGAACTCTGTCAGGCTGGTGTTGTGACCACTTCGCTGGGGAGCCTGTTCCAGTGCTCAACCGCCTTCTGGATGAAAAGTCTTTTCCTGATATCCAACCTAAACATCCCTCAACTCAGTGTCATGCCATTTCCTTGGGTCCTGTCACTGGTCACAAGAGTGAATAGATCAGTTCCTGCCCCTCCACTTCCCCTCCTGAGGATGTTGAAGACCACAATGTGGTCTCCCCTTAGTCTCCTCTTCTCCAGGCTGAACAGACCAAGTGACCTCAGCTGCTCCTCATACAGCTTCCCCTCAAGGCCCTTCACCAACCTTGTGGCCCTCCTTTGGACACTCTCTAACAACTTTATATCGTTCTTACATTGTGGCACCCAAAACTGCCCCCAGCACTCGAGGGGAGGCCACCCCAGTGCAGAGCAGAGCAGGACAATCCCCTCCCTTGCCTGGCTGGCGATGCTGTGCCTGATGCCCCCCAGGACACAGCTGGCCTTCCTGGCTGCCAGGGCACTGCTGACTTGCCACTGGCCAGGACCCCAGACCCCTTTCTGCAGCTCTGCTCTCCAGGCTCTCATTTCCCAATCTATACACACAACCAGGGCTACTGCATCTCAGGTGCAGAAACCAGGTTTTGCCTATGTTAAACTTCATATGGTTGGCCCAGCCCTCCAATTGGTTGAGTTTTCTCTGCAGGGCCTCTCTACCCTTGAGGAAGTTGAAAGATCCTCCCAATTTAGTGTTGTTGACAAATTTGTTTGGTATTCCTTTGAGTCCTGTGTCCAAGGCATTAATGAAAATGAGGAAGAGAACTGGGCTGAGGACAGAGTCCTGCAGAACCCCACAGGTGACAGTTGCCAGCCTGATGTCACCCCATTCACTACATCTCTTTGTGCCCAACCTGTGAGACAGTTGCTCACCCATCATGTATGGTGATTATCCAGCTGTGCGCTTGGCATTTTTTTCCAGGAGGACTCTGTGTGAGAGTATCAAAAGCTTTGCTGAAGTTTAAAAATATTACATCTACATGCTTTCTAAGATCAAGTAGGTGGGTTACGCTATAATAGAAGTAAATCAGGCTCAACAAGTGGGACTTTCCTCTCACGAATCTGTGCTGACTGTGACCAATGACTGCCTTGTCCTCCAGCTGTTTTTCAATACCTCCCAGAATGATCTTTTCCATGATTTTAGCAGGCACTGAAGTGAAACTGACAGGCTTGTAGCTTCCAGGGTCCTCTTTCTTGCCCTCTTGAAAATCGGGGAAATGTTAGCCAAGTCTGGGCTGTTGTGTCCAGAAACTTAACTGAGCAACAGGTGGGTTTTTAATGCATACAAAGAAGAAAGAGAGAGGGAGTAATGGAAAGAAAGAAAAAAACAAAACAAAAGAGGAGAATAAAAGAGAAGAGAAGGAAAGGGAGGAGTAACAGGCAGGGCTTTAGTGACAGAAAGAGCATTAAACAAATGAGGACTAACTCACCGCCAGTGTTCCTTGCTAAGGCATTATCCATGGAAATATCAAGAATTCAGCATGAACTTTATATCGGCCTTAACTCAGTAAGTGCTGTTCATTCCAACAGTCATGAAAAATAACTGAACAGTATGTGAGAAGTATATTCATGATTGTTGTGAACAGAGTGCCTTTCAGCCACACTGCCTTTCAGTAATCCTGTGGTGAACTATGAAGGCAGTGCTAAGTACTAAATTCCACACCAAAAGTTCTGAAATGATAATGAAATGGTAACGAATGGATATACTACGTGCTTCTGGCAGACATGACTAAGGGCTTATGGGATAATCATGCCCTTCTGAGGGCCAGCTGTAGGCTTAGGATATTTCAAATGCCACTACATACCATATGTGTTTTGGAAATGTACTAAGCACTTAGTGCCACTGTCAAACAACAAGCACACATAAAAACTTTAATAGCTATAGCTATAAAAATGGAAATGAGGCTACAGTTAGTTTCTTTGAATTTCAGCACCTCAGGAGCTAAGTATTAATTTTCATTGTAACAATAAATCTCATTTTAACACCTTTTTTTCAGTGTTCCAATTAAACTGTTTGTTTTCCAGCTGCTCTGGCACGTAGTATTACATCCTAGATGACTTTGAACAGTAAGCTATGCTGATTTTGCATGTCCTTTTAATCTGTCTGTTGGGAATTAAACACACCAGACCCTCAGCTGAGGCTTCTTTACTGTTTGTATTTCTCTTCCAGTACAGATCAAAGTTTTCAAACTAGACAATGGGTACCACTAGAAAAAAAAAGAGTTGCCTGTTTGTTTTCCTTTTTTTTTAATAACCTACAGCCTAAAGGAAATTAGGTGAGCACCTCTGAAAAACTGATGACAATATTGAACAAAAGCTGAAGACTGCTAATTCAACTCCTATGCTTTAAAAAGGTAATGATTCATAACTGGGAAGTTATGAATCATTTAGTGTGAGCTCAAACTGAATATCCAATGGGGTGTTTAATTTCAGATTCAAAATGTAAGATTAATTTGTGCTAGTCATTAGAGTTTTTTGGAATTTCATCTCCTTAAACAAACTCCATGGTGTTTTTAGAGACTAGTTAGAAGTGATGATAGTTATGATTAAAGACACAGGGATTTCTTCAGAGCTTTTGATACGCATTTTGATTAAAAGACATACATAGGTGGAACTCACAAGATCACTGCACTAGAAACAGGATCATTGATAAATTTTGAATGTGACATATAGAAATAAATAAATTTATTAAAGTAGGATTTTTAGACATCAATTCTTTATTTGGCCCTACTTAGTTTCTTCATCAGCTGTTGGGATGAGGATATAAAAAATATCCTGGAAAAGTTTGCAGATGGCATAAAGACTAGGAATTATGTTGTATTATATAGTCATGTGTGTATATATGATATGTGTATTATGCATATTACATTGTAGAGTCATGGAATGATTCAAATTTCTTGATTAAAAGATCACCAATCTGTTTGTATGCTACCAAGAGACAAGGAAACAAAGGTAACAGGCTAAAGCTACTGAAATTCAAGTACAGATACTTGTTCAAGAATAACTTCTCAGATTATTGTAGGCCAAATGCTACTATATTCATAAAAAGAAGAATATCACAGAGCAGAAGAAAATTGAAGTTTGCATTTGCACGATACGCTGGTGAACCAACTGCTAAACTGTTATGTCTCCTCCTGGGATCCATATGTGGAGAAGAATGTTGAAAAAATGAAGAGTCAAAGTAGTACTCAAAAAATTATGTGTCATTGAAAAAAAGCTCTCAATAGTTCATTTGATCAAGGAAGTGTGGGAAGTATTTCTGAATCCCTTTGGAAATCTTCCTATAATGGGAAAAAAAATCAGATATTGGAATGCTTTTCCATTTTGTTGGTCAAAGTGTAACAAGATCTAATAATTGAAAGTTGGTGTTAGACAAAATCAGCCTTGAAATTAGAAGCAATTTCCTGGCTGTAAGAGCAATTGAACAGTTTCCAGGGAAAATGGTGGACTAACCATTTTTTAGTGTGTTTTGAATGAGACCAGTTTTTTACCCTAAATATTATAGTTTGATATAAATTCTGGGAGAAATTCCAGGAACATATTTGCATTAGTTCACTGGGATTATTCTTTTAAAGCAAAAACTTGCGAGTTTACACGTTGTTTATTCATTTTCTTCTTTTTTGAACTGTAAGAAAATAATATTGTCCTGTGGCTTCATCTGCTCACCCACAGGGATTAGGAAGAACTGTATCCCTAGAGGCACAACTCATCAGATGTGGTTTTGGTTACAGCTGTTTTTCCTTCTTTCTCTGAAACACAACTCAGTACTATAGCAATGACTAAATGTAAAAATAGGAAGACTCTTTTCCAAAAAAAAGTGGAGGTAAAGGGGAAGAGAGAGAAGGAGGAAAAGGTGACTTGCTTTCAAACTTGGAAGCAAACGACAATTTCATGTCCTTGTGTTGTAGGTATGCATGCTTGCGACAGCTGGTGAGACCCCTGCCTTTGTAGAGGCATTGTGATCTCTGCTCTTCCCTCTCTCTACGGAGTGTGGTTCAGTGCTGCGCTGTAACCGGAGTCTGTGTAGGTGACATAGGCATATTTGGAGTGCATGTATGGCCGCATATGGCTGCATTATACCAGAGGTCTGAGCAGATGTTATAATGAGCCTCTTGGCGTTAATTAATTTTATCTTGTTCGGTTTTCACCTCATAATTTGTCAGTTTATCAGTACACTGAGAATACATTCATGGTAATCATCTCATCTCTGCCAGACTTTGGACCCAATGACTCACCATTGGTTTATACTGGCTTTACTGGTGCAATTTTGCCTTAACACTGAAACTGTGTCAAGAGCTGACCTTTGTGTCATTTTTGAAGAAATTAACTCACTGTTTTGCCTAAAAGTCTGGGCATAGTGTTGGTGAAGTTCACTTATCAATGAAGGCCTAAAAACTCAAAAAAAAAAGTGTGAGAAGCAGATCACCAAGAGATAAACCAAGTGTCATACATTGTCTGAGATTTCTGCTGTGAGCATTCTGCTCCTCAAGGCTGTTATCAAAAGTAAAAGCTTCTCATTTTATGACCTCACAGTTATTCTAATTCACTGGAATAATTTATGACAACAGTGGGGGTTTTTTGCTTTAGAAATACTAATCTTTGTTTGAAGTCAGTTTTTTCAATTTTAAGCTGGAGAAATATTCATTATGATAAGATTACAGTTTAAAACAATGTTAAAACATAACAGATTTCAGCAATCTGTGGAAAATATAGTAAAGGCATTTACACAAATTATTGGCTGTAAATAAATTTTACAAGTATAAAAGTAGACCAGTGGAGTATAAATTATGTTAGGAATACCTTGTAATTTTTGACTGTCCATGAAGGACAATAGTAACAGTCAAAAACTATATCAGAAACTATCAAAGGATTCAGATCACTGCAAAGAAATTACTGAGAGCCAGTAAGCCATAAGCACCTATATCTATATCTATATCTATATCTATCTATATCTATCTATATCTATCTATATCTATCTATATCTATCTATATCTATCTATATCTATCTATATCTATCTATATCTATATCTATATCTATCTATATCTAATCTACATCTATCTACATCTACATCTACATCTACATCCATATCTATGTCTATATCTCTTAGCAAAGAAAAAGGGATCTCCTAGACAGGGAGTTTCATTTTCTGCCACTTCAGCCCTTTGTATTCCTTTGTAGCTTTTTGATTTCATGTTTTCAAACATAGCCAGTACCATCCCTTACAGCATCTTATTGGCCTTTTTTTTCAAGTTCTTTTCCATCTTTGAGATAAGGCTGAAGGGAGATGGCTAATTTTGTTTTTCCCTTGAAATGGAAAACCAAAAATCTCTATGAGAGAGGAAATAATTGTTAAACAAATGTAGTGGACTGAAACTGAGATGGTGTACCAGTAAAGAGACAATATGGGCAAATTGTTTCACAGATGATGGTCAGCATGCACCAAAGCATACATCTGAACTACTGCACGGGACAATACCTTCAGGAATAACACGAGAGATTTTTCAGGATTAATATATCATAAAGTGACTACATTTACAAAACCTAATTAAAGCAGGAAAAGTAGAATCTATCTTCCTTCCTTCCTTCCTTCCTTCCTTCCTTCCTTCCTTCCTTCCTTCCTTCCTTCCTTCCTGTGATTATTAGAGAATTAGGACTTTTTTCAAAATGTCTTTACTTTCTCCTTTCTGCCATTCTCACTCATTTGTCTGTTGTGTAAAGTTCATATGAAGTTCCTTCATTTGGCACAGGAATTAGATCTACATGATGTTCATGCAGGACTTCTCTAGTTCTGTTTCTCACTCATCTAATAATTTTTGTACAACAAATTTCAGGTTTCGTATCAGGCTTTAAAGAAGGATTGCATGCACGAGGAAATGCAAAACTCTAAGATAAATCAGACACTCGTTCTAAATTAGTAGAGAAAACATTTACTACTGGAACTAAGGCAGTAGACTAGAAATAGGCAATTAGACTAAAGACTATTCTATTCACTCATATGGAACCAAAGCTCACTATTAATGGATGAGAAGAGTCCCTATCCTTAGAACCGTCCAACTGTTACCAATTCAGAAAAATCAAAGGCTTCCCATATTTTAATTCATAGAATCATAGAATGATTTGGAATAGAAGGGACTTTAAAGATCATCCATTTCCAACCGCCCCTGCCATGGGCTTGGACCTTTCACAAGACCAGGTTCCTCAGAGCCACATCCAGCCTGGGCTTGAGCACTTGCAGGGATAGGGCATCCACAACTTCTCTAGGCAACTTGTTCCAGTGCCTCACCACCCTCACAATAAAGAATTTCTTTCTAATATCTAATCTAAACCTACTCTTTTTGAGCTTGAAGCCATTGTCCCTTGTCCTGTCACTACACACCCTTGTAAAAAGTCTCTCTTCATCTTTCTTGTAGCATCCTTTCAGATACTGGAAGGTTGCAATTAGATCATCCTGAAGCCTTCTCTTTTCCAGGGTCACCACTTCTAAAAAGTATTTAATTGCTAGAGGTTATATTTTAAAGTAATTTTTATTTCTGTTAAATGCTTTCCCCTCTGAAATGCTGAACACTCATAAAATCCATTGACCTGGTCAAAAGCAGAAATAATCCATCTGCAGTGTGACTGGATGCTCCTGAGCATCTTTAGGGCAGCAGACTAAAATGATGGCCTCAGTGACAGATAAACTTGATAGTAAAACTCCCTTTTACTAAAATTGAAGGAACTTTCTTAACAAGAATGTTTATTTCAAGTTATATCATAGACAATGTCTTTTTCACCCAAGGTAATTTATATATCTCCAGGCTGAAATCTATGTTTTTGTCCATGTGATTGTTACCAGGACAAGATCTTGAAGAGATTCATTGACTCTAAGATTTCACAGGCCAGTCTGGCCATATGTTGTCACTGAACACTGTTATTTACAGGTTTAAAGAATTTTTCTAGGTACTTATTTTCAAAGTAAAATGGCAATTTAAAGATTTTTTTCTTTCTTCTGGAGTCTACTAACTGATGATGAAATTATACATGCTCCAAATACTTATCCTTTATTTGTCTAAATAAAAACATAAACATTTGAGGGTTTCTAAATAAAACATAAACATTTGTAACAGTTTAAATAACTGTCAAACAATAAATTCAGCTTTGCCCTTCAGACACAGTAAAAACTGTGACATGATACAGTTTAGCAGCCACTAATCCCCATGAAAATATGTTATGTAAAATGGACTCTGCTATCACAATAGATGAAACAGCATTATTTTAAACTAAAATAATTACTCTCAACTTTGTTTTGCCACTTCTCTCAGTGAATTGAAGTTTTGGCCTTTTTAAAAAAATCTTGAGGAGAGGAGAGAAAATGCATTTCAAAATGTTAAATACAATTTTTCAGCAACTCTCAAGACTTTACTTCAGTATTACCTTGAGCACACATTGTGCAGCTAATATGAAAGGATCTGAGGCTGCATTTTGTTACAAGACTGAAAGATTTTATTAGATGATTTGCATTCTTCTCAATTAGTTTTCCTTGAATATACCTAGAATTTTTTAGTTGTCTTCTACTTCAAGATATCATAAGACAAAGTAAGCAATTATCATCTGACCCTATTTCCTCAAATCATGCTAAATGTTAAGCTGTCAGTCTTGTTTTGAAATTCTGCAGGCTCTCCAAGGGAGAAGTTCTCAAGTTCTCCACTCAGTTTCCTCTAAACACAGAGTTTGAACACTACAATTTGCACAATGTAGAACTTTTCCAGTTTAACACTGTGCAAGAATCAGTCCTTTGGGTTAACAGAGACTCTAATTATAGAATTACACTGTGCAAGTGTACCCCAAGACCCCAGGATAAATCAGTTGCTGGATTTTTTTTAGAAGGCTTCCTTATCAAAAGTTTCCAGGGAGAAAAAAAGACGGAATTCATTTTCAGCCGAAATTTGGATAGCCCTTATATTTCTCTGGGAATTGGTTGCCAAGCACCTAGCATTCATTTCCGGTGCAAGTATAGCCTGCACTTCCTTGCTCAAATGAATCTGATAGTGCACAGGAAAAAAAAATTTAAAGAACATTGAGCTAAGAAACAACAGTCTCACATGTCTAATGCAGCATCTCAAGAATATGAATTTGTATCACCGTTTGAAAGCAGAGATCTTGGATTGTATGACAAAATATACAAAATTCTTCTGGACCGATGAAGTTTGGGAGGTGGGGGTGCATAGAGATTACTTCTAGTCATGTGGAAATTATGGCTTTTAAAAATATAGAATCTCATCCAATTGAATTTATGTAAATTTTACTTAAGGTTTATAATTGAACAACGTAATATCAAATCACATACTTTGGATGAAGGGTGACGTGTTCACTCAGAGGTTCAATATGTCATGCTGTTCACTGTATGGGACAGGTTGAAGATGCAGCTGCCATGAGTGTGCTCGGTGACTGTGAGATGGATATCTGAGCAGTTTGACCTGGAATGCCTACCATGCTTCTTTTTACAAGCAGGTCATCATGACATCGTGAAAATAATGTGCCTGCAGAAAGAATGAAATGAACGAAACACTGATGGAATCTTTCTCTGCAGTGGCCTCAGTAATGAGTCTCCATTCTGTGAATGAATTCCTTTTTAAGATTTCTAACTTGAAGATTTACAACCTTGCCAACTAATATCTAATACAAATACATAACACAAATATGTAATCATTCCTGGAAACAGAACCCTCAGTCTAGATGACCCTAAAAGAAAAATCCCATAAAAAACATAATAATTCTCCATCAAAACCTTTGACACTTTAAGAAAAACATCCTAATGGCAATTTTTTGGTCAAAGGTGTTTATTTAATATTATTAAAATTATTTCTGACCTGGAGCATTAAAAAAAAAAAAATCACATGAGTAAATAAATTATTAGATTTAATTTAGTGAACTGATGGTAATAGGATCGGTCATTCTAACACTTCCAATGCTTCTGATACTTCATCTGCAAATATGCATAGCCCACTGCTGTGCACATGAGCTAAGTGTTTAAGAATATGAAGCTGAGGTTGCTCATGGGTTAGAGAGTCCAACCTCTTGGAATTACAGGAAAATCTAAGCCCCTTGTGAATTCTCAAGATGTGTTTTCCAGTACAATAACAGAGAAGAGGGAATGACATAAAGAAGATTATTTTATATAACAGCTTTAATTGCAATATTAATGAGCCTTTTCTGTATTCACTAGACAATTTGGACAGTTAATTAAAAAATTCTTTGAGTTAACACTAAATTACTACTATATATAATGTAATAATCTTTGGCCATAAGTATGTTTTGACTGTAACTCTTGGAGATCTTCTCCTCTATACTTTGAAAGTTATTCTACAGCTTTCTTATAGCTTTCTAACTGTTGTGACTGAAAGCCTTCTCAAGGGTTCAAAGTATTGTCATTGTTAGTTTATTTCCAGTTATTCTGATGCCAGCATTACTCTATGGCTTTTATAAATGTTTTGTCTCATGCTTCATTTATTTTTGCTGTCTTAAATTGTCTTCCCTTTAAAATCTATTTGAATTTTGCAGGGTCCCAACTGTGTGGTATAAATCTGTATAAGGTCTAGTAAAAAGGAAAAGTGAGAAGATTCAACAATATATATCATCTCATGCAGAGCCATCCTCAAATGAATTTTTTTGGTGTTTTTTTCTTTTTTTAAACAAATTCAGTACTAGGGATAAATTTAAGTACAACAGCAACTGCTTGTGGATTTAAAGCATGAACAGAAACTTCACACCAAAGGCAAATTATTATTTTTTTCCATTGTTCCTTCAAATGTTACGTAATGCCAATTATAAGTAATCAAAAGTTTCCTGATTAATGTCAGAGATATTTCAATTGTGTGCCTCATGTGATGGGCAAGATAAATGCTAAACAAAGCCTTGGAGCTGAAAAAAGTAACCTAAAAAACTTCACACAAATTTAGGGCATGAATCTGTGTGTGCTTTGCTAAGAAATAGCAATCTCACACATCAGTGATAATCTCAGATGCATGATAAAAGTTACAAAAGAGAAGAGATGAGGAAAAAAGTCAGTGGTAGGAAAACAGCAAGATGAAAGACTTTGAAGTAAAGTTAGCTTTCTTAATAGGGGAATCCCACTGGTTATTTACACCTTGTCAGGGATAAAAAAAATTGAACTGCATGCAAAAACTTTTAAAATACTATAAAAATAGATAATTATTAGCAAAACAGTAGAATTTCTAGCACAGAAATATGGGAAGAACAGACTGAGACTGAAAATCTTTAGATTTCATCAACTTCAGAGCTTCTCCAAGCACAGTGGAAATTAGCACAAACAGCAGCTGTTTAAAATACAGTAAAGGGACAAGACTCCAAACAGTGTCAGAAATGTGGGCTCCTTTTGTAAAACCAGAAAATTCTTATTCTTATGGTCCTTAAACTGACAAAATATGGTGTTGAGAAAATGTGACTGGGGCGTTGTAGAGCAGAGAGGTCAATAACAGACAAACCAATCCATACAAAGTCTTCTCTTCAATTTTACTGAGTTTCAGTGATTTTTCTCACATTGAGACTGAAAAGATGGGAGAAGCTTTTTGGTGTAGAGAAAAGGCATTTCAATAATTGCTATTTCAGTAATCGATCTTTCCCCATTTTCTGATTGTGAAATTCTTCTGGCCAGCTTCATCCTTTCTGGCAGTCTTGTAAGGCTTGTGGGAGTTGGCCAAAATGGCTTTAGTTAGCTTGGTAGGCTGGGGTAAATAGGTATGTACTGTGTGTAAGTTCAGATCGTGTTCTACCAGTACAGAAACATGTTTCTGTGCAACAAGATATTATCCTGCATAACCAAGCATTGCTACTCCTTACTGATTAGAGCAGAGCATGAGGGCACACATCAGTATGCAAAACATATGATGGTAGGAAACAAGCAGAGCAACCTGATAAGAGTCTAACCTTATCTAGGAGAGAAAACTACAGCAACAAAAATATGAGATAGAACCATTCAAAGTTTTTTCTGCTTTCTGCATTCTCTGCATCCATTATCAATAGTCTCAGTATTTCTCTGCTCATTGTGGTCTGTCTCCTGCGCCTCAAATTTTTCAGTGACTTTCCCTATGAAAATATCCAATGAGGGAATTTTAGTTGCATAGACAGGAATACTAGGAAAAATAATTTTTCTCTATGAATATTTTCAGCGTGCTGACCTGGAATTCTAGATTTGATCCACCAGTTCCCATACAGTCTATCAGTCTAAACTTCTCTGAAAATTACATCAAAACAAGGGGAACAAATATAGATAAATTATTACAGTTTTCAGCAGGTGAAAACTGGTCAAGCTAAACAAAAATATGGTCATGTTCATGGGCCAAAATATTATTGTGCATTTATATAAGAAAAGGTATAAAAACTGTTTTCAAAATACATATTTAAGGTCTCTGATTCACCAATATTGCATAAAAAAATCTCCATTTCTTTTGCACAACAGAATTACAGGAAAAAATATTGGTTTTAAAAAAAAAAAGGAGGGTCAAGAAGCAGGAGCATGTTGATGACTTACAGCTATAGAATAATTTTGCATGAAAAAGAAAAGCAGAATGTTGCAAGTACTGCCTCAGTCTAAAAAGCTTCTAGGAAGAAAAAAAGACAGCTGAGAATTATTAGAAGTGCAAACACAGTAATAAGGATATGTCTCCATGTCACATCATGACACCCCCAGGCATCTGAAAGGACAGAACTATGCCTAACAATTTTCACTGCAGTGTCACGGAACAGAGTGCTACTTGCTTTACGCACAGGATGAATTATTGCAGGAAGGCGCCACTCTCTGATCAGCTCAAGTTGCTCCACACAGCCCTGTAACCTGCAGTGTCAGAACAGGAGCAAAACTCTGATTTGAAACTGATAACTGAACTAGGCTGCAGTTTCCTACTGTAGTATTAATGGTCATGTGGGGAATCCTGATTATTATTTGTACCCCTTCTGACCAGATACATGTCTGTCAGTATAAGATCCTGCAATGTGTAGTGGCTCGAGCTAGGTATTTTGCTGGGCTATTCTGAAATACTGATTGATCAAAACTAACAGTGTTCATAGATGAGAGTTGTGTGTCCACTCAGCCATTTTTTGTGAAAAATAAAGAAATGCTTTATTTAATTTCAAAACTAATTTTCCATAGACATAATTAGAAATCCAAGCCAAAACAGGCTCAAAAGTTAATAAGCAGATCAAAATAGGAATAAAAGTAGCAAAATAAAGGTATGCTTATGAAATCAATCTTTAATATGAAATAAAAATATTTCTGAAAAAAGGAACTGAAGGGCTGACTGAAGATGAATTTCATGCAGAAAAGTTGATTTATTTTTCAGACAGGAATTTGAAACATTCAATATACAAGAGGAAAAGGAATTATTGATAGCATAATTTACACTTAGCAATAGCTTAGAAATAAACCTCAGTGATCCCAATTTAAGCAAAATAAAAAATCTGGATTTAAAAAACCCCAAACCATAATTTTTTAATTTAAAGTAGCTCTATAAGCACCAATTTTTATTATGTTTTAACATGGCTGTCTTTAGATTTCGGGAGGTCCTATACATAATTTAATATCATATTTACGTTCTGTGTATTTGCAGAGTGCTCTCTAGCCCATGCATAGTAAGAGATCTGTGGGTTTCAGCTTATGAAATTACTATGTTAATAAGGCACAAATCCCGTAAAGTAACTTTACATCCCACACAGTCTACCACTAAATTCAATCTGGCACTTTGAGTCATCAGACTGGCAAGGCCTAAGATACAACACTGGAAATAATAAAAAGTAGTACTCAAGGGCTAATCAGCCCAGAAATGTTAAAGCAAGTGCATTGTCTGTACCCGACAGAAACATTTTAATTATGTCTCATATATTATATGTTTCATCTTGGAAAGGCTTAAAAATTATATATCTAGTAAAAAACCAAAAGTTTCTAAAGATCAAATGAACAGTCTGACTCTGTAGGAGATATCACTTCATAGAAGAATTTGAATAGAACTAGAATAATAACGTTAACTGCAAGCAAATGCAAGTTTCATGGAATTCAAAATCCTGAGGATAATTAGCAGTTCAAATTTTTGTACAGTTTACCCAAAAATAATGGTGCCTGGCTGCCACTGTAGTAAAAATTTGACTTCTTCAAAAGTTTAAAAATATTTTTGTGTCATTCCTGCTCATTTGCCTTCATAGCCAGGCAACGTCTTCTCTACTAATCCACCTCCAGTGCCATAATGACACTCTCATAATGCTGTTGCCAGGTATCAGTTGATTCACTTGTTGTTCATGTGCAGAACACTAGAAAAAAGCCCTCTTTTTTTGAGAGAAAATTGCATTTTATATTATATGTATGGTGGCTAAATGCATACTTAGTGGAATTGTTAGGTTTAAAAGACTTTTTAGGACACTCATCTGAAAACAGAACTGATCAATGCACTCTAGCAAGTGTGGGAAATCCAACATTTAAAGCAAAAGGCATTATATGCTGGAAAGTTTCTCTCTACGTGGCATTACTTTACAGACTAATCAGCAATTCATCTTATTCTGTTTTCAGTGAAAAAGGTTAGATTGAAAGCATGAGAAAATATACTCATGTTTTTCTTTTTCCCTAAACATGCAGCTTACAACCGTTACAGGTTATTTTTACTGTCATTGTGCTTTGTGTTTCAATTTAGGCAGCTGTTCAGTTTCAAAACCTTTGGTGAAAGTATATGAAGATGATTCATCAGTCTTAATTTTTCTTTGCCATAAAAGGCCATGATACATTCTAGATGTATGATTACATATCCTTTTACCTTTGACCCTCTAGTGTGTTAAGTGCAGATGATGCTTATTTGTAGGAGCAGTGTGCTACGCTTCAGCAACAAGTCTGTGTGACTCATCTCCACTTGAAAGTGCACCATTTCACAAAAAATCTCAGTAATACACTGTTTGGAAGGTGTAATGCAGAATCTGATTCAACACCTCAGTAGGTACTGTAGTCACTGAGTATAGATAAAAAGGGGTGCAACTGGTACCGTCTTCCCCATCAGACAACTGCTTTTTTTTTGAGAAATATTTGCCACTTGATATGTCTTAGTAATTTGCAACCTTAGAGTCCAATATGATGAATTGCAGCATAGCAGCAATGATCTAAGTTGTTCGTCACTTCTGATGCTCTTTTCCTTGCACTTCCGGATCTTTTGCTTAACCTATTGTTTTTTTTGGTTTTTTTCCTTCCTCTTATTCTTGAAAGTAGTTCAAAAGTTTTGGCTCAATCATCAGAACAGGGAAAAAATCCAGCCAGAGGCAGACACGTGGCATGAAGAAGATTGGGGCAAATTATTGAAAAATGGATGAAGTTACATGCAAATTAAAGCAGGGTGAAATGCCAAGGAAACTAGAAACTGCCTTGTCTTCCTGTATACAAGATTATCCAAGGATTGTATGTTGGTTTTGTCTGCATGGTTATTAGGATGCATCTAACACAGGGTGTTCTTAGGAATCTAGGAGAAAAAAAGAGCACAGACTTTTTCTGAATGAGTACAAACCTCAGCTCCACAAAGACCTCTTAGACGTTTTCACACAGAAAACAGAAAATGAAAAGGCACAAGTAAGAAGAGGGATAATACACAAGACAACATATTCTAGATGCCTCTACCCATGCTTATGGTAACCCTTCTGTACAGCTGTGTCTACCTGGATTAACATTTTTCTGGGCAAGGTGCTCAACTATGGACACTGTAGACAACCAAAACTATTTCAGTGGCACCTGCTTCTAATAGCAATGCTATTTGTTTCCACTGCATTCAAACAGAAACATTTCTCTGTAATTCTTTTAGGCTCTCTGACACTACAGGCTGCTGTAGAGATGACCTTCCAATTTATGTTTATAACCTACCTGGGACTTTTTGGTTTTCTAACCTTCAAGTTGGTTGAGGTTACTAATAGCCACAGCTGCTCCTTCACATTTCTTATACCTGCTTCTGAATATATTTTCTTTCTGTGGCATGTAGGTTTAAAGGATATGATTTAGTGAATTACGACATTCAACTCGAAGGACTTTGTGCATAAGGGAGATATTTAAAGTATTTTACAGGCTACACATCTAAACCAGCCACTTCTTGACATATCAGTCCCCAAGCAATGGCCCAACCTGGTGAGCATGTCCTGTCATGCTAACAGATGGCCATTGGTCTAGACAGCTGAGGGACATGAATTCACATTCAAGTGATGTGAATTCATTCAGCCGGGTGTTAAGTGCATCATACACAGCCAAAAATTTCAAACAGTTGTATTTCTCGAGGCTTTGTGCCTTTAGTTAAGGAACTGAGAAATTTTAATCTGCTTTTATCATTAGCAAAGCATCCACATTAAAGCATCTGTTGATTTGGTCTTCTAGATGTTCTCATAAGCTGAAATATATAATGAAAAGTAGATTCATTAATGATTATTCTATAACATCAGAGCACATTAATTAATTCTCTTTGAATTTAGTTTTTTATGCCTGAAGGAAAATTAACAAAGTGGAGGATAATATGAAATGTTTCTGCTGAACTCAGTCCAACACCAAACCAACAGTAGCAGTATATGATTTACCATTTCTGTGTGTATTAAGTCTCTCTATATATTGCACTGACTGTGGCGGAAAAATACTTGGGATATACAACCTCAGTTGCATACTGACTATCTCCAACCATGATTGTGGCCTTGTATTCAAGAACTTCTGATCTATGTACTACATAATCTGCAGAAAGTGAAAAATATAGCACTTTCCCTGTTAAGGGTCTGCTGTGATCTCTCTATATCATAGATGTGCATTGGTAAGAAGTAAAAGTGTGTGTCTGCATACCTGCTTACCGCACTGAAAGGAAATACACTTATTTCAAAATCATAAAATCAGCACTGTCTATGCTACCACAACAGAAGTAATACAACACAATGCAGACAGGGTCTTAAATTAAAATTCACAGTGATACATAATTGTCCAGATATTTTATCTGCTATAATTCTCTAATATAAGAAGTCATTTTGATATTGGCATGATGTTTCAGACTACTATTCTGTTATAGGAAACTTTTTCCCAACAATTAAGTACCAATGAAAGCAAATATTCAATTTCCATACGATGTCACTAATCACAACAAAAATGTGGGAAGAAGAATATTGATAGCAATTAGTTTACAATGCTGTGCTGGGAATGTATTCAGAGTCCTATCTCAGTTACCACTCTATTTTTATTGCTGCTAGTCTGTTTTGCAACCATTATGATTATAAATCATATCCAGAAAGGACAAGATAAAATAGTCCCTGATATTTGATAAAAACATATGCTAGGAAAACACTTAAATCTTAACTACACAGCTCTTGCTGCATAGAGATTTGAGGTTTACGTCAGAGAAGGATCACAAGCTAATTGAATCTCTTACCCTTTGCCTGAACATGCAGCTCCAGAATGAGCCTGAGTCTCAGAAGAATAAGGAAATCTGAATTCTTCTGTCTTGGAGATTTGGGATTGGGTCAAATCTTTTTGAGGAAGAGAAACACACATGAATAGTCTACTTGTTATATACATTTAGATAGAGCTAACCAAAAAAAAAAAAACAAAAAAACCCAAAAACCAACTAACCAACCAACCAGTCCACTACAACTTCATGAAAAAAAAAATTATCTATTTATGACTGTAGACCTGTATCTCTGAGTTTTAAAAATTTTACTAAGGTGTCTTTCCCCAAAAGACAGTTACTATGGTCATTTTACTGAAAAACAAAGACAAACATGGGTATGACCATCTTAGGTGTGTGCCACTTTGAGGTTGCTATGTTATCTGGGAGATCAGGAGTCTAAAATTGTTTCATTTACTGCTAATAAAGTAAAAAATTTGTGCAGTGCTTAATTTTTTTGATTCAAGATCCAAAAGGTATCTCTCAAAATTAAGTGAATTTACACTGAATTTTAAAAATTTTTTGAATCATCTTGAATATAGTGCATAATGATTTAGAAAACTATTAGCACATATTGCTTCACTGTAAGTTGTATGGGCTCCCTGTGAGTTTAGGTGAATCTTGATAAGTAAAAGATATGGGATAGATATTATCACAACAATTTTGTGAGACACAGAAAAGGAAAAAAACCCACTCTTTCTGTTAAATTGTATCCATCTATTCTGCTTCAGTGAAAAATTAAGTTTGCAGGTAGCACACTGGGATCTCTCTGATTTCTTTATGTTAGTCTGATCTTCAGGAATAATTATCAAAACTGCAGTGTAGAATATAGTTTGGATCACATTGAGCTATGACCATTTTCTTTTGTAAAAATGTTAGTTACAGCTTTTACCAAAATCATACTGGCTAAAGACCACATTTCCCACTCAATAATGGGTTTCTAGCCATTCATAAACTGTGGTTACTGGTCATATCTACTGATCTACTGATCTATTGATGACAAGAGCTTGTGAGAGGGTAGTGTTAGCAACAGTCTGATGACAATTCTTGGATCATATACCGCCTTTCAGAAAGAAAGAAAAAGAGGCAAATTATAATTTAAAGTAATGTCAGGGAGGGAGGAATTGATATTTTGGGGTGGGTGTGTTCTGATTTTGGTGATTGCACGACTTTCATAGCCTTGGTGGAGAAATTACCTGCCAGTGGTTCCAATTCATTGGAAAAGGAGGTACTCTTAAGTATCTAATGGAATTCTACTATATGATATAACGAGGACTGATTTCATGTTTAAAGATCTAGGGAAGGTTTCAAAAGATGATGAATCATTTCATGACTGCTCCACAGATTCATCTTTATTCTTCATTGTTAAAGAAAATAACACTTACTACTTTCCTGGGATAAAGTAGTACTGCCAGTTTTCAGTATATATACTGTTTACTTCTGAACACCACAGCTTTTCTAAACATGTAGTTGGCGTTTTCTGTTTTGAGATTTGTATTTCATTATATCTTACCTGGGGTTTTATGTTTCAGTCATCTTTCCTGCCTCTAACATTTGGCTTGATGTTTCACTGAAGTTTTTTGTATATGTCAAATTATTTTTGTGATACACATCATATAATAACAGCCTTGTGAAAGATAAGTCTATTTGCTACATCCAAGTGATCACCTCAAAATTAAGAAAAACTGTAGGCCACCAGGGTCAGGAAACAAAGTTTCTAAAATATTTATAATGTGACATGTTCATTCTGACATAGATAAAAGAAATGCACAGACTAAAGAGGAGTGTGATCTTTATTACTGGTCAAGTCAAGGATGGACTGAAAATGAACTTCAGAGTGCAAGTATAGTGTAGGGGCTTGCCTTTGGACAGTTCTTTTAAGAAAAGAATCAAGGAAATTAAAGCCTTAGAGCCAAGTTTAGGACGAGAGCTTTTACTCATCCTAAAATTTGAAAAACTTTAGACCTTTATTTAAATAATTTTGTAAAGTAGTAGCAAAATCAGCTTTTTCATATTTCTCTGTGTAAACACTTCATCACATCTCTGGAATTCTTTTCTGCAGTACGAACTGTAGATTTAGAGGTAGGTTAATTAGCATGGGGAAAAAAAAGAATCAGGCTAGAATTTAAATTCTAAGAACCACACGTTAGTAAGTTTACCACCATAATCAGAAGAATCAGAAGATTGATGAGTCAGAAAGCGCAAGAGCAGAATATCTTCACAAAAATTGCTTTACAAAAATTTCCTGTTTATAAACAAAACCAGATAATATTAAAGTCTTCAGAATAATTTTGATAGCTTTTTATAGGAAGGGCCGTACAAGTACTGACTACTATGCTTTTTGCCCTCCTTTAGAGGTATCCTTTTGTTAAGATCCAATTGGTGTGGGGTGCCACTGCTCAACTCAAGGTACAAAATAGACCATATGCTGAAGTCAATAACTTTATTTAATTTTATTCAGGGATTTTATTATGGTGAGGTTGATAGACCAAGCAAACACTACGTTTGGATCCAGTGGCATTCCTTGAGTGGGATGTTCAAAACTTTTCACTGTTTATACATTTTAGCAAACACAGTAATTAATGTGCATTGGCTACATAGTTCCCTTACTCTATTGGTTAAATGGTTCCCTCACTTCTAATGCTAATTAGTCCACATGCTCCATCTTTCCCATGCGCAGGTGTTCAGCCATCCCTGGGAGAGCAGGGCTCCATCATGTGTAACGACTTGGGAAGACAAACGCCATCACTCCAGTTGTTCCCCACTTCCTTCTTCTTTTTCAGCTTTATATACAGAGCATGATGTCACACGTTATGGAATATCCCTTTGGTCAGTTAGGGTTAGCTGTCCCAGCTCTGTCCCCTCTCAGCTTCTTGTTCATCCCCAACATCCTTGGTGGTGGGGGCAGGTGAGGAGCAGGAAAAGTCTTTGACTCTGTGCTAGTGCTGCTCAGCAGTAACAGAAACTTCCCTGTTCTATCTACACTGTTTCCGACACCAGACCAAAACATAGCCCAATATCAGTTACTATGAAGAAAATTAACTCGGTGCCAGAAAAAAAGCAGCACATGGACTTATTGCTGGGCAAAGAAGGGTAATTCCTTAGATACTGCTAAAGTCACTCCTGTGTGTTGAATTTATTAGTAATTCAAAGTTATTTCTTCACTTCATGTTTTCTATGAGAAATTGATTGTTCCTACAACTGCTATCAGCGCCTCTGTCCTAGCATCTTCCTTTTTCTACAAAATAAGGGCAACATTGTCAATTACATGACAATCCTTAAAGGTATGTGACTCTGCAATCTTTCCTCTGATCCCACTCTTGAAGTCTTTCACTGCCGTCTGTTTTAATTTCTTTATTGCCTCTATAATTTATTACTCCATAACATGTAGGTGATCTCCAAGGATTACAGAATCAAAGAAAGTGCTCCAGACAGTGTACTTCAAGACATGGCCAAGAGTCCACAGAAAGATAGTGACATAAGAATTCTTTTGTCTAAATGGAGGTAGGCATACCTGAATTACAGTAGGTGAAATATGTTTATTTTAGTTACTTTCTTGTTGGCCAGTGACAGCTGCATCTGCATTACACACTTCCCTGTGCTTCTCTAGAACACTGTAAATCACAACACTAATAAGGATAATGTACATTCAGTCCATCTACAAAATAAATGAAAAAAAAAGATAGTTCCCTCAAACCTAGTTCCATATAGGGTAGGATTCCAAAGTTCTACAGATTTCCAGAGACTCTTTTAGAGTCCCACAGATCATTTATTCTTGTGTTAGAAAGGTTGCTTGGCAGATGGATCTGAGCACACCTATGGTAAACACAGGGCAGTAACTGCCTGTAGCATGAGTAGGGGCAATTGGTAAATAAGTGTCTGAATCAACTGCTATTAAAGCTGTTGCTGTTCTTGAAAACACCTTGTAAGCTGTTCCTTAGGTCTAATTATTTCTCAATTGTTGTTCTTGGGCTATGGAATGAGGCTGCTACTCTTCTCCTATCTATTTTAATACATCTTACAATCTTGTCTTTATGGAGAGTCACTACTTCATTCCTAATTTGTGCAAAATTTTCATTGGGTAGACAGAGCACTCTAGAGACACAGCCAGTGTTATAGCTGAAATAAATCATTAATATTGAGGTTGTTGATAGAGGTAAAATTGCAACACCAGAATACTGTCTGAACAGCAAGGTCAGAAACTAGAAAAATCTGTGTCTGTGTGAGGGAGTAAGTCTTTAGAAAGTAGAAGATTTCCTAGCAAAGAACTGAGAACATCTAAAAGTGTTTGCAGTGCTGTGAGTTCATCAGTCATTTCACAGAGGAAACAAGATGAACCAGGACTCTCAAAAGGTAGCTTCTCCATATTTCTTATATCCAGGAAGAAGGAAGAAGATGAAGTGGGAATTTCTTAGGGGAATGAACTACTCACAAAGGAAGCTGATATAGAATGTATATGTATGTGGGCCTGTGTTTTTTCTGTCTTTGTTTTCTTCTGAGGCTGTCTAAAGAAAAACATGCCTAATTCTGGAACACTCTCAGAGTTCAGAACCAAACGCACATCTATTTAGTTCAAATATGCATTCTGGAAGAGATGAATTGTAAAGATCCAAGAAGAGTATGTGTAAGATTGTGGGAAGTTCTACATTAAGTTGTGGAAGATTAACAGAGACAGCACTCAAAAACGTGCTGAAAAAACAGACAAAAAGTAGTGTTTCAAACCAGTCATAGAGGAAAGACTAAGATATAAAGTCTGCATTGACTGGTGCAAAACTGGTCCTCCAGAAAAACAATTACTGAAGCATGCACTTTTAAGCTTGTTCAAATTATTTGTGAAATAATTCCAAGGATTCAATTTAGGAAAATAGCATAAAAATATTCTATTGTTGACAGAATTTCAAAAGAAAATGCCTGAAGTTTTTATTTGAACTTTAGTGCCCTCTTTTTTTTTTAAAATCAGTTATTCCCATAACTTTTGGTGGCACAGAAACATAGCAGGTCTTCTGCAGGAATAATTTTCATGTGTCTATTTCTCAAAAGTATCAGAGCTTGGACTATCTGGAACAATCATTTATACCTTTCAGGTTTTTGTGCAGTTTGAATTAAAGAGAGTAACTCTACCTATGACAAAGCAGGGATATAACTCATTTTTTGAGTATGGAAACTGGCTACAAAGTTTTAATACACTGCACAATAGCTGTTTCACAATCATCACTGAGTTAGCTAGAAAATTAGGACAGTATTTTAAATTTGCATTGTGTAGTTAATTATGCTGCATTATAAACTGCAATATTTCAGAAGTAATTTGAAAGTAAAAACGAATGCTGTCACAAAGTAAGAAATTTCAGGGTAAGATATAAAGAAAATCCAGTAATTACTTTTAAAGCTGGAGGCATTGATTCTGTTATAATTCTTTATTAAAATTACTTTATTCTACTGCAAGTGTTTGATGGAAACATAATTTTCTTGTCTCATAGATGATGATGATGAAGTAGCACAGTAGTTTCTCAATGGGTCATTTTTATAAAGCATTCGAAAGGCTCCCCATGGAAATTTACTGTTTTATTTCTGCAAGGTATTTCTCCATCTTTTCTTGTGAAGCCCTGAATTACTTTACCCTTCAGCACTCATATCCATGACAAACCCCCTACCAAGAATCACCCTGAATAGATACAAAAAATTCTATATTTTTTTTTAAGTTATCTCCATTTTTTTGTACCACATAACCTCAAAATGACTATGTTAAGATTTTCCAACTAGTAGTTGGATAGTAATAGTTCTCAGAGAATTTCATCATGGCTTTTACAAGGGAGGAAAACCTTTTAAATACCATTACCCTCAAATAGCATTTGCTGGTTGCAAAATGCTCCCTTCTCACATGATTCAATTCTTTAATGGTGCTGGTTAAGGGTTCGGGAGGGAGGCTCAGTCACATGCCCTGAAAAGCAGACTGTGATCACATAATATTAAATGACATGTAATTGCATTACTTGATATTTCATACCATTACTTTTTTTTATCAGCTCTCAGGCAATGCAAATAGAAGGTGTGACAACTTCTCATGCACTTCTACAAAAATCCAACATGGTGAACACAAACCTTTGAGCTGTAAGAATTACATTACCTCAGAGTTTTAAGTTAACAGGGCTAATTTTTCAGTGAAGTGATGTCAACCCTTCATGCAATTTGTTCTGCTGACTTTAATGAAACAGAATATAAAAAAATCTGGGGTAGATCCCATATCAATTCTTGTCTTGCTAGTGAAGATGCTGTTACTCTATGTTACATGCAGCAGGTACATCAGAGGTGTCATCACAGCTGCATAAGCTCTAAGGTGAGCCCTTATTCATCCTGAATGAGAAGATGAATCAAACTCTTTTGTTTCAGTGTTATCAGGAACACAGTGAAATCTGTGACTAAAAAAACTCTCTGAAGTAAATATTTAATTTCTGTTGCCAAATCTACATATGTTTAATAAATTATTTGATAGGAAATATTAAGAGCTTTGGATATTTAGATTAATATCTATATTACTACATTAGATTTGCTGTTGTATGACATACTATAATTTGAACTAATGTAATCAAAATGAGCTAATTATCTAGGTCTCTTCTATTAAGTCAATATTTACTAAAATATTGAGGTATAATGTTTGTTGCATCAGTAAGTGAAGACGGATATTTTATTGTGTCCCAAGACAAACAAAATCAAATACAATTCTCAGCTGAAACATTGCATCTAGAACCTTTCCTGATAAGGCAACTCTTAATTTAACTAATTATGGTCATTTTCTGCAAATTAAAAAAGTGCAGCTAATTAAAATGTGAGCTGCCCCACGTGATTGTGCTCTGGCAAAGGCAGTGCAGACTAAGTTTGGATGACATGCCTTTGTAACTCAATGTGCCTTTTCATTTCCTATTGACTGTCTCTGTTGCTCTCAATATACTGCGTCAGACAGCCAGTAATTGTACAAATACAGACTTCAGTGGTAGTTAAACTGATTAAATTTATGTTTCAAAGCTTAGCAAGAACTAAAATTCCTTTGTTGTGAGCCTACCATTTATATTAGTTACTCAACAGTGCTGACTGTTGCTCAGGGACTGAATTAATCCAACTCTTTGCCTCAAGACTGCACAGACTCTTTAAATTTTCATTGTAAACAATTTATCTTCCTGTTTAATTTTATGTTCATGAAGCAGGTATTCTATATCCAATGTGAATGATTCTGTTCCTGAAAGTCTTTACCCATCACACATGATCTCCAGCTATTCGGTTTGTGGGGGTGTACCAGCTGTTCAAATGGAAAAATAACACCAGTCTTCCTGATTTTATTTCTCACTTGATTCCTTTATATTTTTAATCCATCACTACAATGTTGTAGGCTAGGACTACGGGAAAAGAAAGCAATCTCACTGAAAAGAATGAAAGGTTTAGTGGAATTAAGTAAATAAATATTACAACTAGATCATTTTTATAATCCAGCTAAGACTGTTCCTGAGCTCCTGTACCATTAAATTCACTTTTATTTTATTCCACATGAGTTGTCTTACTGCAATTTAAACTCCTCAGTTACCTCAGTAGATGTCCCCTCGGACTGAAATTCAGACCTATAAAATTCTTTCATTTATTGTGTAATCATTTTTTTCTTGCAGTTCTAATTTACTTCTGTTGTGTTCAACTTCATCCCTTTGATTCTCCTTTCTGAGCTAGACTGAAATTTCCTAAATATTTTGTTTTGTCATTTCATATTAATAATAAATTCCCTTGCATATTCACCACACTCTGACTATTTTCTATGTGTTTTTCTGCTAACATAGAATAGTATCTAATCAGCTGTTAAATGCATGTTGGAATTTTATAGCTTCTATTTTTCACTTTGCATCAACTGGGTAATCAACAGTTCTTGTAAGCCTACATTAGTCAACACAGGCGCTAAGAGATGATTTTTATTTTTAAAGTCTTCTCAAGTACTATTAATATTGACAAACTCTGGTTTCATCTGAAAGTTGCAAAACAGGTTTCTCCAAGAAACAAGAAAGCTTCTTTAAAAATAAAATTATTTAAAAACTTGAAAAGGATTGTGAAAATGGTGAAGGGCAAAAATGCAGTTGTTATTTTATTTTTCTTTTCTGTGTTTCCATATTTTTAAGACCTAGAATGTCTTTGATCTTCTTTGAACAAAGGGTGTTGCACAGGTCTTTAGCTTCTGAGTAGCCTGACAGGGGCTATGCTCAGGGTACAAAAATTTGAAGTTCTAAAAGTATCACATGATTTTTTTGGTTCTTGGGTGAGACCAATAAGATAAACATAAACAAAGAACAGGCTACACTCTGCTTGCTACATACAGCTTATAACATTTCACAGCAATAGTATTGTATGACAGTAACCACCACAGTGTGAAATAGATGTACATGTAATGGCAGTAGGCAGGTAGTCCAAATCTCCAGTGGAGCTTCATGAGTAATTTATGTAAGAGCTAAATTGGTTGACATAATTTAGGAAAGTGAGTATCATGCATCCATGGACAATAATCACTGCTGACAAAATTGCCATGTGGCTTTTTAATACACAGAAGTTCAGAGTATTTGAGTTTGTAGTGCTCCATAGTTTTAGTTATAATAAATGATAATAGCTGCTTTTAAAGGAAAAAAAATAATATCTGTGTGGTAAACCAGAACATTAAGTGCATGATATTTTGATGGGGGAGGGAATTTTTTTGTGGCATAATGTCGAGCAACCCTAAAATCATGACTTCAAACAAGTCTGCTAATACATTCCAGCTAACAGAATTATTGTATTCTCTAGACAAAATAAAGTGGCTTCTCTGATTATGAAATAATATTTGTTAATTACTTTTCAGGGTTTTCTCCCCCCAAGGGCTAGCTTGATAGGTAAACTTAGTGGAGACAAAGGAACAGCACAAACAAGAACATGTAGGCCTAAATTAAAAAGCAATTTATGTTGGAGAGTACATATCAGGCCCTAAATTTTGTAAAGCACTTGCATATATATTTAACTCCACCTATACTCTATAGGATGAACATGTGGTTTCTATTTGGTGTTTATTTACATCTTGTTTTCAGAGAAGGTATTAAAAGTGCTTATGGGGGGTTTCAGAACTGCAGCACCTTCCTGAATGACAGTTAAGTGACCCTTTTGTGTGTACTCTCAGCCTTGTTTGTGCAATGATTGCTTTTGGAATAGCAACTGTCCCATGTCGAGGACTTCTACAAAAATTACTGGCATAATACTAGATCCTCAGTTGGGTTTAAACAGGTCTGTTTCATT
This sequence comes from Dicrurus megarhynchus, assembly GCA_013399195.1. Classification (NCBI taxonomy): domain Eukaryota; kingdom Metazoa; phylum Chordata; class Aves; order Passeriformes; family Dicruridae; genus Dicrurus; species Dicrurus megarhynchus. The sequence goes on from VXAD01008716.1 coordinate 580,522, forward strand.
TAATGTTTCCCAAACCACTACAAAAGTGCTAAACAGGAATTTGTGGGTTTTTTTCACTAAGTACCAGACCAACTAGGAATTTTGATGCTAGTTTCAGTAGAATGAAGATGCATTTTTTACTGTAAACAAAACATGTTGAGAGCTAATGCTTGGGTAACAGAGACATTCTAGTTGTTCATGTGCTTTCATTACAAATTGACTCCTTTACTAGCTTATTCAGGTGCTTCTGAAGAACAGAGAAGCAGAGGAAAGCCAAAAAAAGGTAATAAAGAGTGAGCAGAAGCAGAAAAAGCATGGTCTCTGAGATAGAGTATCAGGGTGTGAGCCTGAGCAGACAAACAAAACCACATCTAAATTGTAGTCTGGGCTCTGCAGGAGGCAGGTTTCCCCTAGGAGGGAAAGCCTATTGATACAAAGCTACAGATTGGGGAAAATAAAAATCACAATTTGGAGTAAGCATCTGTTAAATTTTCCTCCCAGGCTTTTCCTTGTGCTTCTATTAGTTTTGCAAGCTATTCCCTGGTGGAGCATCTAATTTCATGTCTCTGTATATCAGTCAATTGTCACTTACAAAAATGCTGCCTTGAGTCACATCCTACAATTCTGTTTCAAAAGTGCTCCCAAAACAACAAAAAGGGAAGAGTTTTGATGGACAAGATAATACAAGGCTCGAGCCTTGCTTTATAATCTTCAAATTTGTTTTTTTCTCTTGACATCAGCCTAGATTTTTATAATTATTTTGATTAAAAGTATTCGGCTGAAAATGGGTTATATTTACAATTCAAAACCACCAAATCATTAGTGGTACAGTCCTGTTCTTAACAGCTGAGATCATTACAAAAGACTGACTGTAGCAGTTCAGTCTGCTTTTATTTCCTTTTCTCTTTGAAGTGTTTCAATTAAGTTTTTCTACTTCATTAATAAAAAAATAACACTTCCTTAGTTTGCTCTAGGCAAACTGAGCTATGTGAAATAGTAATGACATAACCTAAGATTGAAAGTCTAATGAAATGTCTTCAGTTAAGTCTGAAGTATGCCTGAAGTAAAGCAAGAATGTGAATGTAGTAATCAGCACACCTCAGTAGGAACTTGATTTCCATTAAAGCTTCTCTGTGTTCAGTCTTTATTCACCACTGAAGCAGGTTTAATTATTTTTACCATGTTTGAACAGTTTACAGCTGTTGCTCTAGGAATTGCACAAAGCAATTAACTGCTTTCTCTGCTGTTTGGGAACTTGAAAAGTGGTGGAAAAAATGGGTGTCAAGCATCCTGTTACTTGGTTTCACAGAGAAAATCCTGCTGCCATATAGTTCAAGCTGACTGTGCAACTGCAACATGCTGTCATGCAGAGGATTCAAATTAGGATCTTAATTTTCAACTGCTGGAACAGAAAAAAAAAAGAGAAAAAAAAAGCAAATGCAGGGAAGGAGTGTCTTGTTCAGTGATATTTGAAATCAAACAAAAAACCCCACTAAATCACTAATCTGAAACTGACTGAGAAGTTATGCAGTAAAAGATACAGACAAGTAGAAATTCAAAAGATTATAAAAATTGGATAACTATCTTCTATTTCTTCATTTTAGATTGAGAAGAGAGAACATACTGGGCAAAAGTTCCTGACATACATTTGGAGCAGACACAACATTGTGTCATTGTTTATGCTGGCTTTAGAAAGGCTGTACACACAAACTTGCCATAAAAATTATTAATTGGTGTTTTTCAATGCTATTTTTAAGACAATTTTCTGTATCTTTGTAGAGGAAGAAGTAGATTGCACAAGAACAGATAAAAATTTTTTTTCAAATCCAAGCAGGCCTTTACACATTGTTTGGTGCTGAGGCAAGCTAAGACATAGAAGATCACCAAAGCTATACCTATAAAATTTAAATCTGTTCTGATTACTAGCCTGAGTCATAGTTTTTCAGTTCTGCTTTAAGAGGTATAATAATTGGAGTTTGAAGTAGAGAGTCAATACTATCATTAGACTGGATTTGTTCTCTGAGCAAAGTACAAAATGTTCCACTGATACTTCATTGTAAATACTAAAGAAGTTTTCCACCTGAATTTATTTCCAAAGGAAACTACAAAATACTTATTGGAAGAGTAGTTTGCTGTAAAAATTTCAGTGTTTGGAACCTTGAATCTTTTAATTTTTAATTTTTCTGCAACTATCCTGATACTCAACTGTCTTACATCTACAGAGCTTCTCCAGGAATAGGAATGGATTTTCCCCAGGAATGCAGGAAGTAGTAGCTCTTTCATGAGTTAGGTGCCACACTCACTTCCCCTCACATAAGATGATTTTATTTCCTAAGTGGAATCATACTTTTGGGATGGCTTCAAGACCACAAAATATAGGGACAGAGTATAGGATACAGCACACATAAATACATGGACACACTTTCAGACATTATAACATAGCTTTGAAGAAACGCCACAGTGCTGTGCAAACTCTGAGATCATCTGATTTTTCACTGGTGGTGGGTATGCAGGAAAGAGGATTAATACAGGGAAAAGGGAAAGGCGAGAAAAGTTAAAATCCCCTTAGAGATTTCCATAAAGCTGCAGCTCAAGTTATCCCTCCTAGAAGCAGAAATAGGAAAACAGGCGGGTTTATGTATTCTCTTGTTTTATGCAAAACAGGCTTTAGGAAGTTACATATGTCCTATGACACAAAGTATCCTTTGTAGAATATAATCTCACTCAAATAGGATACAATTTCAAAACCTTTGTGAAAGGTTAAACTTTGTGTTCAGTCCAGCTAACTGAGATCAAAGATCAGAAGATTACAGAACTCCTGCTAATCACTGAAATAATATGCTCAGAAATAATGATGGTAATTTGGATTTCTGCTTGCACACCATGTCCTTCAGAAATGCACACTAAGAAACCACTCATGGAGTCACTAGCTCAGTAATAACCTACATCATCTTCTTTATCTGAATTGAGTATTAATCAGTATTACAAGGAAATGAAAGGCCAAAAAATGAAGAGCGACACTCAGTTACCTTTGGTACCAGAGAACAGCTCAGGTTCTAAGGGACCTCGAAAGATCATCTGGTCAAATCTTAATGGAAAAGGGAGCCTAGATGAGTTTCTTTAGCATTTTGCCCAGTCATGTCTTGGAACCCTTCAGTGATAAGGATTCCACCATGTCCATGGGCAGGTTTTTCCAGTGGTCAGTACTTCTCACTGTGAAAAATTTATTTTTATACAGCACAATGCAAGTCGCATCTGACATCCCTTGTTCTTTCCCGATGGCTCCTTGTGAAGAGAGGGCCTTTCTTTCCTTTTCAGTCACCCTTTTAAGTACTGAAAATCTAGATGAGGCGCCTCCCACTGAGCATTCTCTTCTCCAGAGTGAAAAGACCTAATTTCTTCAGTCTTTCCTCACAGCACAGGTGCTCCAGCCCTTTGATCATGTTTGTAGTTCTCCTTTGGACCCTCTGAAGACTGCTTGATATTTAAAGTATCTTCTTACTTTGACAACCTGTTGCATGAAAGATGTATGAGAAGTAGGCAAATGTAAGCTTATTCATGGGTTCCTCAAGAAATTGTTCTTTATCCCTAAGGGTTAAATTTCACTTACAGTAGGATTGAGATTAATTTACAAACTTTGGCTTTTAACTGTTACACCTAAATTGAAAGCGTCCAATCTTTTAGGAGTCAAGGCAGCTGTAGCTGGAGACTAGGGTTGATAGCCATCACAAAGTTTTAAGTCAACCAAGTCTCTCTGCTATAGAAGCTGTTGCCAGTAGGTGCACTGTCTACTCAAGAAGGGGCTAACAGTGTCAGGAGAATTGGACAAAAGAAATTGTGCTGCCAAAAGAGAGGAGGGGAAGGAAATTTTTTAGGTACATTATAACTAATAGAAGACCTTATGGTGGAAATGAAATTTGAACATCCTGATCAGGACACATGTGGAAATTAATACACATTTTAATTAAATACTGTAGAGTCTGAAACCATGTGACTGTTGTGTTTTGCTAGGGAATATGATGCCACGTCATAACAGTAGCAGGAATTAAAGCCTTGTCAAAGAGAGCTTGTCATAGCTGTCCAGGCTCCAAAGCTGAACAAGACAGCCACTGAACTTCAACTCATTCTTTGTAAGACAGAATTAGCACTGGTGTTTCCAGACTGCAGCTGCTCTGACACTGATATATCCAGAGTTGCAACTCTAAAACACATTTTGCTATCAGACAATGGATACAGCTACAGCAAACAGATGACGAAAATTTTTTAAAAAGCACTTTTCTCAGAGGCAAAGCCTTGTTTTGGAAAATTTCTCACCAGGGAAACAAAAAGTGGAAGATCTGGCTGAATACTGATACTGAATATCTATTTTGACTTTTCAAAATGTTAACTGGACTAAATCCTATACAAATGGAAAAGTTCAAATGGTAAAAATTGTTTTGATGTTGTTGAAGCATACTTTTCTATGTCAAAATATACTTTTGACTGGAAAAAAGGAAGATTAGCCTTTGAAAATTTTGAAACTTTGACTTTTCATCCCAATTGAGAATAATGTTCTTCTAAATTTTAATAGTTTTCCCATGGTGAAAAATTGTTTGAGTACTGTTCAAATATGAAAAAGCATTGTGAGGTTGACAGGTTTTGTAAATAAGTCCTTCAACAGTAGGTAGTAACTTACCTCAATTAGTCATCACTGAATTCGACTAATTGAGACTCATTCCACCATTATCAAGTAAAGAATTACATCATCTCTATCACCAAAAAGATGCAGAGAAAAAGGTTATGCCATTTTTTATGGAAGCCAGTCAAAATTTAATAGGAAAGTAATAATATAATTGTGCTGATGCTTACATTCTTAATGAGAATCCTAAAATGCTTTAAGTGATCAAAGCTATAAACTCTTTATGGTGCTCAGAGATGAAAACAGCTCAGTAGAATGTTTGAGCCATTTTGATTAGCCAAGTGCAGAAAAGCTTCTGAAAAACATTAAAGCGACCACTTGAAGAAGGTGAATAGGAATGAAGACAGAATATGTTGATAAACACATACTGAAGAGTGAGTACATGGATTTATTCTTTCACTTTATAAGGTTATAATCTTTTGATATTAATTCAGTAAAGGTCCTGGGTATCATTGCAGGCAGCTCAGTGGAAACTACAGCTCAGTGAGCAGTTTCAGTCAAATGAATAATCAGGTTACATGAATGCAGGATGTAGAATGTTATTATGCCTTTAGAATACTGGAGATGATGCAGGTCTGCTCTCTCTCCCTCAAAGGAGAACTTGACTTTGGATTAGAAATTCTGAGAGGGCTAGTGAGAAAAAACAAGGGCACAGAGCAATTTCCCGTGAAGAGAGACTGAAACTATTTGATTTGTTTATCTCAAAAAAGGGATAAATGAAAGTGTATGTGCTGAAAACAGTTAACATTTCACACACATTCTCTAGCAACAGAATTAAGATGACAAAACCAACCAGTAGGAGGTTGGAAAATGCCAAAACTAATAATACTTTAACAGATGTGTCCCAAAAGAGAGAGAAATAATACTAAGAAAAATGGTTTGTACAGAGTGGCTTAGTTGCTTTCTCAGAGGTAAAAGATTTCATTCTTTAAAAATATGTTTTATTTCAGGTCAATTTCTGCAATTTAGAACCTTCTTATGATATTTATATTAGGAGAACTCTTTCTAATGATGTTTGGTTTTGCATTCATCAGAGACAAATTTATGTTGCATAATTGATAAATGGACCATAACCTGTCACAGACATGCATCCCAAGTTTTATGTTCTTTCAGGAAATTAGCAGTTGCGACTACTTAAAATCAAATGTACCTCTAGACAATACTGGAAATGGAAATACTTATTTTCAAAACACTCTCCTATAAAACAGTTTTCTTAGACTTTTTTTAATCCCTTTCATTTTTTTTTCTCTTCCCCTGATTGCATAGCAACAATTTTAATGGTTACAAAATTTTGACATATTCCTTCAAAATGCCAATGTTTTATTATTTATATATTACATATAGAGGCAGTTATATAAATACAGGGAGGATATATAAAGCATAAACTTTTTTCATTAGTGCAACCATCTTTCAGTCATAAAAATAATTTGCTAGCCTGTTAACCAGGGAAAGTAATTCAGTTCTGATTTGTAGACAAAGCTAGTAAGAGATGTAAGCTTTAAGCTTCTATCATATAGTCAATTTTGAACTGCCAGTGACTATTCCTTACTTCAGATCTTTCAAATGAAAACAATGTGATTTCCATTGGGGGGTTCCAATATTTTTTGAGAAGATTCTGAGATGTAATGTATAGTAGTTACTGATTGTTAGGCTAAGGAGAAAATGTTTAGAGTGAATCTTCTCAAAAAAATAAACAAAAACAAGATGATGGAGATAAATTATAAATGAGACTAAGTTATATGATAAGATAGGTAATATAACATTTAGATAATAAATAATTCCATAATTACATTACATAAAAATATTTCTACTTATGTCAAAGTCTACCAATATGGTCACTATGTGAATAATAAAATCCTAGTTTTAAACATATCTTACGTCCCACTATTTTGGTAGATACAATTTAGTTTTGAATAAGACCAACAAATTATATCATGTTTTACATATAATTTATAAAATTATTGCTTGCAAAAATAAATGACAGGGTGAAGGTCTTTTTATCACAATCTGTCATTTGTTTTTTACAGCAGTACTACAAAGGGGGATCACATTTACAGCCTTGCAGAATGATGACCTTTTGAAAACTGACAACTTCTTACTAGATTAGCATATAAAATATGTTTTCCTTACAGTTGTGCAATTCCCATCCCCACAATATCTCAGTTATATACTTATGGGCAATAAATTATCTACAGACTAGATACTGGCTTGCGTGTCTTACTCCACACTGAGTCTATTTGCTGATTGTACTCTGAATACACAATGATGATTGTGTCAAGCTGCATTCCATACTTTCTACTGTTGCATCTAACTACTCATTTTGGACTGAGTTTAAATTAATTCTATTTCAGGCAGAGTTTGTTGGTAATATAAAGCTTGAAAGGTAAAAGCCAGTGGTACATGCAAAGTGCAATTTTCTCCTACATATGGTCGTCTTCTTTTGATATAAATTTGCCAACAATCAAATTAGATTTCTGCATCTAATTCCACAGATCCTTTCAAAAGACTGAATCTGTATGTTTCAATTTTAAACGTATTTATTCAAAAGATTTTCATGGCAGCTGAACATTCAATACTGCTTTGTTTCATCTGAGTGTTAGAAGTAAGAGATTAAGCTCCATTCTTATTTGGCCTGAAGTTTTGTTATTTTGTTACATAAAACGCATGGACTCCAAAAAGAACTAATTCTAGCTGCAGTAATAGAATGTCATAACTAATAATAGGGACACACGAATTTATTTCTTACCCTAATTACAGATGGTCTTAACCTGCTTCCTCAAACAAGCATAACTCCAGAAAGTCACTATAATTTTTTCATGTAATGGCAAAGCGATAGCAGGTAAGATACTAAGTCTAATACTGTGTGTACTAAAATAAAAAATTGGATAGAGCAAATTGATATCAGCTGCTGAATCCTACAGTTCTCCTCAAAATATAGCCATTTGTGTTTAAAATAAATATCACAGTAAATAAAGTAAATAAATATTTACAATACAGGGGAAAACAATAAAAACATGAATATCTTGCTTTTTGTCCAAGAGTAAGACACAGCATCAGTTCAATTACTTTGTCATAACCTTCACATGAAAAACCCTAAGGGAAGACTATGGACTAGCATGTGTATTTCCAATTTCCCCTTAGATTTTTAAATTAGGAGTGCACTATCCCAAGAATCCTTCCTTAGTCAGTGAGGGAGTTTCAGAAGTATGGCTTACCTGAATGAGTAACTGAGCTGGGATCTGTATCCAAAGGAACTTACTCACTTTATTACATGTGAGGAGGGTTCCTACTGTTCTATATAACATGTAAGAGAAAATGATAAGGGAAAGACATACCCACCTTGACTATATGCCAAAATGATCATGCTCCTAGAGACAAAACTGGATTCGTTTTAATACTACAGCTAATAGTAACTACCCCTTCTGAGTCCATTCGTGGACACCAGCTTGCTTTTCTTGAGAATGACAGTTCTCTCTCTCCTATATTTCTTTGTCTTAAATTTGTTTCCTTGAATGACTCTAAGCTTCCCAGAGCTGTCTCATCCTAGAACATTTTGCTTGGAATCTATTATGACCTCATTCTTTTTGTCTTTTACTCTCTCACCATCATTATGTCTTCATTCCCTGCTGTAGTAATAAAACTCTCCATTCCCATTTCCAAGTAAACTCAGGCCTCTTTCATGATCATCCTTTGTTCTTAGTGACACACCTCATTTTTCCACCAAATGCCATTACCATTTCTTGGGCTTTGAATGTCACTGGTTTGTGCCTGTCTCTTCCACTTCTCCAAATTAAAGCAAAGTGAAAGTTTTCATTAAAGTAAGTCATCTCAAAATATAGTTAAAAATGTAGAGAACTGTAGTTGATAGTCTTCTGTATGTCCCCTAAATCTGTTGGTAAGATATGACCTATGAATGTTTGGATATCCAAGTTTCATGACAGTGCAACCTACACATCATTGAAAGTAGGACTGCCATGATCTGTGAGAAAGCACACATAAATAAAAATAGCAAACGAAGGAAAAATACATCTCTGTTCAGCTACATGGGGTGGATGGAGCTCTGTGGTGGAGGGTTAAAAAACATGTAGTTTGAATATGTAGTGTCTGTACCACAGACTAGATTTTCCATGAAAAAGCCGCAGTGCTCACCCACATTATGTCACTAAGTTGGTATTTTGAAACAAGCCTAGAAAATTCAAATAGTGATATGGATTTCAGCATGAAAAGTAACACCAAGAATGTGCACCAAACTAGAGAGTATTTCTGTGACTTTCTGGGAAAATTGAAAGACATATTCTACCTGAAAGAAACAGAAAAAAGGTAAAATTTAATACAACTTTAAACATTTTTTAAATGCTTTGTGTTACTAGTAACACCAGTGAAGCAGTACTTTCAGCATCAATGCATATAACTGCCTAGGGAAGAAACAGAAGAAACTATTTCAATAATTTTTTTACAAATCTGTATAATATTAAGCATAAATGTGATCTGGAAAATATTCTCCTTTTACTAAGTCAGCAGCATGACAGTTTCTATTATCTCTGTTATGGTCACGTAAAAAAGCTTTAATCAAGAATAAATGTCTAACTCCCTAAAGCACTATAAACCCATCCATAGTTAAAAATCAGCTGTTTGACTAATAAGCTACTTGTAGGCATAACTACTGGTGAAGTTCTAGTAAATTAATATGTGATATTTTAATCACAATTAAATTCAGTTTGTTCAATGCTGTGGAAACACACACAAATTATGGGATTTTTTTACAGAAAGAAACTCAGATTTCAGGCACTACTTGATGTAAATACTTGAGCTCATGAATCTTTACTGGTATATCCAATACCTTTCAGTGGATCTATATGTCTGTCTGTACATGCCTGTGGAAAATAATAATATAATTGAAGACACATGTATGGTGCCCTGTGAAACAGGCAAATCTACAAAGACACTAAAAGACCAATGAATGAACACTTGCATAACAAAGAAAGACTGGACAGTGGAAATTATTAGACAAGATCTAAAAATATACATCAGAGAGAATAGTGGTTATATTTAGCCTGAACTGTCAAAAGTACAGGGAGGGGAGAGACTGAAAAACAAGTCTGGTAAAGAAAAACTACTCTTAGTATAGATAGAGTAGGGGAAGTAAAACAGCTTCTAGAGAAATGACCACATACAGATAAAACTTCGGAAAAGATTAAAAAACCTAATAACAGCTTTGAAAGAAATTGTAAGTTGTTAAGATAGAAATTGGATCATAGAATTGTTAAGGTTGGAAAAGACCTCTTAGATTTCAAGTCCAATGATTAACCTAGCACCACCATGTTCACCGCTAAACCAGATCTCCTGGTGCCACATCCTCTTCCAGGAATGGTGATTCCATCACTTCCATGGGCAGCCTCTTACAGTGTTTAACTCTTTCAGTGAATAATTTTTTCTTAGTAGGTAATCTAAACCTCCTGCGGTGCAACTTGAGGCCATTTCCTCTCATCCTGTCACTTGTTACCTGAGAGAAGAGACTGGTAACTGGAAGGTATTGGAAGTCCTGTGATTTAAATGCTCAGTATCAGATCCTATGCATACCTTAGTTTCATTGACCTGTTTGATTACTGAAAAACCAAACCAATAAATTTAGTGGTGAAATACTATGTCATTACAACCTAAAGTGTCCCTAGTCTTGTAGGAACAGCATTTATATTAACATAATCCTATTACAGCCTTAACCTTATCCAATTGATCTGAAAGTAGGAAGTAAAAACAGAGTTTAGCAAGTTATTAAATTGTCAGTGTACATTGTACATTTTAGCATGAGGTAGGATGTGAGTAGTCTAAGGAGAAACAGAAAAGCTGCATCATCAGTTCAGAAGTGCTTTTAAAGCTTCTGGTGGTAGAAGGAGAGCTGGATCTAAAGCTTTAATAAATTTTGACTTTATGCCATACTCATTTTCTGTATGACAAACACTCAAGCTAATCTGTAAGCTGTGTGATATTGTAGAAGGATAAGGCAATGACACAAGTCATGTAGAAAAACATGAACTATAATTTTGAGGAGATTTGTGTACGAAAGTAAAGGAATGCTAGTAAATATATGCAAATATTTTTATCATTTTCCGACTTTAAAGATTTAGCAAAGAAATCAATCAGGGTTGCCTTACAGTTAAGTCACAAAATACAATATGCTTCTTTATCAGTTTTCATTTTCATTTTATCTGAACCAGTTTTGCAAAATTCCTGATGTTCGTAATTTGCAATGAAATTACCTTTTACAATTTTCTGAAAAAGGTGAAATGTGGGAGTTGCAATTTTTATTGTTCTAAAAATAGCAGTACATAGTCTACAATGAATCTTAATATCTAATTGATAATATGTTTTGTAGGCTTTGAAAAACTTAAATGAAAAAGCCCTCTGAAAGCCACAAAAAGCATTCTGATATTTTGAATTGGAAAAACAAAAAAAAAATCAAATTTTCCAGTAAAAAATATGAACACATTCTATTCAGAGGTCTTGAAATGTTTAAGGCTGTATAATTTCATTGTGTTATTTTCAAATAATTATGCTATACCGTATCATGTATCATTAAGATTAACTCGTAAAAATGTTAGTTAAAACAAAATGAAGATAATTATAACTAACCAAAACAGCAATTATTGTGATTATTAATTGAAAAAATATGTTTTAACTGTATTTAGAATATTTAATTTTAAATGTGCTAGGTTGTATGAGTAAAAGCTAATCACAGGGAACACAGCTGTCCTGCCAGGATTGTGGAAAAAGCACAGGCAGACAGGCATTGATGACCTGATGAGCAATATGATGTTGTAGAACCAGCTTCTCCAAAGACCATCAGAGAAGACTCACTAAACCACTGACCCCAGTGGAAACCCCACCAGGATTAGTCACTAAACTCTCTCTCTACGTAAGGATATCCATGCTATCAGGGGTGACTCTCTGAGTGGGTATAGGACTTACTATCGTTGCAGGAGGGAGAGTATTTTGGGACAGTAAATGGCTTAAAGGGGCTATGGGAATAAGCAAGACTTATTATGGGATGCTGTACTTGGGCTGGCTGGACTGCAGTCAGCTTCCTCCCTAGTGGCCCATACAGTGCTGTGGTTTGAATTAGTGACTGGAAGAGCCCTGATAACACACAGGAGTTTTGGCTACTGCTGAACAGTCCTCTCACAGTATTAATGTTTTCCCTTTTATTCATCCACCAGCAGTCTTCATTACTGAGCAGTCAGAGAAACTGGATCAAGTTCTTGCTGTTCAAGTTTATGTGAGTGTGGTGTCTGGTGGCATGGGTGCCCTCCAAGGCACTGTTTTCTCTCTGCGTTGATCTGCATGACAAGCTGTGTTAGCAGTGTGGGTGTGCTATCAGGAATACTTGACACTGGCTGGACCTGGGGACATGGCACCACATCAGCCTCACATCTATGAGGCTGAGACCTGAGAGGCTCGCTTGGGTCCTGAAGTCCACCAGATGTGGACTCTAATGACTTAAGGTCCATGCTCTTAATTGAGACACACATACCAGAGGACACGACTGAATTTCTGAAAATTCGGCAGTGCAACTATTTACCTTGGTGTCCTCAGTGCTCTTGGGTATTCTAGAAACGGAACACCATCATTTTACAGTCTTCTCTCCTGAACCTGATTTAATTTCCTTATTTAGGTACCTCTTGCAGATAATAACAGTCTCCTCTCTGACCTGTACAGCAAGTTCCTCTCAGCTTTAGCTGATGTGGCAACTAAAGATTTCCTCTCTGCCAGGAAAAGTCCTTTGTTCCTTCCTTGAATTAACCTCTGGTTTTAGAGGTCTTTAGAAGCCCTTTGTGTGCTTCTTCTTTGTCTTAAATATTTTTCCTTTCTAGTCTCCTAAGTCTCTGGAGAGAAGTACTTTATTTCAGGTGCAAGGTTTGTACATTTATTCATGGATGTTCATCATCCTACCTGACAGTCACTGGAGATGGCAGTCACATCACTGTTAACTGACTGTCACTGCTAGAAGTCCAGTGCAGGAATCAAGGACAGTACCATGACAAAAACTTGAATGGAACTCTTAATGATAGCATTTAAAATAAATGGGAAATTTGTCAACCTATAGAATAGGGTCCTGAATTTTATTGTAACTTGCACTTACTTATATCATGTTGATAACTGGAAAGATTTACAATCAAAAAATACATTCCAAAAAGTACATGTATCATGCAAGAGATATGGGACTTTTTAGAAAGATGAATCAAATTCTTATGTCAGAAATTATTAACATTTTAAACAAGACTCTAACTTCCCTCTAAAATTTGTATATGCTTTGTTAAGTTAATTATTTGCTATCCCATTTTTGCTTTAAGGAAGAAAATTAGAAAAGAATATATTTAGAAGGCAGTAATAAATACCACTGAAAGTTGGAAGTGCAATTTATGGTAAATTATGGGAAACGTTTCCCTTTCAAAAGGAAAACTGCTGAAGTATGTTCAAACATTTTTAATATTTCTAAATCCTGTCCAGACTATATCTCAAATATTCCATGTTTAGAAGGATTGCTTTTTGTCCTCGAAGATTTTTTTATATATATGTATTTTCCTGAACAGCAAATTTGGATGAAAAAATTTACTTTTTTCTTTATTTTGTTTTAATTTATTCTATTTTATTGAAACCCAGAGTTGCTCAATTAAAAACTGAGTTCAGTAGTTAACTATCAGTAATATAAATTCAGAAGAACGATACAGGGTATTAGTAAACATTAACAGATCTGAACTGACTTAAAAGATCTAATGCAATCTGTGGGTGCATTACTTTTATAAAGGGGAGAATTGACTGTGCTGTACAGGAAGTGAACCTCATGAGGTCATGCTATTTCTGTGCTGAGTCTGATTCTCAGCTGAAGCTATTTTTTGATGGATTTTTTATGACAGGAACAAACAAAGCCAGCTTGTCCAGTAGTGGAGCTAGAAGATACACATATTTCTCTTCATACTTTGTGACAGTTGATTGGCAAAGGTGGCTTTTCTATGCAACACCTAAGTCCTATTGAAAAACTGTCAGGAAAGTTATACACTCTGTTCAAAAGGATTATTGAAGTACTTTTGGCATATCTTTTATTCTGTATATCAAGAAAAATTTTTAGTTATTTATAAAAGACATAATTTAAGCTATTGATAGAGGTCATCAAATAGGATTTAGGATGTATGATCACAGGTCATAACTTTTATAGTTTTTTCTTTTTCTCCTGTTCAGAAAAAGTCTGCAAAATAGCATTCTTCTAATTAAAAAAACAAAATAAACTGCGTATTGACTTCAATATGTTGAGTCAGAATGAATATAGAGGAGAAATAATCAAATTACAGAGACAGAGACATTCATTAATGTCTTAAAAATGTTTTGATCATTGGGATTATAAATTATTTAATATAATAAGAGGAAGTGCTAACAAAACATTCTGAAAAAGAAACTTTGAATGTGTATGTATTTGATTCTCTACAACCAAATAGCCTTGAACTCATTCAGGTATCTGTCAGCAGGCACCTACCTGCCTTTGCAAACCTGGAGTACCAGTGTGGCCACAGTGTAGCAAAAAAAATCCCCACTAGATGGTAGTGGCATCACTAATTGCTGGTTCTTCATCTTCAAACTGTGTTTTTCAATTGTGTTGATGCTTGTACCTTCAAGATCATAATGAAATCCATGCTATTTTTTAACCCAATTATAAGCCTATAAAAGTTACTGATAAATTTAACAAATACGGAAATTTCCATCCTGTTGGTAACTGTTTTACTAGCACTTGTTGTTGGGCTAAATGAAATAAAAAAATAAATGTGAAAATATTTATATGACTGAGGGAACTGCAAAATTCAGAAATCAATAAATGACATTAAATGAATATAAGAAAAAAAAAAGCCAAAATCTTTCACTTTGAGTCAATTCAAGATTAAACTATAATTTTCTATAATGCCCTGAGAATCATCATTTAGGGAATGGGTCTTCTGTTCTCTAGAGTCTTCAGTTCTTTACTGAACTATACTTTCTAAGACTCACTATGCTTCTTTATAAAAAAAAAAAAAAAAGCTGCAATTTATAAGAAAAGGTCATCCTAAAAAGCTCATGAGAAAATTGGTGTAAGCCACAATTTTCAAGAGATTCTTTGACATTAAAGAGAGTAGCACTCTTTATTGCTAAATGTTTTAAAACTGAAAATTTATAATCAGTTCAATAAATGGTAATACTTGACATCCATTTGTTTCCAGACAGAAAGAAGTGGTTTAGCAAAAATGCATACAAAATTTATTCTACACAAAAGGTATTTCCTATTAGTGAATCATTTAAAGCAACATTCCCAGACTGCTCTGGGGAATATCAGTTCTATATTATGTACTTTGGCTTGTCTTAATGCTCTTCTGCCATTACCATTTTATCAAGTGTGTGTGCACTAACTATCTTTCTTTGCCCTGTTTTAAGAAGGGTCTCTGAGCTACTCTAGCCTCTAACACAGACTTTATAAACCTTTTTCAAATCACTTTTTTTCTCTCTGAAATATTCCTATTCATAGCCCATTTTTTTAAAAAATCTATATTAATCTGTATCTTTGTGCAATCATATTAGTCTGATAATTTTAGAGAAGCTTTCAGTAACTCAGGGTTACTGCTTCTAGATTACTTGGTGCTTGAGAAACTAAAAGGAAAGGAGCCCAAAAGTAATAGCAACAAGCCAGGAATTAATACCAAGGAAACAAATCAAATTAAAAATATTGGGTCCATGCCTTGGGCACAATCTGAATATCCTAAGTCAAGTAAAACTCTACTCACAAGTAAATCTTGTTCCCCAATGCATCTACAGATTAAGAATGGCTTCTTCTAGAAATTCCACTAATTGTTTCCTCAGAGAGGATATTGATGTCTATATGAGATGTTATTTCTGCAGGCAGACATTTTCTATAATGGAAGAGACTTCAAGGAAACAATTCTCTTTTCCTGGCTATAGCTATTGAATATCACGAAAACAAAGTCTGGTAATCCATCCTGCCAAATTTTGTTATGCTTAATGCTCATTTCAGACTGATTTATGCATTTTTCCCAGGTGCAACACATGGACACAATGAATTCTCCACTAAATATCTAAGACAGCTTCACAGGGCTTTTACCCTTGGAAAGCATAGAAAACCTGTCCAGGACATGCAGAGTCTTCAGACTTCAGCTGAAACATCTGCAGTCTGTAATCTGTGAAACCATTTAGTTTCCCTGAAACACTGAGAAAGTGGGTAGTCCCCTGCAACCCTGAGTGCACTTTGCTGAGTTTCTCTTTCTGAGAAAAGGACACCCTATGGTTATCAGCTTTTAATATTTACATTATTCAGTTTGTTTTTCTATGATTTAGGTGGTCAGATGATATCATCTGGTGGACTTCAGGAGCCAGGTGATCTCCTCCAATTCCAGCCCCATGTGAGGCTGCTATGGCTCCAGGTCCAGCCAGTGGCAAGACTAAACATGTTCCCAATAGCACACGCAAACTGCTAACAGAGCTCACTACACAGACCAGCAGAGAGTAAACTGGATATTTGACCACTGACATATGTTCTGCCTGAATGCCTTTTCCTCTCTCAAATTTTAGCACAGGTAGTGAAAATAAAAGGCCATCAAAAACAGCCTTGGACTTATGTGGATGTCTAAAGTCTGAACTGTGATTCTTAATTCTCTGCTTCATTCCTGACTAATTCTTGAGGTCCAGAAACTCAAATAATGCCTCAGTTTCTCTTGGCATCTGTATTCCATTAGTGTAAATGACCCTAATATTTCAGACCTGAATCTTTGGGGCAGCTCAGCTCCTAGATGGTACCTAAATCTATTCTACAGCTACAAACTGAATGGGACAATGTCTATTTACCAAAGGAAAGTAGAACTAGTAGTTAGTTGTAGTAGCTGTAGGATAGAATACAGTTCCCATGGAATTTAAAGGATTTATTTTAATCTCCTGGCATCATCAGTGACTGCAGCTGTCACTCAGGACCACAAGACCAAGGTTCAGTTTTCCCCTTTCCCTGGGGATGGGACTTCAAATCACCTGCATCCCTGTTAAGAAAGTAAACTCCTATTGAAGCCATTTAATTCCAAAGAAAAGCCAGTTCAGTCAGGAGAACTGTTATGTGTTTTTTAATACTTATGGCAGTCCCCTGGACTGTGGCATGAACCAAAGAAGGGAGCTCCAACCACACTATCTTTAGCATGAGTTGTAAGTTTTTCTATGTCTATTTTCTTTCTCTCAACCATGTCCTGACAACAAAGAACAGCCCATTTCATTTTCCAAAGTCATAGACCCTAGTCTTACAAAGAAGTTTCTGCAGGCACTCTTGAAAGGAAGTATTCACCTTGGTGAAATAATGCACCCTAGTTCTAGAGAGAAAAGTTGTATAAGCTTATTTCAGCTTTTCTGTCTCTAGGTATTCAATACCTAGATTGTCCAGTATTTAATTTTCTTCAGGCAACACGCTAGTCTGGATTCTACTTGAATAAGAAGGAACTACAAAATTACATATTTAAAGTCTCTGCATTGTGGTACACATACCTTTTTTCAGACTAGACCCCTTTAATCTTTTATTATGTGGAGAATGTTCTAGTCTGAAACATTACTTGATTCAATTTTTTTATAAAGAGGAGTGTATGAAGAAAAGTGTAAATTAGATGTCATAGTGATCAGTTTGGAATTTCTCAAATTCCAGCTGCAGGTTTTAGATATTTCTACATATAACTGAAAATCCTGCTGCCATAAAGAACGACTGGTCATCCAGGAATTTATTAGAAATATTTTATAATCCAGGAAAATGAATCGGGAAATTAGATCGATTCATGTAGCAATTTCTAATATATAGCATTACAATATATCATGTGCTGAAGAAGCAGAGAGAGAGTCAGTTTTGCTTTAGTTTGTTTGGGGGGGTGGGTTTATTTTAAGTTTGCTTCTTTTTTTTTAAAGGGACTTTCATAAGGTTTATGGAAAATATGTTCTGGAAGACAAGATTTTTGCAACTAAAATTATTATTTACAATACTTTGATATTTCCAATAGAAGGACAATTGCAATTTTGAAATCTTTAGGATTTAATATTATCCTGGTTTAAGATTAGATAAAATACTTCATACATAAATCAACCCCTCATTTGCCTGAGGACAGGAAAGTGTATCTCCCACACTCTTCCCACACGTTTTAATGTTTATACTGATCACTGACAGTAGGGTATGTGCCAACAACACTTTTTCAGATGGCTGTCATTTTAAGGTAAAACGAAGATATAGATCCTAGAAGCCACTAACACCCTCCATGATTATTCTTTTGAAAAACCTCTGTGAGGACATTGTAATCACTGAAAGAATAGCAACTCTGAGTGACCGTGAGGACTCTAAATAGACTCCTGAGATGTGATGACTTACATAAAGAATTCTTAGTGGCTCTCTCTTATTCTCATAGAAGAATCTATTCTCTTCTCCTTTCAGATCACAGAGTATTGGAATTCTGGAAACATAATGTGTGTTGAAGACCTTACTGTGCTTTGTGGGTTTGTACTGTTTTTGTTTTGTTTCTAGAACTGTTAAATATGGGAAAACATTTTCATATTAAAAAATACTTCTGGACTCATAAATGAGGGAAAAAAGGGGGGAAATGAATCAATTATTGGGAAAAATAGGTGAGAAACATTTTTCTGAATTATTCTAAGTGCTCTAAAATCAAAAAGTGAAAGAAATAAACTCACAATCAATAATTTCATAAATAGTTCATGACATTGCAGTAAATTTCCTTAATTTTTGAAAAGCTGTTTCATGATTTCTGAGTACTTCGAGGTATAAATACTAAAGAACTATGAGATACAATGTATCAACTCCAAGAATTTCAAACATGTGGTTGTTTTCAGATGAAAAATACAAAATAAAAAGTATCATCCCTGAAAATCTAAGTGAAAGTTTAATTAATTTTTAATTTCAAGTTATGTTTATTCAACTGCAAGTATTTTCCATTAAATCTTCAAACTGTATTTAAAAAGGGCTGTAAAAGAAAGGAGACTTTCTACATTCTTTTACCCCCTTTGTGGTTATCAAGCCTTTACAAAAGACTATGATCACCAAATATGATTGAATAACTCAATACAGAATCATGTTTGGGGTAAGAGAGTGTCCAGTTCTGTCGTTGGTAATTATGTGGATATAATGCCAAGAAGACTAGAAGGGAATGTTTTGCAACTCAGATTTGCAAATGCAATCTGCAAATTATTGCACCATGGGAAACTCCTATATTTTATAGAGTGCTACTGGTGACTGATGCTTTTAAAACGTGGAGCTTCACAAAATGTTGAGGAAGGTCATTCAAATATGATTTTTCATCTAATATAGGGAGCCTAAGACAAAGACATAGATAAAATATTTTGTTTTCATTTGAAATGCACATGTATTAACACACATGAAAATGAATATGAGATTACATAAAGTAATTTGAATAGAACAGAACCCAGAATCCCTTTTTCAGAAAAAAAAAAGAATCTCTAAAAAAAAAGAGGACAGGCTGGGAGTTAGCAAGAAACTTTACTCATAGAGTTTTTTCCCCTTGGTAAGAGCTGGTATTTTGTAAATCTACAGTTTTTTAAGCACCCAGTACTAGTTACTTTTTAGAAAAAGCATATTAGTGTAGGTATTAACAAAGGATGGGGTGATTGGAGCACTTAGGAGCCATCATATTGGACTGGAAATTCAGATTCTGTTTGTTTGGGCAATTATTGTTTTCTCCTAAAGAATATTCTTCTTACTTCTCTGACATTTCTTTCATGTTTGGGATCTGAAATTACTGGAGTGTATAAATAAGATTAGCCAGATTTTTACAGTCAGAGAAACTGGGGCACTATGTGGATAAATGGCTTGCTTAGCTTATGGCAGAGTTGAGAATTAAACCAGTATTTTCTAAATTCTTGTATCAGTAGAGAACATTATGTCCTGTGTTTGTTACCTCTTTTGGAATTTGAGGAGTTGGTATTTTTTGACTCCTTGAATGTTAATTCCATTTTTGTTATAGTAATTAAGTGGGTATGATAGCCTAGGGTCTAGTTTGTAGTCAGCTGTAAATTACTCATCCAATAGCCATCTATCCCAATTTTTTATGTGTAAAGCGTTATCCTATGGCTATCTCATCTACAGTAGAAATAAGCAGTCCTGAGAATTTTCTGATTAGTAGCTACATACTATGTTATTTGAGTGCTCACACATCCTTGAATATAAACGGCCCTTGGAAAAGCCTTCAATTTTCATCTTTCTTGGCTAAAAGAGTTAACTTGTTTTAAATCATGGCTTGCATAATCCTGTCCTTAAGACAAATAAAACAAATAAATTAGTCTACAAATCCTTTGGAAATTCGGCTGATGATAAAGTTTAGTGATTTTCTAGTTTATATTCTCAAAGTCTACTTGCTAAAGAAAGAGAATAATATGTAATTCTTTTAAATGCTTTCAAAAAATGTAAGTTAAAGGATGTAACTGATGTTATTAACAAAAATGTTTATGTTCTATAATGTCTCACAGTGCTAGAAGACCGTAAAGTTTTTCTTCAATCAAGATGTTAGAACATATTATAAAAGCAGTTAAATAATTGTTAAACCTTAGAACAGGAGAACCATGCACCCATGTGCACCCATGTGGAATTCAAAAGAAATGAAGAGGGAAAACAGAAAAAGAAGGAATATGGAGAGTGATAAGTCAGAGCAATTAAGTAGGCAAAAAAAAAATACTGACACATCAGTCAGCTTCATGTACAGAGAGAAAAAGATATAAGCTTATATATTATTACTGTAGGATACATTATTTGGGCAGTTTACTCTGCTCTTTTGCACCCTCAACGTAGCAGCCACATTTAAATGACTCTATCACTTTGCTGGACCTGAGGGATTCACGCTTCCACTGAAGTGCTTTCTCACTTATTTTCTCTAACTCCAAAGGCTACCTTTCACTCAGATGGAAGCTGGAATACTTTGTCATTCCCTTGAAGTCTTCACTTTTTGTCCAGGACAGCCAGTGTCTTAGAAGTAAAAAGTAGTTCTGTGTACAGGAAACTTTTGTGAATAATTTGGTTGAATATTGTCACCAGCTGGAGTCAGGCTTTTCTTATTCATGACTACATACATTTTGATTTTTATCAGTTTTAAAATCCAAAATATGTATATCTAATTTAAGTTATCAGGTGCGTGATTCCCCTGTGAACCTGGCCAGTTTTATTTGGTTGGACATTAGCCAGCAATGTGTGCTCACAGCCCAGAAAGACAATCATATCCTGGGCTGCATCAACATAAGCATGACCAGCAAGTCAAGAGAGGTGAAACCCCACCTGGGGTGCTGCAACCAGCTCTGGGTTCCTCAGCACAAGAAAGGCATGGACCTGTTGGAGCACATCCAGAAGAGGGTCATGAAGATGATCACAGGATCATAGAACAGTTTGGGTCGGAAAGGGCCTTAAAGGTCATCTAGCTCCCCAGTGACAATAAGAAAAATTCAAGAATGATTTAAAAACAGACAGGCAAGGGCTGTGGTCTACATTTGTGAATGAGACTATATTCTCATTTTAGTGAAGTCTCCATTGCAGTTTAAGACACATTAAATAGATTTGATTTTCTGGGAAGTAGATTACTGCATTTTCAATGCTGGACATAACAATGCTAGACATAATTGATCAATGTAAAAACTATTACTGCTTTTGTAAATTAAGGCTCCTGTGCTGAAAATTAGGACAAAAGAGTTAGGAATCTTTGAAAGATTCTCTGGCCATGCAAAAGATGCATCATACTAGGCAGGTCTTGGTCTTTAAGATTTAGCTGTATCATGCTGTGGTTCTCTTAGCGTTCACACAGAGTGCTTTTCTTGCCAGGGGAAGGAATGTATGGATGGGAACTTTTGTTCATCTGATCCCATTCTGATATGGGATTAAAATATGCCTGGTTCACTTACATGGGCCTAGGGACTAAGATGTGCTCATGGATTGTGTACTCTAAATATAGCTCATCTGTCCTAAAAGAAGCCACTTCACCACTCTGCAATTCCATCTGTTTGATGGTGCCTCATTCCACATTTGAATTGAGAATAAGTTTTCTGGGGACTTTGTCTCTCCAAGTTGAGTCTGATAAAATGTTGGCAGACATCGGTGAGAACTTCAGTGTGCAACAAGTTAATAAGAGATCCACGGTGATTGAGATGAAAAGATTTTTTGGCCCCTATAGAACATTGCTTCCTTTTCTATGCTAGTGCACCACTATATTTAATGAAAAGAATATTAAATTTCCTCTGGTATATTGCTGGAGAGTCAGTTAAATAATCTCAAGTGTCCTTAAATGATAATTGATGGAGCTGCTTAAAAGTGAGTTTGGTTGATTTAACTGCATCATGTCTCTTCCAAGCTCATTTCTCTGAGCATGGGATAAAGACTTCATAGCTGATCTGCATTTGGTTCGATAGTGTGTTTGTCTTAAAAATATAATTTTTCACCTATATTTCACCGACTCAAATATTCATATGGGCTCTTTATTTAACAACATCCCTGACATTAGAGGAGGAAATTATTCTTTTTAAGAAAGAAAAAGATAGAGACAGTATGCTCTAAACTAGTATTATGTGTCTGAAAAAATTATATGGAGAGGAATACTCTATTAATTGGAAAGCCCTTGGGAATAGTCAGCCAGTGAAATCCAGTGATTGACTGCATGTTGCTAGCTTACTAGATTTAAATAGATGTTGACTCATTGCAACAGTGGTCATAGCAACAGATCATTCCGTTTAGAGGGGAGAGGGATGTAGAGCAATACTTTGCTTGAAATATATTTATACTTAAATAGACAGAGACACACAGAGAGATATAAATATAAACATCTAAAACATGCTTTCCAAGAGCTATATAATCATTTTACAACCTGTTAGGAACTTTGCCCTTGGCAAAACTTGTAGTCTACACACTCAAAGATATAAAATGAGAATTGAATCATTTTGCTGCAGCGTTCCATATCCTGACTTTGTTCTGCTCAATCTTTAAATCAATTGCAGATTAATCATCAAACAAAGTATATAAACAAAATTATAAGAGAGTAGGCTAATACAGTTTATATTGATTTGAAATATATGATTTTTTAAAAGTGAAATCTGAACTTCTAAACAGAAAATTACTTATAATTTACTTTCACTCTAAGTTTTGTTGGTTTTTTTTAATCAGAAGGGCTTGTAAGAATTGTAAAAAGTAACATGCCAACATACCACCCACACAGTGATATTTTTAACATTCACTACCACAGGAACATAATGCCCTTATCATTGATGAGTTCCTGAGGAAAACTGGTTTCTGCCACTTCACTTATAACAGAACCAATTTTTTTGGAGAGAATGATACAGTAGTGGAAGCACAGTCTTGTTATTGGAATAATGCTGCAGGAAGCTTTTATGCTTCATCTAGTTCAGATGTTTAGTCCCCTTTAGTATCTAAATAACTTAGTGTCTTTATTATTCTTGTGATAGTATTAATAATAACTTTAACAATTTATGATAACACCTTTTTACACCTAGTGATGTAAGAATATGGAAAAATGAATTGGTAGAAGACACAATCAGCATTTTCCCCATCATAGCTAAGCACTTGAAAAGTTGGACTATTTTTCATCTGAACTGCTGCTGGAAAATGTGGGTGTAAAATTTTTATAAGAATGTAGTACCTTTTCCCACTCACTAAACAGGCTTTGCTTTAACTGGACTGCTCCCAGCAATTTTTTAAATTGCTGTCCAAAATCCTTGATTCTTTCTATAGAACTGCCTCAATGCACTAAAATTAAGAAAAGAATGTATCAAATACATGCTCAGACTATTTATCTTTTCAGAAAGAAAATGCATATTGTGGGCCAAACTTTTATTCTATGAGAGCAAATCACTTACTAATTTAAACATTAATTTAATTCAAAACAAACATACAAGTATATTGATTTTTTGCAGAATATCAAAAAGGTGGATCTAGTCTGTGTGTAGAAAAAATCCCGAAAATGACTCAGTTGTGATAATTCATTAAAAACTTTAACAGAAATTGGTCAATTTATTTCATTCAATGGTTCACAAGCTTGGCAGAAAAAGAGAGAAAAGTTTGCATGCCTTTTGTTTCCTGCCCTGTAAACTAGATAGGGATGGTATGACAACATCATAAGAGGAGAAAAAAAAAAAGGAAAATATAGATGTAGATGTCTGTATAGTTTTCTTACTGGTTATTCAGTATGGATAAGTACAGCTCACTGCAGGGGTTATGTCACTGACATATGGTCAAAATGACCATGGTGGTTCTTTCTTATTTATAGCCGGAGAGAGATACTTCCCCTCAAACTCAGAGAATCTATCACAGAATTCACTTACTCAGAGATAGAGGTCAGAAATTCCCCCAGAAGGAAAATGCCTACTGAATAAAAAGGTGTCACTTCTCACAATAGTAGCCCTTATGTTTCTAATGAAATTTGAGACTGTATAGCTTAGTCAAATATAGTTTAAATTTATATATATAAAACTATAATATATAGAGGGTATATAAAATATCTAGAATGATAATTTATAGTGCACATATTAAAAAATTTAGACAAAGCTTATTAATGACTAGTTCTATTCATCCCTAAAAGATTCATTTTTTACTTAGGCATTTTTTACTATGCATTCCTATATATTTTTAAATCTGAGGTCACCTTATCATAATTTGTAAAATCTCTATTAATGAATCCTGATTAGTTAAGATTAAGAAACTTTTGGAAACAGGTGCTGAAAAGTGTGAGAACAACTTTAAATCATTAGTTCGTAATACAAATATATTTGGCAAATTTCTATAAACTGATGTTATGGATAGGAACAAGCACAACAGAAACCAGTTACATTAATCTGTTGATAGAAGATGTATGATTACACTGTGCAAACTTACACTAGAGGAACTGGGAAATGGTGACAACATTACCCAAAGAAAGCTCCAAAGTCCCCTTGACACTCAGACCAACAGCTTCCAGAAATTTCTCGAAAGCAACTTGGAAACGGTGCCCACATGTGGAAGTTTAAAGGCTCTCTATGTCCCTATATAGATTCTCTTCTCTTAAAGGCAAGTTTCAAACCCAGTATCCATGAATAGGGTGCACTTTTAACACAGTTTAACCTTCTTTCCAATGCTGCCAGTGTTGGAAACTACAAAGCTTTTGGCATGCTGAGAACAATCTACACAGTGCTACATATTATTAGCAGCCAATAATGCTTTCTTCTTTTTCTGAATAATTTCTTTTTTAATGTATCTTAAAAATAAGTTGTTCTGTATTAAGAACTTATTGTTTTTCCATGGAATTATTTATTAAAGCTATGTCTTCATTTAGAATATCTCTATCCATTTTCAGTTATAGTATCTGAAATGCTAAAATGATAAAATGATAAAGTGCTAAAATAAACGATAAAATGATAAAATGAAGTGGAAAAATAACCTCTAGCATTCTAAACACAGTCATTAGTAAAAAATACCGTTGGTAGAACATAAGTTGTATCTTTCCACATGGAGAGTAATTTAGAAGAAACTGTGTTGAAGCAAATGGAATTAGAATCAAATAAAGAGTTTGAGAAATCAAAATCTGGTTGAATCCATGAAATTAAAATAGAAGAAAATCTCAGATTTGTCTTTCAAAGTTAAAGCAAAATACAGAACTAAGTTAGTGAATATATTATGTGGCACAGTGGTACCAACAGCTATGGTGGTTTTACGGGTATTTGAAAAAATTATTCAGCACTATAAGAAAGATGTATTCTTTTTCAAGCAATTGTTCAAGCAAGATAAGATATGAAAACTGAGGAAAGTCAAGAAAAGCCAGTTGCTTAAATATCCCAAAGTACTATTTGGTAGTAGTTTTTATTTGTGGATTTGTATCAAAAGACACAAGGAACAGGATGTATCGCAGGACTAGCACAAAGATTGCTTTGTAAGAACACTTGTAAAAACTAAAAGACATCTATTGCTGAGTAACTGTTCTTCAGTTCATAGGTGGCCAGTTAATTGGTGGTCAGACAGTCTATCTCATTATTAAATTACAAGGTATAAGTCTAAATCAAAAAGGATACTGCATGGTGATAAGGATAGGGATGTATGTTTTCTTCATTGAGATAGGGATTGCATATGTTTGAACAGCATATGCCCCAACAGAGGAGACCAAAGAGCTTTGTAACCTCCATTTCTCAACAATGAAATCCTATGGCAGAATTTGGATTGTTTTTCAGGTGTCTTCCTCTTCCACTGACTCTCAGACAATAAGTTTGCATCAATCTTTCCAGTCAACTACTTTGAATAAATGACTACATCAAAAGGTCTCATTGTCCAGTCATTTTATCCAAGAAATTGTAGCAAAAGTTCTGATAATGTGAGACTACACTTCCTAAAATTATTTCTCTCTTGTGGTAGATAGGTATCTGCCCAAAATTTTAGGCAGGCAATTGAAACACAATATATGACCCAGTACTAGGATATGGTCTCAGTAACAGGATGAAGCACTTTTTCCAACTGAAATTCTCAGGCATTCCTACATTATGATGATATACTGATCTCACCAAACATATGCCATTACACTGCAAAAAAAGTAAGACATACACCTACATCACAACCTAAAACACTGTAATCTGTAGAGGTATGATGACTTATATGGTTTGAGACTAAAGTAATGTAAAACTTAATGTGAAAAAGTCTGAATCTATACTCCATTTGAGCAATTGCTCATTGTAGATTCAAAAATAATCTAGACACAGCCAATGAACATAATTATCCTCCTAATCTAAATGCTATAGAAACTGCAGTACATTTCCAAATAAGACCAACTTTAATTTGTTAAAACTCCCTAAGTCTCCTTGGTTTTTATCTCTAGATTTTAATATTTTCATTTTTAGAAATATTCAGAATTCAGAGATAAGTACTTGATAAAGCATTAGCAAATGAGAATAGAGAATAGACACAAAGGCAAGTGCTTAGATTCTGCACTGCACAGTGTAAAGCCTGGCACATTCTCCAAGTGGACTACTGGACTACATGAGGAGAAGTTATATATGTTAGTAGTTAAGGTGATTTAAGGGAAATCCTATGACAAGAAGAGAAGAGCAGATTCATACAGTTCATGGCCCTGTTCACAGCTGCTGTCTTGAAAGGGAGTATACCAATTTTTGATTTACCTCTAGTTCAGTCTTTTACACATTTTATTCACAATCACTGCTTAGACATGTAAAAGAACAGAACAAATTTTAGAGACTAGAGTAGAATTATTCTGCACATTTAAATAAAACAACCAAGTAGCAATTTAATGATTTTTCTGATTCTCCACATAATTGCATTATGCATGGAGCAGTGAGACATACGTAAGCTTGGAAGACTACACATTATCTAGTAATTTTTCAGCAATGAAACAATAAACACAAAGTATCACTTCTCATTCAGGTAGTTCATAATGTACCAGTGCTTCAAGCTAATGAAATAATCACATTATCAAAGTCAGCTATCAAAAAATCATGGTACTCTCTCCTTCATTAATGGATTAAAGTGAAGTCAACTAATTGATGTATAAACCAGTCTAAGTCAGTGGTATGATTTGTTTTTCCAGAACATCTGTAATGAAATTCCCTTTAAAAAAGCAGATATAGCAAAGTCTCTGTGGACTTCTAATTTTTTTGTGAGATTCCTGGGGTTTTTTTATACAATGCATGCTGCAGTCTCCAGCCTTTCTCCAGGTTCTTATGCATATTTTAACATCTAGAAATAAAAATTCAGATACCTCATTTTCCAGTAGAATACCCTAATTAAATATTTTTTCAAGTGTAAAAGCAGCAAAAGCAAATACAAATCAATTTATTCTGCCAAAGCAGAGACATATAAACCGTTCTTCAGTCCTCAGTTTATACAACATAGAAAGCCCCTAGTCTCTTTCAAAGCTTAAAAAATCAAAACCGAGAAATGTTTACATTCCATGCATAAGGACAATGAAACATCCAGGCTCTTTTTGATTCACAGAACCTTTGCAAGTCCTTTCTCCTGGAAATTATCCTACAAGTAATCCCTTATCATCTGATTTTAATGATCACAACTAGACGTATTATCATAGATGTTTTAGATCTTTTTACCATAAACCAAATACCTGAAATTCTTCCTAGACACTCTCCCTGAGATAAGCGTATGCTATCTCTGCTAGCTACTTTCCTTAAATCATTAACATTATTTAATTGTGAGCTGACTTAAACCGCATGCAACTATACTATATAGGACAAATGGGATAAGACAGTGGATGGGTGAATTTTAATAAATAGTATAATCAGTGGTAACAGAATAATTGTTAATAGAGCATTCAGTATTTACCACTGTTAAACTTTATAACAACCTGCAACTGTACAAGTCAGAGATTACTTGCATTCTCAAAAGAGAAAATTTGCTTTTGTTTTAATGGTTTTGCTGAAATTAATGTAGTAAATAATGACTCCAGTTGTCATTGTTCACTATTGAAGTATGAGAAACTGAAGATCACAAAAGTTTAACCTTTAGATACTGCAAAGTCAAAGATATTTAAAATAATCTACATATAGGCTCATCAAAATAACAAGATTTAAACAGACCTGTTAGGAGACTGACCACAGAATATTTTGCTTGTGTTCTCCAGTTTGTGATTTTTTTTTACAAAAGGAAATTTAAATTATGAACATGCTTAAGATAAAATGAACAAATGCCTCAAAGATCGCTACAGTCTTCACTCTTCAATCATTTAATTTGTATATTGAAAAGATGAATTGAAAAGCAGCTTCGAAACAAGTCTAATCAACAGTTGCCATGTAATAAACAAAGTGCAACCTCAGAGATTTATTAACTACTTAATTAGAATTGAGAAGAAATCTAAAAAATACATTGAATTATAAAGAAGTGAAAAAAATGCAAGAAAATGAAAACAGCCTTGTTGATGATGATTTAGAAGACTAAGAGAGGATAGAAAATTCTGTGACAGGTATACTGTCCTGGAGAGCAGAAAAGAGTTATTAGATTGGAACTTAAACTATAGCCTCTACACCCCTATAGAGTATCCTGAACTACCTTACAGAGCACAAAATGTTTCAGAATTGGCTTCTAAAAAAGTTAAGTCATGTCTAGAAAAATTTCAAAATAAGAGTAAGCACTATGCTTTGAGAAGCAAATATAGCAAGATCTTCTATACTGAAAAGCAGAACCCCTTTCTGTGCCTCATATTCCCCACCTGTAACATAAACAATGCTGATCATTATGAGTTTGTCTGAATATCATTTTAAAAATCTATATAAAAAACCTGGGTATTTCTAGCAAAATCTGAGTGGACAGCTTTCGAAAAACAAAACCTGAATGTTTTACATATTTGCAGAGAAAGACTTACACTTAGGAACTCTGGGAAAAACAGATTTTTTTTTTCCAGTAGACTACAAAACAGTAATGAATTAAAGAAATTCTCCTTCTTATAGACCCTGACATTCTTCTTTCAAAGTGAGACTTATGCCTGATGGATTCAAGTAGCTTTTTAAAAAAAATGAATCAAGGCAGTGAATGGTACATCCAAAAAGAGCAACAGAAGCTGAGACTATCAACAGGTTGTTCCCTGTAGATGAAAATATCACTCAATAGATTAAGAAGGGATTATTACAATTGTTTAGCCATAAAAGATAACTCCTTGGGTTATTGACAGTAATAACTCCTTTGTCTCAACTCTCAGATTAACACTTCTCTGTTATTGGATCAAAGATAAAGTAGATAGATGTTGTGCAAATTTCAGGCAATTCTGTTTTTAGAACAACCATCAATAAAGCTACAGTAGGTGGGGATCTTGGGACAGGATGAAATGAAAGGCGGTAGACCTAGTGTGGAGGGTAAACAGTGTGAGACAACTGCAGCCAGGAACCAGGCAGTACAAGTTTGATGGTGGTAAATACTGAATGCTTTATTAAAAATTATTCTATGTTACCATTGATTACACTATTTATTAAAATACACCAATCCACTGTGTTATCCCATTTGTCCTATGCAGTATAGTTGCATGTTGCTTAAGTCAACTTAAAACTCACAACTGCCTGCTGAGCTCTAATAACTTTTTTTATGTTACCGAATGAGTATTGCATATCCAGCAAATTGCTAGGGACAATTTTTGATGCAGGTTGAACACGACAATCTGGAAAGTTCTTTGTTCCTTAAAATCCAAGATGAACTTGCCAGATGCACAATAGTCAATGAAAGATTTTGCTTAAGGCACTGTGAGACTGTAGAGATTTAACATCTGGGGAAGTGAGACAAGAGACTTAAGCACAGAAGACTTTGGCATTGTCAGCTCACTGATAGGCAGGAAGCAATGGCATGCTGACAGGCAGGAGAAGGGGGTCCAGAAACAGCCGGTTGATTTTCTAGGACAACCTTCACAAAGCACTCTTTCATGGTCTTTTCCAGTGTGCAAGAAGCTGAATAGGCATGGCAGGTGGCCAAACTGGTTAAATAAGGAATTGCTGACTGAACTAAAAAATAAAAATATCCTATATGGAAGGTAGAAAAGGGGACAGGCTACCAATGTGAAATGCAGAGGCATCACCTAGATTTGCAGCAGTGGACTTGAGAATGACAAGGATGTGAAAGGCAGCTGCAAATTTTCTTATATATTTAATAAATTTATATATACTTCAGATGTGCCCCCCAAATCTTTACTCTAAATGTCATGAAGCATTGCTAAAATTTGCACTAAGACCAGTCTTCATCATATGAAGAACATTTGGGCAGCCAAGTGTGCAGAGGGAATGAAAAGTTGTAGCAGCATAATCAAAGGCTCATGTCTATAACTCCAAGTGAATTCTGTTGGTTACATTTTCTGCAAAGTATAATGGGGGAAAAATATATATACTGTGATCAAATGAAGACAAGTTACTGAATCACATCATAAGATTTAGAAAGATTAGGTAATTTTTTGATAGAACAAAGCATATATATTTTTGATATAGGAAAGGATTGAATAGCAATTCAGATAAATTTGAATCTAAGAAATCTGCAGCTGAATTCATAAGAGAGGAAGGAAAATGGATAACTTGACAATCTGTGATAGGTTTATCTTCTGAAGGTGCTTTAATACAGTACTGCCCTAACCTATCTGGACTTATCTCTCTGCCAAAGGTTGCCCTGAAGAGACAGCACAGAACAGACTGCATATTCTTACAGTTGCTTCGGTTCACAGTCTGGCTGTGAGACTTCAGCTCCTAATAAAAGGAACTATTTAATAATATGTCAAAGTGCAGCAGCTGACAAGCAATCTGTTCTGCTGTAGCTGCTGAGGTGGTGGTGATCTCTGGAAGAAGGGCAGAGAAACATCTTCAGCTGAATCTGCAGTAGTGGATCTGACAGAACTTTAAATTAGTAGTTCCCATTTCAAACTGGACAAAAATTGAATTTTTCTCTCTTCCAATTGTGCCCTAGACTTTCTTTTTTTCACATTTGTCTGCAGCAAATTTTAAAGGAAAAGTGAAACTTAATTGAGAGAATATTTTTTAACTACTACCAGCATTAAACACATTTTCAATCTAATTGTGCCTGTCTCTTACACTTACGTAACGTTAAACTTGCTGTCTTTTTAATGCTTCATCTCCAAAGTTGTTGCTACTGGCTTTGAAATAGTAGTTAACTGCATTTTGGACTTTAAATGAGCTGTGACCTATTTTATTTTTTTTCCTCCCAATGCCAAAAGCACTGTCTTTCAAAACAAGCTGCATCAAATCAAAGATTTGATTAAATTTTTTAGGGAAAAATGTTCGCTTCTAATCCATCAATACAAGCACAGTACTGTAGTGCATAATAATGAATACAGAGAGTCATGTGAGACTCATTTGTGAATTTGATGGACATTTTCCACACCTACGTGATCAACTTCATGGTACATAAGCTTATCATTCTCATGCTCCTGTTAGAAGACTTCTTAACTGCTGTGGAGAAGCCCTGTCTTGTCCAACAAATATAGACTTTGTGGTTACTATTCAGCAATAAAAATTGTATTTTTGTTTGTTCATTTAAAACAACAAAAATCCATAGGTGATGCCTTCATTTGTAAGAAATTCCTAACTGGGCGCTACCTTTCAAGCGGAATAAACTGGTAATAGTGATGAATTTACATAGCCATGCAGATCAGCAGTTATTACTGCATATTTTGAAACAGTTCTATGGCTGCATTGTCTCACAGACTGAATTAATGTACCAGTTGAAAGGCAGGCAGCAAGCACAACGGTATCCAGGAGATCAAGCTCTCCACCAGGATTCCTACTGGCAAGTTCTTGTAGCAAATTTGTCTCTGCATCACTTTGGTAACTACAAATATGAGATAATAAGTGTTCTTTTATTCTCCCATCCTGTCTCCTCTGTTCAGATTGTAAGCTCTTCAGGAGAGCAATATGTTCATATTGGTCTATGTTCACTGAAATTTCTTTATCTGTATCTTCTATGCCTACACCTATATCTATATCTATTTATCCATATCCATCTATCTTTATCTATTTACATCTATATCATTTACATCTAGATAGATGGATAGATGGATAGACAGACACATACTGTGTCCAAGAACTGTGCTTCTTTCAGTGCAGGTCCTTTACTTGCACTTGAACTTCAAGACAAAGATGAAGAAATAAATTACTTTAAATTCTGGAATACTATAAGGATTTGATGTATTAAGTGAAACTGTAATACATTAAGAAATTTGAAATACAGTTATAAACACCTCCTGTACAAATTCATGATTTTCAATTAAAATTTCTAGTAAGAGAACCTACTTTTGGTGAATATTTTTCCCCAAATTAGTGATCAAGAATAACAGAAACCAGAAGAAATACACAAACTAACAAGCACGATAACAAAATGGTGCCTCAGTAAATTAAGTAAAAACGCTCAAGAAAAAAATAGATTTTGCAGAGAAAAATTCCTTCAAATACATTTTGAATGTCCAGTAGAGTTTTACGTAAACTTTGAATTGAGATTTGTGTAAAAGGCTCTTAGAAAAAAAAGAAAATGAGGGGGCCTGATATTTTTATCAAATAAAAAATGGACCTTAAAGTAGATTTATAAATATTTAAAAGGAGATTAATATAATTTTCAGATACTGAACTGAAGGCCTTTGTACTTCATTAAACAATTTCTTCTGCCCCTCCCCTCTTTTAGAAGAATTTATATGTAACACATAAATTTGATTTACTCTCATAAATTTGATTTACTTTTCAGGCTGTTAACTGTGTCTAATTTCTAACTTTAGGCAATAAAATTTTAAGTACTTCTAAGCATACACACAAAAATCTGTCTTTCTGCATCTCAAAGAAAAAAATTGCTTTTAAGTAATAGCAGTAAAAATTATTTTATTAATAACAGTCTTTCTGATTTTCTGGTCCCTGAGAATTTTGTTTCATACCCCAGCACAGCTTAGAGCATATATTTGAATGAGTAGTCTTGAACACAATCAGTTGCATAGCCATACAGAGCTTGTTACAAACATGTAGGTCCTTTACTTATACTTGAACTTAAAGAAAAAGAGGAAGAAAAAAGTTTAAATTCTATTTGTAGTCATCCCCCAACAACAGCAGATAATATCTATGCAGATGTTCAGCCAGTTAAAAACTTCGGGTTTTGTTAAAGATACTCTGAGTAGTCTATGGCAACTTTAATATCTTGTACTGTTCATACTGCCACAAAAAGGTACAAAATAAATACCATTGAAATTTGTATTATTATGTGTTCATGAAAGAAAACTAAACTCACAAAAACAGCACATGAGAGCAGGCAGACATCTAGGTAGCCCAGGAATGGCTCTTCACAGGAAATAGTAAAACCCTTCTATACAGAGTATGATCAAATTAGAAAAGTATTTAAAGCAGACATTCATGACACTTTCTGCGATAAGCAAGGAAAGCACTAGTTCTGTCACATAAGCTCCACCCTTGGAACTACAGTTTTTTTGATAAATACTTTCATTATTATTCTATCTACATTGATCAGAAAAATGCATGACTTAAATTGCTATATTCATAATTAAGGACTGTTATAAAAGCAGAGGAAAATTATGTTCATTTTTGTGAATTTGATGAATCTGTCTTTAACAAATCAAGGAAAAACCTTCCTGTTAAAGTTTTAGGGAAAGGACTCAGATCATTAAGGAAAATTTTTAATATAACAGTAGATAATTGTATAAATTCAATATACATTTTCTGAATATACATTTTGTTTAACAGGAAACTGTGTAATGAATTGCTGAGGAAGTCAAACTTTAGTCTGTGGCATATAGCTCCTTAATATCTGCAATAACTACTTCTGTAAAGAAATAATATGTATCCCTCTGATGAATATTACATCAGAGTTGTGTCAAAGACTTAATTATTTTGCAGGATCAATTGGCTATCAGTTTGCTTTTCAATATCTTAAAGAAAATTCAGGAGATAAGTAAACTCTAGGGGGGAAAATGAAAAATATCACTTCTTCAGTCTTTTTGTAGTAATATCTTCTTAACTTGTTAACTAAAATAAGAACAAGAGTTTAAGGAGGTTCATGTTATTTTTACTGGTCATCAGCATCACAACTTTCAATTCTAATATTAAAAGTTTTTGGCACATGAGCTTTGTACCTCTTTGGTAAGGAAATTCATGAATTGATGAATTCTCTTGTGTACACCATTATGGAGTAGCGCGGGAAAGGAACTAGAACAATGATTTTTCACTTCCTAGTACTAATTTTGATTACATTAGCTTCTACCATCAGAATAAAATGTCACTGCAGAAAGGCACATATCAGGAGAGAGGCAAAAACCATCTTCACATGTTGATAAATCCACTTGTAAAATGTCTATGTTTTCTCTCACGGGAAATACAGGGAAAATATGAAGATGTGTCTTTTTCTCCTCCTCTGTACTGCCTCTTTACTATCTTCGGGTCCAAATGCATTGGACATACTCCTTTACATTGTCACAAAGCTAAAAAGGAGCAACAGCAAGGCCAAACGTTTCTCACAAAGACCCTCACTTCAGCTCTAGAGTTGATTCATCTCTGATCTCTGCACTCAAGCATACCACAATCATACTGTAGTTGAAAAAGCCTAGTAAGACACTTTTTACATGACTCCTGCATCTCTGTAATTTCAGACATTACAACTTAACTACTCTCTTTCCAGAGATTTCACAAGTATAAGTGTTTTATAGTTGTCAAAAGATCATATCTTATGACAAGATCTTTGAAAGTCATTTAACTTCCACATAAGTTTTGGCCTCCATGGGTGATATTAGCTATTTTTGAACAATTAATGTTGAACTTCATGAGCAATCACATCTGAATCTGGCCAGCAAGCAAACACTACCAAAATCCCTGGGGAAAGTGTGATGTAGTCATTTGCTCTCCAAGGCTGCTGAATGCCAACACAACCTTTCTGAGGATGTTGTGCTATATACCAGTAATCTTACTGAGGCCAGACCTACAGGGTTTGATCAATTTTCAGCACACAAAAAAAAAAAGGCTGTGAGGACAAACTGAATCCTAGCACTTCACTGAGTAATGGCTGCACCTGAATTTAAATATAAACCACAAGGAAGAAAGAAACATGCAAAATAGCAACAGTCAGACACATGTTCATATATTGCAGTGATCTGTTTTTTGATTTTCAGCCGCATTTATCTCAGAGAGGTTGCCAAACCTTCAGTAATGAGATACAAGAGGAAACATTCAGAAAAATATATCTGTAATAAATATCAATCCTTGTGCTAGAAAATGCTACCACTCATTAAGAGTAAAAAGAAAAATACAAAGACTTTCTCTTTTATTGCTAGAAATCAATCTAATTTACTAAAATAGTTGAGCTGCCCCATTTGTTACACCTCTAGATTTCCATAATTTCCAATATATGTTATATGAACTGTAAAATTTTTACATTGGTTAGGTGAAAGCAGTAATCCTAGCCCAAATGCAGTTATCCAGAACTGATAGGTGGCTGGAATTCCCTGGCGCCTAGTTATACATTTTATCATCTTCCATTTGCAGTGTATAGTCCCATTATGTTCCATTGATAAACTTTTACCAGACTTGCTTGCAGCTACAAATTATGGTTTGTGCTAAGTATTCAGATAATTTACATTCTACTACCACGTTATATCCAAATTGCATCTTCTCATTAAAATACAATCCTATGAGAACGACTACCTATTTCCATAAAAAACCATTGTAACATAACACATATAATACAGAATGAGCTCCACAGCTTCTGAAATAATTTTAGCATATTTGACATCAGTATTTAATAGTAAAAATACAGCTATGATAATCCAAGAATGAAACATATTCATCAGAACAGTTTAATTTTTAATACAGAGAATAATAATCAACAGTTAAATCTGGCTCAAGTCCATATGTATTCTGTAAGACCTGCAGCAGCAATCAAAAGAGATGAAGAATATCCATTCAAAATGGTTTTCATAAAGAACATGTGTTTTAGCAGTTTCTATTCAAGATCTAGGTAACTCAGAACAGGCCCTCAAATATGAGCATTTTAAAAATAGAAATGCAAACAATATTTTAGTTAATATTATATTTTGTTGCTTCCTGTCCCTACTCCCTCCTCCCTCTGAAACCTTTCCCAAACTTCCACACCAAATTTTTATCTGCTTACTGGACATATTAACTTCAGATAAATCTTGCAATACGAGACTAGAATGTACTGTGCATGCATTTGCTTTGCACACTAAGCCATGACTGGTCTATTTACTTACCTTTTCAGAAGTTTGAACTAAAATATCTCTTGTATTTCTTTTCCATAAAGAAATTAAATAACTTACTGTTTTCAAAAACTTAATTTTATGACCCTAGTAAGTTTTCTAGCATTCAAATCTTCATAGTTCCTCTTCTGCTGTCTTCCTTCCCTTCTTCCTCATTCAAAAAAGTGTGAAGGAAGAAAAACAATATTATTATTTTAGGGAGTTATTATTTTTTATTTGTTTTATAAGTTTTTGAATTCTTTCTAGTATTTTAGTACAAGTAAAGTACACACTTAAAGGAAAAAATATTTTTCCATTTAACTCCAATTTCACAGTCTGAGAGGTCTGAAAACTTCAATCTCATGTCTTTCCCCACTAGATAATAAAGCCGTTTTTTTAGTGCAAAAAATAAAGTCCATTCTCAGAACATGAGGGAAAGGATATATATTCTAGGGACAATATCTATTCCCATGTCAGCACAAACTGAAAACTGTCCTAGGACCTTTTTATATTATAAAAACACATAAAAGTGAATCCATCCAAGACAGCGAAACAAAATAATTTCTGCCTACCTAACACTAGTTAGCCCTTGTTGTAAACAGGATTGAGGGGTCCACCAAAGAGTTATTCTTAGTAATCATATTGCTTGAAACACCCTTAGGCATACTAATATATACTGTTACAAAAAAATAAAAATATTAAAAAAGACTCAATGAATTATTTATAACAAGCTATTTAATTAACTAACTTGCTTGTTCCTTTCTGCCTTAGATTTGTCTAGGAACAGATTGCCATTTTCACACATTTGCTTCTTATTCAGAGTAATTTTTCTTAATTAATCTTTGGGTGAGTAGTTGTTCATTAAAAATTCATCATAAATATCCACTGTTTCTCATGAATTCAAATTATTTTGGCTTTTTTTTTTTGTGGCAAGACCATTTGGTTTCCCTTCTGGAGAGCAATTTAAGAATAATTGTACCAATGTATTTGTTAGGTAAGGCTTTCTATTTGGCACCAGTATTAACAGTATCTGTATTGGACATCTATAAATAATACAGTAACTGCATAGAAATAGGTGCCTATATCTAGACACCAGTGATGAAAAATGAGCAAAGAAAGTCAGAGAAAGTTGCTTTGACCACAATTGCAGTCAAAGAAAGACTGACCATGATTTTGATCATTATAGTTTCTGCCCTTTTATGCATTGCCTGCAATGGATAGTGTGTTCAGAGGCAGCCCCCACTGGTGACCTCGCTGCTTTTGTGTCAGTCATATTCTCTGGGAATCACTGGAGAGGAGATGTGACAGGGAAGGACTTGGCCAGGCTTGAAGCACAGAAGGTGGCTTAGCCTGAGTAGCCCTACTCTCATCAGACATACTGGCACTGTCAAACAATCTGGCTGGGATTTTCTAACCCATACCAAATCACACTGCCTTACTTATGTAATTACATGAGATGACAAGACCGGCTTCTTGTGGGCAAATAGATGTAGGTTTGCTCAATAGTCCCTGAGTCGGACTCAGTGTATGTATCAGCATTTTGTAGTTGATTACCCAGACTTTTCTCTGCTGGGAAGTCAGACTCCATGCTAGGCTGGGATGCACCACTGTCACACAGTGATCAAGAGAACAGAATGAATGTTAACTATGTTGCAGTAGACATGACTGCAGCATCATCAGTCTGAGGCCCTGCAGTTACGTATAAGTAACTTGATTAAGTTGTCAAAAATATGACTTTAAGCACTGTGAGATCTATATAAACATGATTCAACATATATCCTGGAAAATTGGGTTAGTTCAAAAGTCCTAGTAAAGTCCTAGAAATCATGTAAGTATAAAATAGGCCACTTGCATTTTCATCAGCAGTAATCTTACACTGAGCTTATTAAAGATTCTACCTTTGTATGTGAATTTGACATAGGATTACTTCACTATTTTTTAAATAGAAAATACATTTTCTTAAAATACAATCCCAAAAGAATCAAAGTTATTCCATGATGCAAAAAAGCGAATGATTGCTACTATACTTATTTATAAGTTATGACATTTTAAAAGTAGCCTTTCTCTTCCAGTTTGTCTTTCCTTTCCTTTTTCTCTCAAAATTCTTACTTACAGAGGTGTTCAATGTCCTACCAGCTATGAGAGCAAGACAGCTTGGTGAAACATTATGATCTCGAAAGTTGAAGAAACTTAACATGTCCTCCTAAGTCTAGAAATGCAATTTATAAAATACATAGTACAAAATAAATGCATGAGATTTGGTGGAGGCAATAGATATTGTATTTTATTACTGTGCTGTACTGTTTTCTTTCTTACATAGCAGAGGAGACAACAAAAATACATGTTGTGCAGATTTCATCCCTGAATGATATACAAAAGAAAAAGGGACAACAGAGAAAAATGCTATGCATTTTTTCTGTAAAATTATAATCCTTAAAATTTAATGCAACATAACTCAATAAGAATGCTTCTACAATGCAAAAATACCATATGCCACTAACTCTTTTCCAAAAACCAGAGGCAAATTTAAATTACAAAGTAGAACTAAATTGCCTTGGATGTTGCATCCAACTGGAAGACAAAATAGAGACTGAAGTTTCAGAAAGCAACATCTCACATCTCACTCTGGCAAAGCCCTCCCTTGTTCAGCATCTAATATGCAATAAACACTACATCAAACCATTCCTGGTACAGCAAGTTTCTGGCTGATCTCAATGTGGACTCTGACTGACAGAGCATCAAACATGTCAGAGCAAAAAAAAAAAAAGAACAGAAGAAATAACTGCTAAAACAGAGCTATACAATGACAGTGCTGAGACCACAGGAGCAATTAAGATTGCTGCCAAAACATTCCTCAGGAGGTTGGATAATTTCCTAGAACCGTTGGCGCCCTTGTTAGCAAGATTAGTTCAATCTTTTGTTACAATCCAAGACAAAGCACATGCACATACAGTAAAAATCTGTATTATGTGTGCAATTCCCATCAATAAAAAAATTAAGTGAACTGACTTTTGCAATGACTGAAAAAAAATGACCTTTATGGACAGGCTTCTCTTTACTTCTGGTTTAGGCCTGACACATTCTTCAGAACTACAGTGATCAGAAGCCACACTTTAAATGCCTCTTTTACTTCTCTGAAAAAGAACCTTCTTTTTCTCTTCAAGTACCAGCTGCTAGCATAGGCATTACTGAGCAGACTAATACGTAAAGCAATCAAAAAAACAAATGAACATTTCAAATATCCAAAGGAACACATCATTCGTTTTAACCCTTCCAACAACACCTTGTCTACGTATCACAAGTATAAGAAACGTCTACCTGACCTGTGTAATTTAAGATCCATAACAACATTTTGTTAGTACTGTTACCTTCTTTCATTTTATTTTCTTTGATAGCTGCACCATTTAATTAACTCTGTCCTGATTGGATCTGACCTTCTTTAGTTCTTCAGGGTAATAATCTTTAAACGCCTTTTCTTCAGTCTTCTGCCTAGTTGAAGGTTCTCTGGGGATGGTTAATAGCTTCCTCCATTGCTAGAAAGACATCTTTGTTAGTCTCTTTTTATGAAAGAAAGTTTAAAATACTCTCCATAAGCAAGGTCTTATACATTCAGAAATTTTCAGGATTACACAATCCCAAGTCTAGTAACAAAACATACTCGTGAAGGCTGTGATTAAACATGTCTTTGTAAATGCAAGCAACACACCAGATACTGTGGTTACAAAATATTTCTACATTTTAGAAATGAAATACTTTACAGCAAAACTTTCTGCTTCAGTGCTAATTTCAGAACTGTGAAAAAAAATTTATTTAACAAGGGGCTTAGTGACAGGTTCAAAAAATGTATCCAGCTGAGTCTGACATTGTTTGAATTACTTCTCCCTCAATACTCTCACCTATTTAGACTTTTACACATACAGCTGAGGCAAATTTGGCCCCAATTTACGTAATTATAAGGGCATCATAGAATCATAGATTATGCTGAGTTGAAAGGGAGCCACTGGGATCTTCAAGTCCAACTCCTGGCCCTGCACAGGACAGCCCCGAGAGTCACACCATGTGCCTGAGATCATAGTTCAAATGCTTCTTGAACTCTGTCAGGCTTGGTGCTGTGACCACTTCCCTGGGGAGCCTGTTCCAGTACCCAACCACCCTCTGGGTGAAAAACCTTTCCCTGAACTTTCCTTTTCCTAAGCCTCCCCTAACCCAGCTTTGTGCAATTTCCTGGAGTCACTGGTCACAAGGGTGAAGAGATCGGTACCTGCCCCTCTGCTTCCCCTCATGAGGATGTTGAAACAATGACCACAATGAAGTCTTTCCTCAGTCTTCTCCTCTCCAGAATGAATATTATAAATGGAGAATAGTTCCATATCTACCAAGTCAACACATCGTGGATAGGACAGCTGAAACCTTTGTTTCTTTTTCAAGATGTTTGCACATATTTCTCTAGACATCACCCTCTGAGACTCAACACGCTACTTTTAGCTTGTTTTCTAGTTGTTTGCAACATTCTGAAAGCCTCAGAGAGAAAACCATATCCTTGTGATTGCCGAAGCAATGTGGAATTTTTTTGACCTCTCAAGTCTGTGCAAAATCCCAGCCTGTCCTGTTTTCTTTCTGGTAGCAGGAATATGCGGGGCAGACTGCAGCCTACGCTTTTCTCATGGCACCAAACCTGCCCTCCCGAAACCCAGCTCTGTGTGTAAAGAGCATCTCTTGGTATCTGCTTTCCGTACAGGGAATCTTATATATGGACAAAATCTGTTTAGTTCATTGCTTTAGTTGACATTTCCATCTTAATACTATTCATTCTCTGAGCTTCCAAGGTCTACTTGCAGGCTTGTGATCCAGACAGGAACCCGTTCCTTTCTGGCTGAGGCTTATGCCTGACATAAGTGACCAAATAACCTCCAGAAGGCCCTTTCAATCTCAACCATTCTGTGATTCTCTGATAAGGACTATATTTTGCAGCACTGATTAAGAATATTCTGAATGATGATGTTAAAGTACCACCACACGGAAAATAGGATATTGTGCATTATATCAGGGTATTCAGCAAACACAGTGTATCAACATCCCCCTGGTGTCTGTCACAGCCATGCTGATACAAAAGTGCTCTTGCCATTTTAGGTTATGTTATGCAGGGTAGGTAGTGTTGCTATGACAGCTGAAAAGGTTCTCCTGTCAGCCTATGCTGCATCTCTAGCAGGAGCTATGCCAGCCTGGCTGTGCTAGAATTTGCCTTGTAATGTAGATGTGTTCTGAAATATCAATGGAGCATGATGGCTGGAAACAGAAAAGCTCTGGAAGCTGGTACTACTGTTAGCAGAAAAGGGATGCTTTGTGTTGTAAATAAAATTAATTCTTCCCCAGAAAATGTGGAGCTATGAAAATGCACGATAAACAGATGGAGCCCTTTGGGAAACTCTGGGCATTGTATATTTCTATCTCTATACCATGCCTTGCTGCAGGACAAGCTCATTTTAGAGGGTGTGTGTGGAAGTATACATGCATTTAAGTGCCTACTGCTTTGAACTCCAAGGCAGAGGTATTTGCACTAGAAGGCCTCATTCCAAAGTCCTCTAGAAGAATGACATTTTTAATTTTTTGTAACTGTCAAATGTCATTTGACATTTCCATCTATTTTACATCTCCAGATCTCTTTAGGAACCGGAAAGGAAACTCAAAATATATTTTCAAGTTGTGACGAGAAAAACAAAACAGAGTAAGGAAGGAACTTTATATAATGTTCATTATATTATGCTGTAAGCATGAGGAAACCATGTCTGAAATACTGTTCACTAAAAGGCTCAAAATACGATTAGTAAATTCCATATGCACTGATGCGGAAAATACTGATAAAAATCAAACAATTATTTGTTACCAGTACAAAGGAAATGACATAAAACCTTTAGAGCGACAATATGAAAAACATGCATAATGGAAAAACATATTTGAAGTTGCAGTACTTGTGAAGTTGCATAATCTGTCATATCAGAGAAAGTCCTAAAGTTTAGCAGATGTGTTGGTGCATTCCTAAGTCTTTGATTCTTTTACAAAAGAGGGAATCTCAAATTTCACATGAAGCTTAAATAATGACAAATAAACATTAAAATTTCTGAGACAAGATGGATGATGCAAAGAAGGTATTCAGTAACTCTATATCCTCTGTTACCAGGGTCTCCTCTCCATTTAGTAATAGGCCCACATTATCCTTAGTTTTCCTTTTGTTATTGATGTATTCAAAGAAGCCCTTTTCGTTGTCCCTAACATTGTTGGCCAGATTTATTTCCAGATGGGCCTTGGCCTTCCTTGTCTCATTTCTGTTTACTCTGACAACCTCTCTGTATTCTTTCCATGTGGCCTGACCCTGACCCTGCTTCCACCTCCTATGTATTCCTGCTTACACTTGAGCAACAACAGGAGTTCCTTGTTCATCCATGCAGTTGTCTTGCCCTCTTTGCCTGATTACTTGCTCATTAGGATGCACTGTTCTTGACCCTGGGAAAAGTGATCCTTGAATATCAACCAGCTCTCTATGATCCCTCTTACCTGCAGGGCCCATCCTCATGGGATTCTTCCAAGAAGATCCCTGAAGAGGCTAAACTTAGGTCTCCTGAAGTCCATGGTTGCAATCTTACTTGCTGCCCTGCTTCCTCCTCAACTGATACCGAGCTCCATAATCCTGTGGTGACTACAGCCAAGTCTGCCCTCATCCTTTGCATATCCAACAAGGCCTTCCCTGTTATAATGAGCTTGAGCAGCACACCATTCCTTGTGGGACCCTCCACCATCTGTGTTAGGAGGTTATCAACACTTTCCGGGAACCTCCTGGGCTGTTTGTGGTTTGCTGTGTTGCTTCTCCAGCAGATTTCAGGACAGTTAAAATCTCCCATGAGAACCAGGGTCTGTGAGGCTGCTTCGAGCTGCCTGTAGAAGTTTCCATCCACTTCCTCACCTCGGTCAGGTAGCCTGTAGCAAAAACCCACAACAGTGTCACCCTCACTAGTCTGCTTTTTTATCCTAACCCATAATCTCTTGACAGGCTCATCATTCACTTAAAGTCAGAGCTCAATACATTCCAAGTGTTGCCTCATGTAGAGGGCAACTGCACCACTGTGCCTTCCTGGTCAGTCTTCCCTAAACAGTGTGTGGTCTTTCATGACAGCATTCCACTCATGTGAGCTATCTCACCATGATTCTGTAATTGTAATGAGGTCAAAACCCTGTGATTGCGCACAGATCTACAGTTCCTCCTGTTTGTTTCCTGTAGTGCATGCATTGGTATACAGGCGCTTTATAGCAGTTTTGACTGTGTCGATATCCCTGGAAGGGTGCAGAGGGATGCCTCATACTCCTGGCTTGTAGTTATATTTTTGGCTGCTTGCATGTGCTGGAGGTATCTCCTCTTAAGCCTCCTGTTGCTACTTGGGCAGTCACTAAGCTCTCCCCTTCCCCCACCTTTCCTAGTATAAAGCTCACTTTACCAGATTGGCCATTTTATTGGCAAAAACACGTGGGCTCTACTCAGTGAGGTGGACCCCACCTATCCCAAACAGCTGTCAGTCTCAGCAACCAGAGTCCCAAGGTTTTTGTAACACTGCTGACAACACCAATGACATACCCAGTCATTTACTTGGTAAGACCATTTAATTCTTCTCTTGTCATTTGCCCTCACTGCCAATATTAAGGAGAAAACTACCTGGGCACTCAGACCCTTTATTGAGGTCCCCAGAGATCTGAAATTTGATTGTTTTCAATTTGCCTTTGGTATCATTAGTGCTCATGTGAAAGACCAGCAGGGAGTAACAGTCAGATGTTGACCAGCCTTGGCAGTATTTC
Source organism: Dicrurus megarhynchus (assembly GCA_013399195.1). Taxonomy (NCBI): domain Eukaryota; kingdom Metazoa; phylum Chordata; class Aves; order Passeriformes; family Dicruridae; genus Dicrurus; species Dicrurus megarhynchus. Next base: position 624,790 of record VXAD01008716.1, read on the forward strand.
CATGACATCTCTGATTCAAGCCCCTGGCAGGCAACAAACTCCTTTGGACAACTGGTGAGGTCAGCAGATGGGTGTCTCTGTCCCCTGCACTAGGGAGTCACCCGTGACAATGGATCTTCACCCATGACAAATGGATACTTCTTCTTTCAGGTGATCCTGCGTGGCTCAGGCCTGATGACTCAATTGCCTTACTTGAAGCCTTAACCACCTCATCCTTGGTTTGGAGGGCACTAAAGTTGTTTGCTAATGTCAAGTCTTTCTCCTTGTATGGAAAGTGAGCTTTCCATGGAATGCGACTTTTTGTGAGATGAGGTGCAGAGGCCACCTGCTACCTGCTGTAGAGGAGGTTTGAGACTCCTATGTCCATAACATCTCTTTGAATACCCTATCTATTCCTTTCCCATACTCACTAATGCTGCTCAACTTACTTCCTTGTGTAACTCCTTGACCTGGTGACACAGCTTCTTGACAGGGACATGCTTTCTGCAGAGGAGACAACTCTCAGCCCCAGCTTCCTGGACAGGCACCAGGCACTCTTTACAACCAGAGGCCTGCAGAGCTACATCTACACTCAGAAGGTCTGTTTGGGTGAACAGACATTGTTGGTGCAGCAACTTCAACACTGCTGGGTAATGAACTCCATGGCCCATAATAATCACAACACTGGAAGCTCAGACTAAGGCTGGAGAGAAGAAGCCTGCTCTTTTGCCTCCCTCAGCATTAATTGCTGCTCCTATCTGCTGCTCTTTGGCTCTGCTACTCTCTTGGCCCTCCTATGGAGGGAAGCCCTTCCTGTGCCCTCCCTGTGCATCCTTCCTTGCAAACTGCTGCACAAATTGCCACACTCGTTCTAGGGGTCATCCCCACAGAGATTACTGTAGCCACTGCTGCTGTCACCAGCTGACTGAAGCTTTCAGCCTCACCAAACTGACCGAGGATTTCAGTTTCAGCTCATTGAAATCTGCTGCAGCAACACTTATTGCCAGGTCAGTCCCACTTGCAAGGGCTGCTGGTTCCTGGTGGTTTCCTGGCAGGTTCCTGGTGGGTCTCTCAGCTCTTGCTCAGGCTTTCCTGGCTCTGGAAACCCCCTGCAGTTCTCTTTCCACTGCTCAGCCCCACAGAAGTTATCATAGCCACTGAGCTCTCTGTATCATACACAAAAATGATTCAATATACCACAGTACCTCAAGTCATAGCAAAGGTGTTGCAATCTACATGCCTTACCTTGTAAAGAATATACAGACTGGAAGAGCAAATTAATTCTTTTTTAAGCTTGTGCTTTAATTGGCTCTTCCATTATGTTTCTGACTATTTTTGCTACAGTATATTGTACACTCCTAAAGTACGTATGATGCAATTGGAAGTGGTTGGGAGCAAGGGGTGGAAGGCAGGTGACATATCAGAGTGGAGACAATCAAGAGTACCAAAATCTCAGGAGCCCAATTGGACTTGAAAAGCCTGTCTGGTAAAATGCCCATTTGTTTCAATCAATCAATCAATCAATCAATCACATAATGTGTTTAAATGAAAGAATGAGAAAACTTGAATTTAAAAAAATGCTCCCTATTCAACTTAAAGATGTGAAATAAAAATCAATCATTTCACTCATTTATCCATTACCTCCTAATATACCACATTTCTAATGATCATATGAATTTTGTATCCCACACATTGCTGCACAGTTCATTTTACTGGCAACTGCTGCCACAGCTACAGAAACCCAAGAGAAAGACCACACCACAGCATATAGCAGTATGGAGATGATAAGCTTTTCTAAAGCTATTTATGATACTATGTTGGGTAAAGTTTTGCTTGCATGTATACCTAATATTTAGCACTTTATAGCAGTGGTAAATACACATACACAGTTCAAAACAGAAGACTTTTCTATTCACTGTCCCAACCCATAATATTTATCACTGTTTTTTGAGTCTGCCTATAGTGCAGTTGACAGCATTTCACAGCTTATAGTCTTATAGGTAAGGGAGAAACTAAAAGGATAACTGATACCCTATTAGGCCCTCTCTACGCACAAGCCTGACATGTTTTGTTCTTCATTAATATCATGTTATGGCTAATTACAAAGAAACAGATAGTTAAAACTGTCCTTGAACCATGGCAAATCCTTGCTTTTTGATGATCCAGTATAAGAGCAATTTAGTCTTAGTAGTCACTGCCAAAACCCCTGAAATCCTGTGTATTCTAGCTGGTGGTCTTTGAGCCAGCATCTTTCTCTAGGCACTTCTACCAGTCCATGGCCTACTGTTATTAGGCAATGATTTCTTGCCTTAACCAGACTGCATAATAAACTGAAAAATATTATCAGATCAGTTAAAAAACAAAGCTCAAAGATAGGTGAAAACTACATGATATATATCACATAAAGGCACTGGAAATGCTAATGTGCTCTATGAGTTTATAGAGGATTTAATGCTAAATCTGCTTAAATGAAATATTGAGGTTTCTCATATAAAAAGAAGAACTACAGGAACCCAGGGGAAGGAGAGAAAAGTACTAATAATGTCATTATTTTCTGATATGCAAGACAAGTTGGAGAAACTATAAAGAAATATTTTTTTCTTTTAGGCCAAAGACCTGTGATCAAGGCAACAGAATACTTTGTTTCTCTTAAAAAGGGCTTTTATGCAGAGAGATACAGAAGTCATGTAATTTAAAACAATAAAGCTGCATTTTACATGTAGGGAATATAAATTAGGCTAAACCCCTGTTAGAAAAAGAAAAATCTCAGAAGGAATTCTCTAGGTGACATCTTAAAGCACTGAAGATGATGATGAATAAGTGCTGATGTTTCCACAGAGATGACACTGTCATTCTAGTTGCTTAGTTTTTGTTGCTATTTCCCTGCTGGATTCATTAAAATGGTATACTGTGAAGAAAATAATATACCATGCTAATGAGACCAGGTGCTCTTTATGTAGTACTAGCAGTAGGCCTAGTTTTTGTTCCTTAGTTCTAGTGTGCAAGTTCTTTTTTTTTCAAATGCTTAAAAAATATTTTAAAATTGTGATTAAAGATGTAACGCTAAATATTCCAGATCTACTTGGCTTTTCTGATTTCCTATGGAGCTGTTCATTTTCCACTTCCTCTAAATTTATGAAGGAACTATATTTAGCAAGAGTAATTTAGATGGAGGAATTGAATGCGAGGAATTAGTTTACCTACATTCCATGTCTGGTCATGCATCTGAATATTTGTTATGATGAACAGTTCTTGATGAATTTTTTTGTAATACACAGGCTATATAATTTTTTGCTATTACTGGCAGCTTTGTGGAGTACCTGCTTTCTAAAAATTGTCAGTATGACTAGCCAGTGCTCATTCATTTGAGCTGTATTATACATTTTTAAAGCAAAATAGAAAAGACTGCATTGATATAAAGTATTTCTATAGGATGCATTCACTGCACTTAAGTTGTTTCCCTCTGCACTACATTGCAGGCATTTCTGTCTCCCAGTATGAATAATGACAGGCAAAGATGAAAGTTGACAAAAAAAATTAAATCATGGCAGTCTTCAGGCTGCTGCTCTTACTGGTAGTGGAGGACACTGGACTCTTAGGGCTGGGACTGAGTCTTGAGATGATGCGGTAGGGGAATATTTGGTGGCAGTAAGTCACTCTAAGCATCATGATTCCAGCACAACATCTGTAAGATTTCAGAGCATTTTATACTATCTTTGATGAGTGTGCAACTTATTTAAATCACGCAGACAGCGTACCTGGTAATTCTCCGTCAGAAGACGGATACAAACAGCCAGTCCCACTGTCAGTGTCAGCAGAGACAAAGATTACACAACAAAATACAATTGTATTGATAGCTCTGAGATCCTCAGCCAGCAAAGATAAGCCTTTGACCTGCTTGTGATGGATAAAAATCTTAACTCAGTCTATCTGGTTCCTTATTCCTGGGTCACAGGAGAAACCTGTAAAGCAGGCTCTTTAGATCAGGTGCTAAAAACAAATGGCAGAGCAAACAGGGTGCTGCCAAATTTCTGTGGTACACTATACACCAGAATATACGCTTTGGGAATCACTGGAACATGGGCTGCATCTACCTTTGGAGATTTTGTGCTTGGTACTGCAAAGCTACAGCTTTAACCAGGGGCATTGGAAGTTACCAAATTTTAAATATAAAACAATAATAAATTACAGTCTAAATCTAAGTATACATATCAGCAAGCTTCTCACAAATGGAAATTGACATGATTTAATATCCACAGATCTATGAAATAAAGGGAAACAATGGCATATCTGAATCAAATTACAACATTGGTTTTTTTAAAAACAAACACAGATCTATTTTCTTAGTATTACATCAGATAAAGACTCTACACCTGCATTTAAAGTTAATAAAACACATCTTTCATCAAACATTTCAGAAAAAACACTGTGTGGCCTTCAAAAGGATAATAATTTTTTTCTACTTATCTTTGTTGTTTTTTTTCCCAAGCATAAAATATTTGGATTAAAAAGATGACTTAGCAGTCCTTTCTTCAAGGCATGGTGGTTATAGATAATTTTTTTTCTATTTTAGCTAAAGTAACTGTTTTGAAATTATAGATAAGCTGATTATTAGGAGCCTTGGAAAACTGGTAATCTCTTCATGTGCCTAAACTTAAACTGAGAAGGGGCAAGTCATTTGATCTGGCACAATCAGGACCTAGTGATAGCCCAGGCTCCCACTAGGAACTGGACATTGAGAGATCTAATGCAAACAAACCAGGAACTCATGAAACGAGTCAAAATGGCTCTGTTGAAACAGATTTGTCAGCAGAGAAATCAGGTGAAACAAACTTTAGGTCAGAGGATAATGACAGCATTTGTGAAATTGGAGAACTGATTAGGCTGGTGTCACTGACGAAGGACTAGTGTCCCCCTAGTGTCAGGTGAAAACTTCTCAAGACTGGAAAGAAATACAGCATATTTGTTGACACAAACCTTGACCAAGGCAGACCTTTCCTGATGGCAGCTAAGGAGAATCAAATTTGGTGGCAGAAGGCGGCTAATTGGATTCATAAAGCAGTCCTGTGTGAGTGAACCCTATATGTGAAGTAATTGAGCCAGCACAAATTGTACAGACTTGCCATCCATTTTTTTAAACCTTGCTGATTTCTGAGAACAGTTATTTCTGTCCCACTCCGCAATGTGGTGTTCATCTTTCCAGGAACTATTAACTAGATTGAAAGTAAAAAGAAAACATTTGAACTTTGGATTTAGAGTTGAAGTTCCAAGCACCTGAGAGTTTCTGTCTCAGGATTAAAACTCAAACATTTTGTTTCATTTGGAAAAAAAAAAAAAAAACAACTGCTAGACATAATACTTGAAATGAGTCTTGGTTTTGCTAATGACACCTAACAACAAAAGTGTATACAATGTGGTTTGCTTGATTACTTTTGACATGAGTGTTGTGGTTTAACCCAAACAGGCAACTAAGCACCACAGAGTCATTCACTCGCTGCCCCGCACTGGGATTGAGGAGAGAACCCAAAGGCTAAAAGAACACTCATTAAGAAAAACACAGCTGAAGGTAAAGCAAAAGCTACACATGCAAGCAAAGCAAAACAGTTCACTGGTTCCCATGGGTAGGCAAGTGTTCACCCATCCCCAGGAGAGCAGGGGCCCATCACATGTAATGGTGACTTGGGAAGTCAAACACCATCACTCTGAATGTCCCCCCTTTTCTCCTTCTTCCCCCAGTTTTGTATGCTGGGCATGATGCCGTATGGTCAGTTGGGGTCAGCTGTCCTGGCTGCGTGCCCTTAAGACTCACAGTGCACCCCCAGCCTCCTCACTGGACGGGTGAGGTGAGGAGCAGAAAAGGCCTTGACTTTGCGTAAGCACTGCAACATCCCCGTGTTATCTACACTGTTTCCAGCATAAATCCAAAACATACCCCATGCTAGCTACTATGGAGAAAATTAGCTTACTACCAGACAAAACCACCAGGAGGAGATTGCCAAACTCATTTCCTACTTCTATAGGAAACAGTTTCACTGGTGTGATTCTGGCAATCTTTTTTGGAAATTATCAGTCAGTCTGGCTTAACTGAAACTGACAGAAGTGGCTTAGATAGCATTTCAAGACCACTAATTTGATATGGAAAACTGACATTTTGCAAATTACTTTTCCATAGATCTGTTAATTCACTTGAGTATAGAATCTTGCCTTATCTTGTATATATTTTCATACATTTTACATTTCTATCATCTAAAATGTACTGTGTGTTTCAGAGAGAGAGAGAGAGCGATAGACAGAGCAGTTTTTATATGACTCCTTCAGTCTTACTTAAATAAGACTGACGGAAGCATTATTGAGAAAAAAATGTTCTGGAGCCATACGTTCTTGTGCAGGTTATACCATTCATTACTTTAATGTAGTGATTCATAGAAATGGTGCTTTCTTGTCATCCTAATTTTTTCCATCTCTTATGTTCCATATCTTCCATTACTGTCATGCTGGTGTATGGATCCTAAAGTATGATCACTGTAGTTAAACTGAGACTTTAATTCCAGTGAAATTTTATGTTACACTTAGGCACAACTGGTATTCATCACAAACCATTCAGCAGACAAAGAGCTCAAAACATAAGTAACAAGGTTGCCTCAAGATCTACCTAATGAGGCAACTGTTATTTCTTTTCTCCCAGAGACTGTTGTTGCAGTAGGCATTTGACATATGGGAACTGAATCTGAGCTGACTTTGTTGAGATAAAATGCAGAACCCAAACTAGTGCAAGTCGCCATTGCTTTTTTTAATATTTGGGAAAGCTTCTGGGAATTAGACCAGGAAATCAGAGGCCAAATGTGTTGGTTCTTATTACACTGCAGGTGTAGAGAAGGTTAAAATCTAATGGTGCTGAAGAGGAAAGATGAGGCAAGGTGAAAACAACCTTCTATAGTCTGAGAGGGAAGATAGAAAACACTTTTGAAGAGGGCAAGAACATGAAAACAAAGTCTTGCTTTAGAGTTGCAATGGAAATGGATGATCAATTAACACTATGCAATTTGTATTTGGATTCTGCTGCCCTATTTGTAAATCATGTTTTCAGTGTGATTCTCTTCCTTTTGGTGGAGAAATCAAAGCCTCTTTCATAACTCTAAGAGAGAAACATGGTGTTTCTCTTAAGCCAGACTCACTGCTGGAAGCTGTCCAAAGAACCTGTCATAATAACAAAGACATGTAACAAAGACATGACTGAATCTCTAAACATAATAAAGAGCATGAAAAAACTCAGAATTCCTGGAAGCAAATTATCTGTTTTCTATTATTTCTATTTTTCATTAACTCCTAGTACAGGATAGATAAACAACCTTTATTTTTTCTTTAAGACAAGAAAGGCTACTATAAGTAGCTTTTTATTTCTAAGCTATGACAGACAGAAAACATCCTACTGGGTATTGATTTTATTGGATGGCAGGACTAAAACCTACTTTCAGATGGAAGTAAGGAATGTGAGCTTGGAGTCACATGCAGGGGCTGTTTGACAGAATGACGCGATGGATACGTCCTTTGGTTGCTATGGTGACGGCTCATCTGCTTATATGTCCAAGAAATAGGGCTTTTCATTATTTCCTCTAAGAAGAAAAACTGCTAACTCATAATAACAAAGTGATTTGTTTTTGCACTAAAGCATAGCTAATGCAAATACCATTGCTCAGTTTTAATTTGGACATGAAATTAATGTCCTAGAGCAAATAATATGAACAAATAACTTTCCCACTCTCTACCTACTTACTCCCATAGAATTTTTCACCACAGCAACTGTTTACCTCTTCTGTGAACCTCCAATATATCTGCAACAAATTGGATTTCTGGAATAACTGACACGAGCTCCCAGAATACTGTGGTAACTTTAATAAATTTATTTCAAAGTAGGATTTAATTTTATTTTTTTTACCCAAGCCATCCAGATGTTAGAGCCGAACAGATTCTACCAGCATTTTCTATCAATAGTTTCTTGAATATTTAAGTGAATTCTGTTCAGCTGTGGCCATACTCTATTTCTGTTTATTTTCTTCAAGTGCCCTCTGACCTGTCTCTATTAGTGGGAATGTTTACAAGAAGCTAATACAAAAATGCACAGCTGAAGCTCCTCAAAATAACATTTTTTTAATGTACACAGGGAATATTTTTGTTAGGATTACCTGCATTCACAATCCAGGATGAGCAACACCAAGATGTGACTAATCAGATAAATTTCTTGTGTCAACCAGAAGTAACTATTTGATAACACTTGATATCTTAATGATTTGAGATGCAACACTATTTTTCCTTAAGCAGTAGAAAAATCAGTAGAATATTAAACAGAAAAAAAAAGCCAAAGGTAATCATGTTCCGTCTGCAAGAGTTCCAAATGAAAAATTAAATTCTCAGTTAGATTATTTGCAGATACATCAGTCATGCCTTAATTAAATGTAGCTGTCGTTTCATTGTATTAATCCTCATGCTGATTCAGAAATCCAACTAAAATAAATACCAAGAACAACATGATATGGAAAGCATTACAGAAATTACAGATGTATCTGTGAGGCATTGAAGTCATCCTCTCATTCAACTCATTCAAAATCAGAATGCATGACCATGTTATTTTATCAAATGCAGTAAGGGGCTCTATGGCCTCCAAAAAGTGTTTTTGTAGGTTACAATATCAGTAATTGCAGCGTGACAATTATTTCCATGTGATACTTATTTCCAGATGTCCCCTTGATGAGTGTGCCGGATAGAAAAACCAAAAAATCTAAAAATACATTTTAGTTTGCATGCAGCATCCAATCTGCAGGTACCTGATGAAGAGTAAACCTGTTTGCTTTGAATTAAATGTGATATTTGTTTTGAATGGTTTTTCCCCCAGACATATTGCATTACACAGTATACTATAAATACCCTTGTTAGAGCAATGCATTTAGGGCTATACATTTTTAAGAGCAACAGTCTTTCCTGATATAACAGGAATTACTTTTTTTAAAGGAAAATATAATGAATGAGTTTTCACAAATGCCTGTGAACATGAACCTCCAAATTATCATCTAAAGTCCAGAGATACATCCTTATGTGTCTTCTATAGATGGTCCATTTTATTATAATGATGGTTCTGGGGTCGTAAAAAATACAGCAACAGCTTTTTGCAAGTAGTAATGGTGATAATCTACACAAGGAAGCAAGGAATAAAATTTGTGGAAGCAACCAATGATGTTCTACCAGAGCCATTCCCACTGTAAAACATTTGTACAAATTCTGTGACATGGTAGTCTCTCTAAAGTGTTAGATAGGATCTCAATCTCTCTTCCCAGTTTACAAATTATGTTTGTATTATTTATAAATTAGTGTTTATAAATTTGGGGTTTGTTTTCATTAAAATTTTTTCACCCAAGATTTTTAAATGGCTATTATAAGGCTAATAATACAAGTATGCGGAGTGCATGCTTTCTTTTTTTTCTTTCCAGAAATAAAGCATGTTAGCCACAGGTAAAATAATCATCTGCTTTATGTTTGAGCAACTATTTCCCACACTGCAGTTCCTATAAACTCACCCATTTTAACTCCACACTAGCAAATAGCTAAACTGAAGTGAACAATTCTAAAGGCTTAAAGGTCCCTTGCCATCCAAACTATGTCTCACATAGGTCTAGGACCTTGCCAATACATTTCTCCAGTCCATATCCAGTTATTTTTGCATGTCATCACTCTCTGGCTACATTTCAGCTGTTAGTGTGGAAGCTGAGCTTCTGATCTGGGAAGGAAGTACTCCTCACCACACAAGATACTGACACCCTCACCTTGGTGCTGACGGTAGCAGACACACACCAGGGACACGCTCTGTGGTATCACTTCCCAGTGCTGAGAGATCTGTGCCTGGTTCCCAGCAGTGACATTTCTGTTTCTAATCTAGCCTCAGATCTTGCTTTAGCCGAGGTGACGTCGGTCACAGCTGGCTCATCAGAGTGCCTCTGGGCTGCAGCAGCAGGTGCTCCGCTTGGCCTGCCATGTTTTGCCTGAAAGAATATGCTGAACTTTAATTGAAAATTGCCTCCCTGTAACAGACATAACTTACCCATTTTTCTGTGATCCGCATTCCTCTTAAGCAGCCCCACACACCCAGCACCCCACAGAAAATATCTACAATTAAGCTATTGCCTGGCCTGTGGCTTTGATCAATCTGAAACCCACTTCTCCTTGGGCCACATTCTTCACTTGCTCTTCAGCAAGTGCTTGTGGATGCACACCGTACTTTGCCTTTTGGGTAGTATGCACCTGTTTCAGCACTCTGCAAAACAACCTTGGCCAGAAGTTTTAACATCCTGATAGTCTCCTGCTGCATGCAAGGAGTGGCTGTACCGGGCACCACACAGGAGCATTTTGCAGCCATCTAGATGAAGGAAAAAGGCAGAGGTCTGGTGCAGAATCATGGCACTGCTACCTGAAACACAGGTATTTGGGTGGATTGTGGAGCCAGGCACCTGGAAAAGGGGTGGGGTGGTGCTGTTCAAGGACATCTACCCAGCAGCTGGATGCCAAGGAAGCTCTGGCTCCAAGCCCTCTGAGGGAAGACATTTTGCTATTCTTCTAGTTACCACAGTGGCAGGGGATCCTGGTGGGTGGGACATTTCACCTGGCTTTTGGCTTGTGGAGGGAGTTGTGGAGGGAGTTGTGGAGGGAGTTGGAGCCACACAGCCAAGACACCAACTGCACCTCTTAAATAATGTTTACTTAGATAATGGCAAAAAATTTATATTCTGCTGCGGTAGAAAGTGCTGTTAATTACCTACACAGTGACTGAATTTGGCCTCAGCTGCTACCTCAGCATTGCTTTGATATAAAAACAAGGGATGTTTCAAGATAAGACAATTGCAGAGCATTCCTTCCTACTGTGTTTTATTACAGTGCTTCCTGCAGTTTCTATGTGTGTTTCACCTTATGACTGAAAGTACAGCTATAAATAAGCTTCTGTGAGAACTCATCCAGGTTTGGTTCCTTGAGAGGGGCAAGCTCATCAAACCTTACTATTGTTATAAGCATCTCAAATCTGGAAGCAAATGTATGCAGTTACAGGCAGACTGATGGTGGCAACATTTTCTGTGGCCTCTGAGAAGAGCTCTAGCAATTTAGATAGCTGGGATCTTTCCAGTGCTCTTTAGAAATTAGCTCCCTGGAATTAAAAAATATTATACAATTTAATTGCTATCCATTAGATAAAAGTGCATTCTGAAATCAAAATAACTCATCCCTGGACTGAAATAGAGAGAGTTTTACTATTAATTCTGTGGAGCACATTTCATTTTTAAAGTACCTTGTAGAAAACACAAATGGAACTATTTACACTTTTTAAAGAATTTTTTTTCTCAATATATCTTTAAGAAAAAAAAAGTCATTCATATGTTTATTATTTGAATATAACTAATTTTCTTAGGGAATTTAAACCAGAAAATTTCCAACCTTGTGCTTAAAATTACCAAGTAATTTATCACAAAGATTTTTTACTGTAATTCAAATAATCTTATATGACAACACTTCTTATGTTACATTAAAAAGTAGAATTAAATGACAATCCAAACAGCATACACATTGTATTGCCCTCTGCATTCTAGTCTGTATGTCATACTGAGCTGGAAATATGGGCTACAAGTTCTATAATTGCACACTGGCCAAATACATTAAAATAAAATTAACAAAAATCACTTGAAATAAAATAGGGAACAGAATGCAACTTACATGACAAGTTTATTAGAATTGAGTCTCAAATGTAAATTTACAGAAATTTTCTCACTTCCAGTATGTAAAATTTCTCTTGGAGACATGTCTCTGCCCTTTTCTACATTAGGAATACTCAAGTTATGCAGGCTCTATAAAATCCAAGAAGCCTTTAAAAAATCATGTGCTTTCATGTAACCACAGTGGTGTTCCAGTAAGCCAAAATTTTTCACTACTAAAACACTTGACAAATCTATATCTCAGTTTTCACATACATCAGCTTAGAATCCTACATATTATTCTAAGGACTCAGAAAATAAATAAAAAATCATAGCTGATCTTGTGACCTGTTACAGTGTGACAGGAAGAGAGATGGTTAACTATGCGCAAGGAAAAACTAAGACTGCAAAAATTACAATTTTAGGCTAATAATGTTGAAATTTTCAATTTTCATTTATTTTGTAGAGTTTTGAGTGAATTTTGGATAGCTCATATGACATGTTTTATGACATATTAACATTTTTATGACATATTAATATCTTTTGGATAATACAGTTAAATGGATATTTTCAGATTGATGCTTTAGTAAAAAAAAGTCAGAGAATGATATGTAAGCACCTTTGTTTAAATATGCTGCACAATTCATTGGTATGTTAGCAGAAAGGAAAAACAAACAAGAAAAAGGTTTTAGTTTCATACCAATAGGTCTAAGAACCATTCTATTTGTGGGGTTGGTTTAGAAAAGTTTAACTTCCAAATGGGCACCAGATTAGTTATTCCTTGTACCTTGGGTGTCTCCAGCCTTGATTAAGTCAATTTACAGTGCAAGAATCTTATTGAGTTTAGTGCTTGCAGCATTGTGTGAGTAGATATACATTTGCCAGGTACAAGAATGAGAGCACATGAGTCATATAATAATTTCATGTGCAGTTCCTTTCTGGAGAGGCTGCACTTGAGATGCCAGAACAATTTACTCAGCACATGGCTTACTCCCCTGTTATTTCTGGATAGGTCCTACGCAAGAGCTTGGAGGCTTCTCATCTGCAAGAGGCACAGGACACAATTATCCATGGGAATTTGAGTGGATAAAAGCAGTGTGTAGTGCTTCCCACAAAGGAAAAAAGAAGGCTAAGAAATTTATCTGAGAGTTTGCTTAAGGCTAGGAAAAAATTATACTGCCTCATGAATACAGGTAGCTGCATCTTAGTTCTCAAGAAATAACCAAAAATTACATATCTTAAGCAGGTTACACTGCCCCCATAGCAGAATTAAGCTTTGCCAAAACCAGACCGGGCAAAATGATAATTTTTTATTTATGGAGACATCCTGACTTTGGTTTATTTTGTTTTGAATTCTTGCTTCAGTTCCTCTATTTCTAAAGGCTATTTCTTTTAAATGTCTTTTTTATTAGGATTGCAAATGTTTATCCAATGATTTTTATGCATATTTGAAATGACTGTGCATTATTAGGCTAGCTTGGTTTTAATTTTCAAAACAATAATTTGGGGACAATTTAAAGGCAATCAAAAAGCCGAAACTTTTAGAAATAATTCCTAATCCTTAAATGGTTATGTAAGTAGAGATGGAATTTGTCAAGAGTTGTATGCTGCTGTAAAATCCTGAATGACGCTACTAAAGGAAATCCACAAGATTCACTTGTTCTGCTGGCTCATACATCTTCTCTGCTGGCTGCCACTAAGGACTCTCGCCACGAGGAGTCCTGAAGTACCCTCATGCTTCCACAGTCAGACCTCTGGGTTTGACTTGCAATAAATACTTCCTAAAAGGGAATTTAACCAGCTGTCCCTAGCTGCTGCTCTAGATGTGTATAAAAGGTTGTACGGACGTGTACAAAAGGAGCATTTCATCAGTATTTGCTCATCCAGTTATGCACATGTGCTGGAAGTGATGTATAAGCTAGCTGAACTGAAGCCTTTCCTGCAGGTCTTCCAACTGGCATGCACTCACGATGCCCTGAAGGCCTCATAGGATCTATAGGATCAATAATCAAAATGAGTGAATTTTGTTGTACAATTGTCTCTATTTTAAGCATTAAAAACATTTAGGGTGGGAAGAAAAAAGGATTAGAAAATTATCTAATGGGAAAAAAGTCCTGAATACTTGTAATAATTAGCATCTGTGTTAATTTTTTATGACAAAATGTTTTTGGAATATTTGTCATGTACCTCATCCTTAGGTGACCATTTCAGTAGTAGTGGTTTTTTTTTTTTTTTTAGTGTTTTTTAATATACAAATTTTCCTCAGTACTGAATAGCAATAAAAATCTCAGTAAAGATATTACACATGCAGTTCATTTACTGTGCTTTCTTCACACTGCCTGATCCTACCTAGGATTATTTGCAAATAATAGAGGAAAAGACTGACAGAGTGGAGGTGTTAAATAATAGTCGGGTGATTTATCCACCTGACTATTCACAAGCTTTTTTTGCATTCAAGTGATAAAGGAATACTGAAGCTTATTGAAGATTCTTGTGCTGTTGAGCATGGGAGAATTAAATGGAGACTGATTTTGCTGGCTTTCAAATATGTATTACTATTCACCTTCTAATTTCCTCATGATTATGATATTTGGTGTTTTTCATTTACAGTTACAGGAGAATATCACTCTTATCCAAAAAAGTCTGTCTTTTAAAGCAGGATTGAAGATATAAATATGGTTGTATTTTTAAGACATGAAAATGGAAGGCAAATTAAAGTACTTTATTATTATTTGAAATCACAGTTTTGTTTAATGCTATTCCCAGGTTTTTGTGTGCTTGATTCACGGTTTGTGAAGGATTAGGGCTAGCAATTCCACCTTTCAAAGTGGTCCAGGGAAACAACTCCAGTCTATTTCTTTTAATTCTGAATAAGTCTCACTCTTATTCCAGAAAGAAAATCAAATTCATGGTGTGGACTTGAGTGGGGAGAATTTATCCTACATTATTTGCAAGTAAAAGCATATATGTGTTTGATGGCTGGTTAAAGGAACGGTTTGTGCTGCCTCTGTCATTTATTACAGAAGTATAGCCACGCTGGGAGTATAATTCCTGTTGCCATGGAGTAGCAATGCATATCAGTGTTAGACAAATTTTAGAATATGAAACGAAAAATACACTGGGCTAGCTCTAAAACAGAGAAGGGACCTTTAAGCAGAAAGAATATAACTCAGTCTTGAATTTGCACAAAATTTACCTTTCTTTCACAGTGTGTCCTTTAAAAAAAGACAAATAGTAGTGTCCTGTTGACACATTTCATCTAAATGAGATCACAGTGTCCTCCAATTTTCCATAATAAAATTGAACTAGTATTGACTATCATGACTGCATAAAATTCACTGGTAAGACCTGAAAAGTTCAGATGTCCTGTTCAAACACCAACCAATTCACACTGTCTCTACCTGCAAGATATACTGACATAAATGTGAGAGAGAAAAATTGAACAAAAGGAATGGTGTTGTTTTAGTATAAATTACTTACATTTTATTTCCGTTTATAACCAGAGTTAAAATACTTGCTTTTTCAGAAGCAGAAAACTCAGAAAATTCTAGATTTCAATATCTGAAAACTAAAGAAAAATTACTGCCAATTAGATTCACTTTCTGCTGCTGCAAGCTTTGAAAATAAGAAAAAACTTCACAGAATCTACCGTCACGACTCAGTTGAAATCCATTAATACCTTGATCCCTGGTATTGGCACTTGTGCTCTCTGTTGCCTAGGGAGGAAAAAATGACTAGCGGGCAGTAAAATGAAGCAGTAATGGCTTTTACTAGCATGGTCTATGCCCACCAGAGCTTCATAAACACCGGCAAATCCTTTCAGTGATGTTTCCCTCTTGCAGTACTTGTGTGTGGTGCTTTTGCCAGCACCAAGCCCAGCACAGCAAAGCATCACATGCTCCAGAGTGGGAAGTTTGCTCTGCCTGCAGAGTAGCCACTGTGCTGGTCACTTCGTGTCTTCTCAAGCTGGCAGAGACAAACATATAGAAAATCAGGCTAAGGGGGAACGAAGACGCACTGCAGGGTGATTTAGAAGAGAGTAGCCATTCATTCACACACACAGAGACATGTGCAGAGTGAACCCCAAAATTCTCCGTTGGCATCTCCACCACCTAGAAAACATGATGGTTAAATGTAATTAAATGAAAACTTGGATAATAAGGGAAATGCCAATCCAATGGTTCAGTATAACTCAGTTTGTTGACATCTGGTGTTGACAAAACAAATGTAGTACATATGATTTTCAAAGGCTTTAGTCATTCCCTGTGACTGTTACATTCCTTACTGAAGGCAAACTTAATTTTCATAGCTGCCTACAATTATGCATGTGCAGCTGTATCCAAACATATTTGGAATGTATTGTCAGTGTTCTCCTTGAATACTTTTTTTTTTCCAAAACAGAAGGAAGCACTGAAACCACGAATGTCATGGACAGATGATAAACAGCTGTTCTCAGTATCATGGAATACTGCCCAAAAGTCGTGATGCTGAAGAATAAAACTAAAAAATAAAGTAACTGATGAGGTTGCAACTGAACCCCATTTTTAGGAATGCTATCATTCCTAAAAGTGGCTACAGACACTACTCTGAATTTCCTTATTTGTGTATTTTTTGCAATGAAAGGAATGTTTTTCATTCCATCTGCCCATATTGGCATCATCCTGCCCTTAACTATGATTAGATGGTGAATTGGCACTACCTAATATTCATCTTTAGATGTGACCCTGCACTGCAGTTATTTATGAGAACATTCAACACTCTCTTGTCTCTTCTTCCTGAATAGACATATTCATCTATGAAAAACAGTGAGTTTGTTTTGGGTTTTTTGTTTGGTCGTTTGGGTTTTTTTTCATTTGGGTTTTGGTTTTTATATTCCAGCAACATCCTAAATAAAAAGAGTTGAATGAAATGAAATAATGAAAAATCATTTTTTGAAAGTTATACTGGAGATTTGATCATATTTTATTTCAAGATTCAGTAGAAATGTTACATATGATGTATTCTGTCTTTTGATTACTGCTTTCCTGGACATCAGCTTTGTAGGAGTATGTGAATCAAATGCAAGGTCTGCATTGAAGGAGTAAACCAGAAACAATTTAAGAAAGAAGTAGGAGAATCCTGTTTAGAACCAGCCTGACTGCCTAGCCCAGCTAACTGCAGACATCTGTGTAACAGGCCTTTAAGTCTGTTTGGAATGACAAAACCCCTACCCTCTGTCTTCATGTTTCATGGACCTCCCATGACAAAAAAATATCCCAACGAACATACGACTTTTCACTATGGGCTGCTGTGTTTCACATGCTGTTTCCCATAGGATGAGGGAGTGACAGTTCCACTACTCCTGTCAGATATGCTGTTAAGAATCATAAGAGAAGAATGTTATAAACAAATTTACACAAACAGAAACTGCACCCATGCTGGTCCTTTCTTTCAGGTTTGGAAGTTTTTGTGGCTTTACACTTTACAGTTTCTTTATGGCTTCCTCATTTCAACAAGTAGGAGCATAACAATAATCCAGAAGTACTGAGAAAGGGTGAGTGTTAAAAGAGGAAGAAGGGCTAGATGTTAGATGCTGTGTATAAAACTATACTTCACATGTAGTCGTACACGTGACCTGAATCTTGTAATAAATAAATATTTTCTATAATACTTACATGTTTTGTACTTCAAGTGTTTACTTAATTGGAGCTGAACCAGGAATAACTTGCACTTCTTAAGTAGACCAATAAAACATTAGTTAGACTAGCAGTAAAATCTTGGTTCATATATAAGACAGGCTCCCTTTTTCCCCTAACAGTCTTTTGATGGTAACATCAGGGGTGATTTCTTACTAACTATTCCTTATTGCTGAGGTCTTCTTGAAACAAGGTCTATTTTCTTTCTTTAAAATCTTCATTAACAGACACTGAGTTTTTGTCAAATGCTTCAATACTTCGTGTTACCTGTTCCGAATTTGATTTCCCTTCCTGACACAGACCATAGGAGACTTCAAGTGCAACCCTTGTTCTAGCGACTATTTAATTCCTGCCTCTGCACAGAAGCTGGATTCTTGACATATGGAGAAAAGATAAGGGATAAATGGGGTTAATGAGCACTTACAAGAAAAATAGTCACTACAAAGGTTATAAATCAAAGTTTATATTTAAAGATTAGAACCCCTTGGGGTTATTCACGCTAAACATTTTTATGCTTGTATTAAACCAGAGATTTTTCAGAGTGACTAGTACCAAAACTATTGTATTTCATTTGTCTGTAAGACAGTATTTAATTGATATCCAGATACTGTTAAAAAACACGAGTGGTCATAATAGATGACAATAGGACAGGGACATTTCAGAGGCAAGAGCACTATGACCCATGTTCACTGGTATGAACAGGTGGAAAAGGGACAGCCAAGCTGATAGCATGGTCAGAACTGAGGAAGGAAAACCTGTTATCTGGGATTGAGAGGAGAAAGGATTATTTTTGGAAGGAGATGTATTTCTAGGAGTTGTCCTGAAAAATTGCATTAACATCAAAATTGGTTGGGAGAGATGACCGGTATGAACATAAACATTAATGAAAGAGTTAATATTTCTGCTCTCAAGCGAGGCAAAGTTTATGGTGAGAGAGATATTGCATGTTAATAAACTATCAGGAAAGACTAGAACAGAGTGAACAAATTATTGGCATATTAGCTTTTCAAACAGTCTGAAACAGAAGTTTGGGGGTATAAGGGCTTTATAGTTGTTTTAATGTGCCTGTAGGAGCTATGTTTCTTCACGCTGGATGTAAACAACTACTTGAATGTAATATTTGGAGGACATATCTTTTTGCATGACTTGAGGTCTCTAAAGGCTGCATATATAATCCATAGATCTACAGAATAACTTTTTAAATTATCACGAAGGGCTTAATGAAATTTTCCCATGTCAATTTTTAAGCATCTGCTATTGCACCATTAAAAAGTGAACAGAATCTTCTTTCTGTGAATCAGTTTTTTTGTGTACCTTTTTAGGGTTTGTGTAGGCAGGGCTCTGTGGCAGAACATTTCACAGCCTCAGTTGTGTGGAAAAATACTTTGGTCTGAGACATACACCTCATAATATCATTGTATTTCTCTGACTTTTATAAACGAGATGAATATTTCTACATGTTGAAGAAGAGTATGGAGTATGTATTTAAGTATAAAATGTTTTAGAATCTGGAAACAAACATGCAAAGTAAAATTATTGTGATTAAATGAAATCAGTGTGCACACATGCAATATAAGCAGAAAGAAAAATGACAAGTAGAATTCCTGTCTCTAAATCTCATCTGTTTGATATAATTTTCTGCTAAGTAGTTGCTACTTCTACAATTAAGAATGAAGCCACATAAAAGACTGCTTATTTTTTATATTTACTTATTAAAATGACAAATCACAGAAAGAGTTCCACTGGATGAGGTTAATTTTGCAGATCATTAGCAGGCAAATTCACATTCTACCACAATCTGGACATCTGACAGTTGAGGAATTTCATAGAAATAAAATATATATTGCTTGTGTAATAGTGTAAAATAGGTAATTTTTAGATTTATGAACTCCAACATACCAAAATCCTCAGCTGACATGAATCAGTGAAGCTGTACTGGTTTATGTGAGATGAGACCCAGACACTGTGTCTCAAAGGCTGTTTGGGTATAACTTTTGGAATAATCTGTATATATTTTATGAATAACATGGTTGTCAAAACGTGCATACTTTGGTCAGTGTTTGGTTGTTTGGATGGTTTGAGTGACGAGTATTTTATTCAATTGGGAAAATATTTTCTATGACCATTATTAATATATGTACTTCTTTGCTGAATTTACTTTTGTTTCTATTAAAAATTTTAAAGGCTATGGACTTATACTATGAATCTTTTCCACCCTATTCACATTGCAATCTCTCAGACACATATTTGAGGTAGGAATAATATTTTTAATAAGTAAATTCATAAAACCACATAATGGAATTCTTATTACAGGCAAAAATTTGAGATACAGTACATGGGCTATAAACCAGGCCACTACTTGAATATTTTTTCTGCTAAGAAAGTTGACTTTATCATATGTGATTTCCCAAGCCTCAGTGACAAAATGACAGACATTTGCAGTTCTTAATTATTCATAAACCATATTAATGATACTTAGAAAGTGCAGCTATTAGAAAATAATTAAAGAATAACAGTCCATCTATATTACTACAGTTTGTGAACAAGTTATTAAAATAGAAGGAGTTTCTGAAATTATATTTTAAATTGGATGACCACATATATTTATGTACTTGTGTATTACATTTTAAGGATCTTTTTTTATGATTTTTTTTTCAGTGTCATGTAAGGAATATAACAGTTCCTTCAGTATATAATAATTAATCAGATCTCACGTGATAACATTTCAAAAGTGGTCAAGAAGAAGAAGAAAAAGATACGAAGATCATAGAAGGATACACTATACACTGATACAGATTGTTCATGATAGTCTGTTTATTATGGATGATTTATATATCTGCTTTCTAAAACAAATTAGAAGAAAAAGAAGTAAAATCATTGCTACATATTAAGTCTATTGAAATAACATATGCTTGTTTCATATCTATGCACTTGCACTAGCCCAGTGGTAGAAGAAAATGTGCAAAGAGAAAATGTGGAAAGCTACTCCAAATGAAACTACATTGTTGTATACAGTTACAGTTTAAATACAATAATTACCCTGTTTGATATTATATATTCATTAAGATTCTCTTTGCGGGTAAATATGTAGTAATGCCAAGCTTCTTTGTAAACGTGAGGTTTGCAATGTAGATGACCACCAATAAAACTGTCTATCTGTAAGGGTTCAAGGTGTGTTGATAAGATCATACTTAGATTGTCAACATAATCAAGACTGTGATATAGGAAAGAAATTCTTGTAGGATTAGGTAGAGGTCCATAAGGCTGTAAGTCTTCAGTGTGTTGCATACAGGGAGCGGGACCGAGGTGTTTCACTGCTCCCTCACAGAGGTCCTTTGGCTTCACTGGGGCTCAGAGCAGAAATGGATAGGAAGTAGGAAAGGCATGGGCCTCTGCAGATGCGGCAAACTCCCAGCACTTGCATTTTAGGAATAAATCTATCCAGGCCTGATGACTGCTATAGGACAAGTACACTAGCTAAACCACCCAGATAGAACTGTTATAATGCAGTTGTGCTATGCTAACCTTTCAAACAGGGGAAAATTTAATGACCTGGAATATAAAAAAACATACCATGGCTCATCCACTTTCACAGAAGCAACTAATTTCAGATGTTTCAAACTCCATCTCCTTAGAATGGACAGAAACCATTATTATTTTCACCAGTCATCTTTATGTTGACCATTAAGAGACAAATCTTGTGAGGTGCAGACTTACATTGTCATTCTTATTGTCAGTGAGCAGCTGACAAAGCTGCTGATTGTCTAGCATGAATCACTTTGACTCTTTTGAAGCAATAGACTTGAATGAAAAGTAACCATTACTGCAGAGTTAAGAATCATTATTCTTCCACTTTTGCAATGAGTGGTTTTGAAACCCTGACCTAAAACATACTTCAGAATGGCAGTAAATGCAAAAGTAATCTCGAGAGGGCAGCAGACATTGCCCAGATTTTTCATCCATAGTAATTTAAATGAAATTATCAACTCTCCCCCCAAAGAAGAACAAGAGATAAATTTCTTAAAATTATTGCTATATTTAGCAGCTCATAACATCACCAACATGCACATTTCTGTGATTTAGATTTAATACAAATATTTCAAAATACAGATCTGAAAAATGCTCTCCATTTTTATTACAGGCCTATTCAATAAAATATATACCTTTGGTATAATATGTCCTGTTGTATATAGCAAACCATTTTCATTGTCATCAAAAATATATTTTCGCACTTGCAAATTACAGGGGACTTTAATTCCTCAGATAACCCACATATTGGATACAGTATCTTGAACCGGCTTGTAAATATGTAGATGTGATACAGATGTACATTTTCTGTTGGAAATGGAAAGATCTTTGAGAATTCTAAAATTACTAATGGTTAAGCTACTTTAACTGTCTTTATGCTACTTCCATAGATATATAATAAGACATTATTTTCATTGAAAATATGCTTTAAATAAGGCAATTTTTGTAAGAATTTAAATCATTTTTTTTTCTTGCATGAAAAATTTGTTTACTTGTAAGGTGATCATGCCTCCCTTGCTAGTCTAAAATCACTACACACAAAGCAATAAAATTACAGAGCTAAGCATCCTCCAAGGATGAAATCACAGTGAAGAAAGCTGTGATATACTTTATGCTGTAAATCATGTTGTATCATATCTTATGATGATACCACAATAGAAGAGAGCTGGTTATTTACACAGTGGTTCTGACTGGAAAATGTAAACAAAGATGAGTCAAGCACCTCAGCAATGCATTGACTTGCTAGTTCATATCCAAGGTTTTACAATGTTGTTCATTTAGTTCCATTGTTAACTTGACATGAGGCACCTGTTTTTAAGGTAAGAAACTGGTATGATGATGAAGTGTCAGTGGGGATTTCAAGTAAGTATGAATCCATTCCCTTTCAGTTCATTAGTAAACCAAGGGTGCACTAATCTATGATCCAAGAAAGATGAAATGCTGTTAGATTTATATGCAGTGTAAGGAGTTCTATGACAGAATGACTGTTGTTTTCTAAGACATATAAGCTCAAGAAAATCTCCAGTACAGTAAATGATATTTTTAAATAGCTGTTTAAGTAAAATTCACATTTTAACATAGACTAACAAAAGTTTGATGGCTATTCAGAAGCTCTTAGTCCCACTGACATTGTTGGAATTGGCTTGGAAAACTCAAGTGTACTCGAACGTCACTGTAGGTATAAACAATTGAGCATTAAAAGGTATGACAGTTCTTTCCAGAACTAAATGCTCTTTCTTTTTAAGATCAGTTTGGAGGTGACTCCTATTGTTGTGAATTGCTTTTCTCCACCAGAGGACTTCATTAGAGAGATTCATTGTTGCAGGAGACAGCCTGTCTAGCTATTCTTCCTCACTTCACAGTGTACTTCCCCTCGCTGAAGAGGTCCCTGCTGTCTGTGGAAAGTCCTGAGAATCACGTGCTTCTCTTTGCACCACTGTTATAAGTAGTATCTTCTCTTTATTTAAAGGTGTCTAATTGTTCTAGGTTGTTACACTATGTTCATAATTGTGGTAAACCCTAATTATTAATTTGAAAAATTTAACTGTGGCAGATTAAAAAATAACCACTAGTCTCAGGTTATTCTCTGGAGATCAGTTTCAGAAAGATGTTAAATACTCATCCTGTATATATGTGTCATTGCCCAGGGTTTCATGGCCTTAAGATTCCACAAACCAGACAAAACTGTCATACTCAACTATTACTCCTATTAGATGTATAAATCTTCTCCTCACAGAGATTTAGAATTCTGTCTTGTAAACAAGGATATAAAACAGTTCTTCCTCACTTATGTTTCTAGAAGGTGTTTCCCCAGAAACTCCTCTGGGGCACTTCCTGATTTCAGGAGTTACCATCTCTTCAGAAATAATGGTCGTTTAAATTTCTCTTCCCAACCCTCCTACACCTCTTTTTCATGCTGAAACGGCTTGAGCTGATGAATCATGGCTCTTTTCCTTCTTTGCTGTTTATCCTCCTGCCCTTGGAGCTTTGAAGATAATCATTCAGGCATGTTTCTTCTCCTAAAAGCTATTTCAAAATTGAGAAGTCAATTGAGAATGTCATTCCTAGGAGGGCTGGTGAGGTTTAATATCCAAAAAAATTATATTCGTGTCCATGTTAGTAGCAAAGAAATATAGATAGAGGTACTTATCAAAAATCCTAATGAATTGTCAATTATCTTGATTTTTCACTTCACATCTCCTAATATATTACATAAAGGTCTGATTTCATCTTTTAAAAGAAGTTTTCAGAGGTTTTAGAATCAGGACCATAACCTGGCCAGAAAAAGCACATGGAAAGTGGCAGGAAGAGTTTTATGATTTGTTTTACTGCACCAGGCAATATGGATACTTCTGATTCCATCTGTTTCTAGGTATTTATCTCCATCTAAGAAAATAAAGTAGTCATTCATAACTTTTTATTCCCTCAAGGATACCATTATGTTATTATACAAGGGATATACCATTGTACAATAGGATCTGTATGTCAAGGCTCTGTTACAAGCTCCCAAATACCATGCAAGGAATTTGATCAAAGTGCTTTTAGTGTAGAAGAAATATTTCACTATGATATTTAACAGGAGGTCTAATAAAATGGACACTTTATTTGGATGCTGTTGAGTGGTAACAGTAAGAGTTCCATTTTCAGACAGAGTCCACCTTCACTTGATTGTTGTTTGTAATCAGTGGAGAAGGTTTACTTCTCATTCTGTCTCCTGCATCATTAGAACTATCCTGGAAAAAAACTTTTGCTGTACAAAAGGTGACAATAATTCTCTTGTACTCTCTTCTGAAGTTCTGGTTCAGGAGTCCATATACTATAGCATTAAGGCAGCTGTTGAAATATGCCATGTAATAACTAGATACAAACAACCACTCTGGAATCCTAGGGATTACAGTTTTTGGGTTGACAGCCACAGCAAGGCCGATGAAGTTCAAAGGAGCCCAGCAGACTGCAAACAGTACAAATACCACAAACATAGTTACAAAGTTTCTGAAGTCGTGTGGTTTCAGCCTAGGGTTGTTATCTGGTTTAACCCTTCGCCTTACCTGGATAACGAGGATCCATATTCGCAAGTAACAGAAAGTAACTACGGCTATGGGAAGCAGGAAGTGGAAAAACACAACTGCTATAGTATATGCTGAGCTCACAGACTGTGCAAATGTACACGAGTAAATCCTGGGGTCATACTGTAGCGACCCCACAAACAGGTTGGGCACGATAGCAACAAATGTTAGGACCCATATAAGAACAATATAGCACAAAGAATTCTTGTCGCTGTACAGCTTGTCATATTTGAGACTGTGGCAGATATAGCAGTAGCGATTGATAGCGATGCCTGTAATATTGAAGATTGATCCAATGACACTTAGGCCCATCAAGAAGCCACTAATCTGGCAGTGTAGGTATCCCAGTTTCCATCCGTTGTGAAACACAGATGTGAGGACCAGTGGATAAGGGTAGATAGCTACTATCAAGTCTGCAACTGCCAGGCTTACAACAAACACATTTCCTGTAAAATAAATATAAAAAGGCAAGTATTAGTTTTTCTTTTGCTCTTTTCTGTCATTTCTGCTCTCAATATATTAATGAGCAGCCTCAGTGGAACAATTTAAATGTAATTAGTTTCTACTTTCTAGCTCAAAATTCATTGTCATATATCAGAAAATAAGACACTCATTTTTAGTTTAAAAAGGTAGCTTTACTTAAAGATGCACCTTTTGAAATAAGCTGTCTTTAAGCTTAATTACCATGACCTATTATTTTTATCATGTCTTTTATTTGGATTCTTTCAATCATGCAGATTTAGAATTCATATCAAATTCGAATATTCAGAACTGTATGGCTTGCTTTAGTTTTAAATAATCTCTCTTGAAAAATCAGCAGAAATAATATTACTAATAAATTTCCAAATTCACATTTACCTTCTTTACTTAAGTTCCTTTCATTACATTAGCCCTTAACTTTTCCAGTCCTGAAATTAATATCGCTTTTCTCCCATTTATATTTCAAGCTTCCATGACCTTAATATGACTTTTACGTTACTCTCCTTGAATCTGCTAGCAAGTACTTAAATAAACTTAACTTCTGAAAGTCTAGTTGAACACAGACTTAGTTGTCTTTCCTAAAGACAGGCTCTTCAGTAAAAAAAAAAGATGCTGGGCAATTACCTAGACAATTCCCAGACAGTACCAATGCCTCACTTTTCTCTGTCCCCAAACTAGAAAATTAAGCAGTGAAACATTCTGCTGCTTCATTTTTTTAACAAAGGGAGATGATATTCTTCAACGACAATGGAATCCATCATGTTTTTAATTCATTTTTTGAGAATAGATTGTATTTTCTTTTTTTGATTGCTTAAATGATAACCTTAAATGAGGCATCTGAATGCCTCCCAACCATTCTAATTTCTAAGAAGCTCACAAGAGACATTGATGTCACTTTTATTCATACCTTTAAAATAGCTATAACATGTCAAGCTCTAGTTATTCATGTCCATAAGTACAGAAAGTTATAAATGTTATCTATACGTGCATGTTTGTAGGTATATAAATGCATAGATACATAGGCATTTGTGTGTTTGAGATTCTACTTTGGAATTCTGAGATTATTCATGGAAGATGAAATGCAAGCTTCTATTGCAACCTGTAATAAATTATATTATTAGCTTTAGATGATGTACAATTTCATTATTAATCCAAGGCGCACTTGGTGAATTGTTTTATGCATTTATTTTGAGTGTACAAAATACAAACAGATAATAACAGGTTAGTAGGAAAGGCAAAAGTATCTATGGACCAACAGGGTATTTGAGCTGCTAAAATTTTCAAAATTACTTTTTTAATATATTATTTCAAATATCTTAAAATGTATAGTCTCTTCCAATCTTAGGCTTTAAATGTCCGGTTAGAAATGTTCAATCTGCAAATACTGACAGAGGAAAACACAGAAATTCTCTTTCTCTGGATGCTACCTACACTGTTGTGTTTAAATTTTGATACATGCACAAAGTACCACATTTGATATTTATAATAATGGCAGCTGGAACAAATGGCCTCAATAAAAAGACTGCTGCACTGGTTTTCACAGATTTTGTATCTGGATTTATAAATAACTTTCTTGTGATAGTGTCTGTAGTTGTTTCGTCTTTGACTGGGGATTCACTGCCAGACTGAAATATGCTTATCCTGAAGCCTTTGGCAGAATTCCAGATCATTTCAGCACAAACATCAGAGCTCCTTTAAGCAGAAGATGACACAGGAAAAAAGCACTGCTTTCAGATTCTATCCTTGACGTAGTGGCAACTGATACAAGAACAAGAGACTGTATGGAACTTAGAGCTCTTTGTTTATCTGATGAACCAAGAAGAGGAAAGTAAATGAAAAGGTGCTGTTGGCAGGTTTTTTTCTCCTGTCCAGAATATTGCAGGATTGATGAAATGGTAACATACACACTCCAGACACTTATTAAAATGTAATACTTGAAAGAATTCTATTTATATTAGCTTATTAACTTTCTGCTTAGCTGCAGACTGCCCATCCTAAACTTCTTTCTCTGCCATCCACTAAAACTTCTGCTACCATTCATCATTATTATTGCTAATGTTGTCATTATTTATCCACTTCGGCCAAATAATAAGGAAAAAGTTAAATGGGGGTTTTTCCCTTTTAAAAGGTGTTATATTGAAAGGTGACAGATGGCATATATTTATATGAATATTTTTAGCTTTGGAAAAAAATGATTCTAGGAAGAGTAGGCACTCTGTCTGTCTCTGAATCAAGCAAATTTCAGGCTTCCATAAAATCATGCACCATGGTTGTTCTATCCTTTTTCAACTGGCTGCTGTAGAGTGACAAACTGAAACTCTTGGAAACACAAGCTGTTTCATGTGAAAATTGGAGGCTAGCAGCAGGCTAGCAGGATATCCTAGTAGCTTGTCTTAAAAAAAAAACCCAAGAAATCATGAGTTTGGAAATCAAGTCCCAAGCTGCCAGCTCATGGTTAGAAGGTCAGCTGAATGAATAAAATGTTGGGGTTGGAAACTGCTCGGAAACCAGATACCTGTTCACAGAGAGGACTTTTAATTTGCCTTTCAGGAAGGGTTATCTTAAAACTTGAGTTCAGATACATTTTCCTTATAAGCACGGAAATTTTTTGCTAAGACAGAATAGAAAATTCAAGTAAAAAAAATTTTTGGCATTATTAAGTTTGTTGTATATTTTGAGGTTCGTTGTTTCTGACCCTGAAGCTGGATCTGAAATTATGTTGAGCTTTCATATGTTATACAATAAACAATTTAAAAACATGATCCTAGCTTTAGGTACCCCAATCACTGGAAAATATTGCTAATTTATGACATTCCCATATTTTAATGGCATATTGTGAAATTAAACACTTATGTTTGTAGAACACTTGGTATTTTAGAGGTGAGTACGATAAAAATATATATAGGCAAGGGTTAATTCTTATCTTCAAAATTAGGTTTGAACAGAATGCTATAAATGAAGCCTGAAGCTCTATACTGAACCTTTAAAAAGGCCACAAAATCAAAATCTTGAATAACTCTTCCTTGAAGAAAAAGTATTCATTCTTCTTAGAGAGTAAGATCACGTTACTGTGAAAAAATGTGATTTGTGTACCTAAAGAATATATTATTATGCATTAACACCAGTTGGCTGAACTGAGAAGGTAGAGGTTGAATTTCTTGACTTTGACATAAGCCAAATAAGCTTTACTAAATTTAAGCAAATGTTGTGCCATGGATGTATGTGGGAAGAAAGATAATCTACTGGTAACCAGCTTGAGCAGGTTATGTTTTAAGATGCTGTCTAAAGCAATGTTCCACTAAATATTTTCACCACCCTTACTGAAAAAGAAGCCTTTCTGCTCAGCAAACACATAGCAACATCATATCTACCTGCTGAATATAATGCTGCACTAAAGCAACAGAAACCAAACAAGTGTTTTCCCAGACAGTTTGACTTTTCCAAGAGCACAATACAACATTAACTGAGTGTTAAAATTGTGAGCCTGACAGATTATAAAAAAAAAATGCTTATGGGATTGCCAAGATAGCAAAATGACTATGAAAGCCTAAATAAGAACTACATGATGTAGTTGTATCAGTAGCAACTTGTATTTGCAGAACATATACAAATTACTGTGTGGGTTGTTATTCCCTAGATCTAGTGCTAAGTATGTCTTGAATGATAATTAGAAAGTTTCCAGAAATTTCTAGCAGCTTCAATATGTGCAGAATATTAACGGAAAAATATTAAGTTACACAGACTAGGTGGTGCTGAATGTCTGCCACAGACTTAGAATGGAGGGCTGAACACTTTGCCAGCAGGTCAAAAATGACTAATTCTTCTGGAAATTTTTTGAGAACTGAGGGTGATGTGGTCTATAGCGTTCTTTCCTTGAGTGTTAAGACTGTGAAGTACTTTTACTCTCCTGAAATGTTTAGTCTGGGGAAAATAACCTACTGTAAAAAGGGAAACAGCTTATGTATGAAACAAAAAAACAGTGTTTTAAAGCGTTAGGGGATTCCAGCTAGAATATTTGGTACTCAGAAAATCTGAGTGAATTTTAGAGAAGATCTCATATTGCTGGCAGCATCAGTAAGGCTGCTTTTTCTCCTCCTTTTCACAAAATACTCTATACCTTTTAATATTGGCTGCCAAGTCACTATTCTCTTCTATTTCAAAGCTTTTCCTGTATAAATAATACTTTGGTTTCTTACAACAAATGCTTTCCACAAACCATCGTGTTTCAAAAACATGATCCTAGCTCTAAGTACCACAATCACTGGAAAATATTGCTATGTTATAGTCATGTAGCTACATTTTGAAACACATACCATCACGTTTCCATTAGTGCTTCAGGTTGGACCAATTTTAGGTAAGAGAGGTTTAGTCTTTATGCTAACTGGAGTTGCTTTATCTTTTAGGTAAGACTAAACAGTGTGTGCAGCAGGCATTGAAGTCACATACAAGGATTTTGTTTCAGTGGCCGTTGACTCAGACCTCTGATGTTAACTTGCTGAGTATATCTTTAAGGAAAAAGGATAGTTTAATTGGTCCAACACTGCTAATTTTTAAAAGGCCAAACTCAGTTTCTAATGATCAGATTCATGTCATTCTTATCTACTGTCTTTTCACCACTTGTAAGATATCTCCAGATGTGTTAACAGTCATTTCCAATTGTTTCATAACTAGCCTTAAGTAACAGGATGCTTTCCTATAAATTTTGATCATGTTTTGTAGACATCAAGCTGTATTTAAATATCATACTGCCCGATTTGTTATGTACACAGATTTTATACACCTAATGGTAAAAAAGTTTTATTTACTCTTTTAAGCACTGGTTTCTGATCATTCTAATTCTTCTACTGATTTTCCTCAAGGATAGCTTACAGATTTTTTTGGCACTATGAAATCTTTCTGATTACTCTATCCCTTGCTCAGGATGTTAATTTGAGAGTTTATGTTCCTAGCTGAAAACAAGAGTATGATAGGTGCTCACCAGTGAACGCCTGCAGCATCAGAAACTTTAAATGTGATACCTCATAACTGGGTACAGCATCAGAGAGATGAACTTCTTCCTTAGAAAGGCATTTTGTCAGGCCTCTGTTTATTTAATGATGTTTCTATGCATAAAATGGTGTCCCAATGACAAATATTAAAGCTGGATTTGTTTCATATTCCATGAACATTTTTGCCCTGAATGTTGTTCCATTAGCATCAATATTTCACTTGTAAAACATCATAAACAACTACAAAATCAAGGAGTGAAAGCTGTTTTTGTGAGTACTTAATACAAATTTAATAAAATTTTCTTGTACGTGTATCCAGAGAAAGATCTTAGCTCTACTCAGTGTTTCTTCTACCTGGGAGATTAACCAGTGAGAATGTTTCAAGAAAAAGATAATTTCATAATTTTTCTAGCATTAAATTAATATTGGAAATTTGCTGTACCTAGCAGTGCAGTTTGGGTTTCCCCAGAGGTCATGCACAACAAAAATTGCTATATCAAAAGAGTTGTAAGTGGGGACAATGACCATGGCTTCTTAGGCAAAATCCCAAAGTCAAGTAAGGTTACCTAGCATGCATGCAGTCCCAGCTTCACTGAAGAGAGATTTGAAATGTCTAAGAAACGAACAGTCCTTGCAGCTCAGCATCAAAATGGCACGAAACAGCTGAGCAAAAATGTAGGAATAAATATTACATAAGCTCTAGTTACTCCTGGGAACTTCATTCACTTTACAGATCATAATATCAACTCCCCTAGATCTGAAAAGTCTATTTTTAAACTAAAGGCACTATTTATAAACCTGTCCTGAATCAAGAAGTCCACGTGCACATTAAATTTGAATAGCATGATGGGACTCTGCGTTTTGGTTCTCATTAGCAAGTTAACCCTGATGCTGCAGGTGGTGATGCAGGGAAATGTGAATGGTTTTAAGCCCGTAGTCAACCTTTTAGCTTTAAGCATATGTAAGAAAATCTTTCTCTTTCCTTTTAAGCTGAAAAAAGACCTTGTATTACTTCATAATTTTCATAAAACCTCATTCAAATTTACACTTCTGTTTCATCATAAAAGGGACTTTCAGACCTTCTATCACCTAGCTGGGACACTAATGAAACCAACAGGGCAATTAAAGACATTGCCACTGCCTATAGAACTAATGATGATAGGCAGGTAGCTTATTAGCACTGAAGAGAGTATTAAATATTTGAGGTTTAAACTCATTTACAGTCTAAAGTAAAGTAGAAATACTTATTGTCAGGTAAGTTCAGATACTGAAATGACTCAAGTAACCTCAGTATTTAACTCCAGTTAATAGAAATCCAGAGTCCTGAATCTTACAGGTCTCGACAGCTGGAGAACTACATAACAGTATATTAGAGAGATATTGAAGAATCGATTTGTTAAAGACCTATCAGAATAATCCATATTGTAATGTTTTGTTTCACTGTGCTGGAAGTTGAAGAAAAATTTTCATAATCAGCACAGCATAAATGAAAGACTACTGATGCATTCAGAAAAGAAAATGCTATGCTGTATTTAGATTAATTATCCCACAGAATCTCCCAGTGAAGCTGCAGCAACAATTAAGTTTGAAATGCCTATGCCATCTTCTGGCCAAGAAAATCAGATGCATGAGAGAGTAATTGGCAGAAAATGGCAGTGACAAATTATGTAGTGTTCAGAACAAAGGAATGGTTGGGTATCAGGTCCAAGTTGACTGTAGCCAAAGAGTATGCAGGTAAGATTGAGTAGTTTTACAGATATCCCAAACAGCATCCCATTTTCTGTGGGTTTATCATCTGCCATCTTTTTCTGCAGTCCCATGGTACACATGTGAATGAAAAAGCTACTGCTCTCCTTCTCACAGTCTAAAAATATTTGTCAGTGCTATTTTTGGTGGTTCAGTCATGAGAGGAAAGTGGAGTTTACTGTCAGGCACAGAAGGGAATTGAATCCATATGCTGGATGAGTGCTACAGACTTGGGGATGTTCCTTGCCTCTGGCAGTTTTGTATGACATGCCAGGGCTGCTTTGAAAATATCTCTTATATTGGACCTCTCACATGAGAGACATACTTAGTTTGTACTAGGCAGCAGATTTAGGAGGTGCAGGGGATATTGAGTATCTCAGTACTGATAAGACTGAGGTATGTCTGGGTATGCTAAGAAGGGTAACACTATCTACTGGATGAATTTACCTGACATGAAATATAAAGCACCTGAGGAAAGCAGGACTAAGGAAAAGGCCTATACAACCATTGCTCATTTAGGCACCTAACATAGGACTAGACAGAAGTTGACATTGACTGAAGATTTTTGTGAAACTGAACATAAAAAAATCTAAAAGTGGTCAGGGTTTGGGTCTTTTTAAACAACTTTTAAGAAATACCATTTTAAAAAGTACTTTAAATAGATCTCAGAGGTACAGTGCACCTGAGGATACTCTTATCTTTTTGTTACATTATGCAGTGGCATGAAATATTTTGCTTTGAGATTTTACATAGTAGGTTCATGTCCAAGATATTTTGCTTTAGAAGCAGCAGCAAATTGAACAAGACTTCTTTTACAGAAATGCCTAAAATTTTATTGCAGCTAATACATATTTACCTTGGTAACAAGATTGTATTAAACTGGCACTGTCACAGGGCTTTATAGTTTTAAAACATAGAAAAAAAAGATAAAAGTGACTCTTGTTGCCCGGCCAAGAGTGAACTAAGACATAACATAAAATATCAAGACGGCTTGTAATGATATTGAAGTGAATCAACAAATCCTGCTGTCTTGAAGGTGAAAGTTAGAGAACAGGGCACGCAGACAGTGGTGGATGTCTCAAGTTCTGTGACCCTGGTTTTGGCTCTGGTATCTGCCTGGCCTGTTCTTTCTACAGTTCACTGGGTGGATGTGTTTTCAAGGTCAGAACATCTATCCCCTTTGAACATCAGCTTCTTCTATCATGATGACAAAACTTCAGAGATCAAGTAGATTTGCCTGAATAACTTATCCACTTTTACAGAAGGGAATTATATTACCACTTCTGACTTGATCTTTTCTATCTCTAATTTCTATGATTCATTTGGGAGGAAAAAAATCCTGTGGACAGCCTGTTCTTCAACAAGGTATTGCCTAGATGTTACAGAACACTGAGGTTCAGCAAGCTGTATGAAACTGATTATAATAACAATACTGCTGATGTCAGAGGATCACGCTACTGAGCTGCACCACAGTAAAATCAGTGTAAGAGTACTTTCCCCCCTTCAACTGTGTTTGCACTAGAGACTGGAAATATATGGAAAGACAAAAACTATACTGTTCACAGTAATATCAGAGCTCAGATTAATAACACAGTATGAAAGTAGGAAAAGGCGGAGATGGATGCTCATGAAATACAATTATGTTTTGTGTCTGTACAAAATCTCACAGATCTGTCAGCACTGATGCTAGAAAATGTGAAGATGCGATCTATTCCCTTCCAAATTCTAATATGTATTTTGAGAAAACAAGTAGGAGAAAACAGGAGAGTGAAATTGCAACCACATAACTGACAGGAGAGCCTGACAGGAAAGGCTTCTATACTGGATAAAACATTGCAAACACAAAATCACTTTTCCGAATCTCTTTGAAAGTCACACTTTTATGTAACAGGATTTTGTGGCTGAATTTGTCCAGAATTATTCATGGGATGAAAAAGAATTAAAAAACTCTCAAGAGGACAAAATATTCCATTTTCTTTCTGTTATGACTAATAACTCTATAGCTGGTCATTCAGCCAATCCCATAGTTAACTAGAGTTCTCAGTAGACAGCAAAGCTAGTTAAATGAATTCATAAAATAGTCTTCCCAGTTCTTTCTCTTAAAATCAGCAGTGGTAAGACACCTGCCAAGAAAGTAGAAAATAGCATTATAGAAAAAATCAGTTATATATAGTTACACACGTGTGTTTACTCTCCCCTCCTCTATCCATTCTCTATTTCTCTATTCTTCCTTTTTTCCCTTTTCATATTTATTCCATCACCATGTTTTTTCCCTGCTCACTGATTTACAACCCAAAATCTTTTGTTTCTGACAGAAGCCTTTTTCCTCCATGTTTTCCCCTCTTTTCCTCTCTTCTTTGTTGCCCCCAAGTTCCTTAGAAAAGGTGAGAAGACAAAGATGATTATCATACTCATTCCCACCTCATCAGTTTGATGATTTTTAGAGTGTATTCCACTGTGCCATTATCACAGTCCCAGGTGACTTTAATTCATCCTCCCTTCCTTTCAGTTCTTCATTTTCTCTATTGTGTTATAGCAAAAGTCAAGTTGAATGGTCCCCCACCAGAGTGGAGCAAGTGAAATGGTATCAAGTACCATGGGGAATTCACCAGAATAAGTGCTATTTTAATTGCAATCTTAGTGGGGTTTGTTTATGAAAGTAACTGATGGTATCAAGAATTCTTGCTCTTGTACACCATCAGAAATGCATTACCACTGGAAAACTGAAAGATGGGCAAATAAGTGGAACTTCCATATGCATGGAAGCAAGTGAAGGATCTTAATACCCATCTCCTCTACTCTTTGTCTTTTCCTCTTTTTGATGGACAATCAAATCAAGGAAACAGGGTATGGGAAAACAACTCTGGATTAAAAGAGAGTGAAGACCCCAAGATGCATAGTTCCTTTCATCTGTAAAAAGATTTAAAAGCCTTGTGACATTTGCTCCAGCTATTGGACCGAAATACACTCTTCCAGCCCAACGCTAGACACCTACATTATCCTCCTTTTCCTGTCGTTTTTGTATGTCCACAGCCTGTCAGGGGAATCCTTAACTTAACACATTCTTTTGTTATTTTTGTTATGACTCAGAAATATCCTAACTGTGCACTTTGAGAAACCAAACACAATTTGTAAAATTACGTTCAATACCTCCAGTGTAAAAATGTGAATCCTCTCAATGTGTGAAAATAAAATAAATCTGGAAAACTATACCACCATTATAATCTTAATCTCCTAATGTTATGTATCTTGGCTGTGAAGCTCTTTTCCTTTTTTAATGCCTCTTTTTTTCTCTTATACTCCTTTCTATCTTTGTTTAAATGTTAGCAAGAATCTTAAAAAAAAAAAAAGCTTTTAAGCAAGCTGAAAAGCTATATATAGACAGCTAAAGATAGTATCCTTTTAAATATTCAGTAAAAACATTTCCAGTTCTCCCTCTGAACCTTACTGCTCAGTTCTTCATCTTTTTTTAGGCACTAGCTTTTTGTGTGCCAACATACTTCATTATTTAACAAAATTTAGCAAACCAGAAGTCAACACTACTACTTATGGAACTAAAAATAAGAAACTCAAAGAAATGTAAGATAACTATCTCAATGAATATTAATAAAAAGTATTTCTATGTTGAAAGATGCCAAAAAGTAGAGTTTCTGTACAATCAGTGTATGTCAAAGATGCCATGTACTTATCTTGTGTTACAAAACCTGACATGAAGTTTATTGTGAAGAAGAATGAGTGGTAAGGAAGCCTTAGCTTCAGACAGCACTGGACAGTAGCTTTGCATTTCTTTACTTTGTGCTATTAGGGAATAATAATCTCATTTTTTAAACAATATCTTTGTAAACTCTTCTGGAATGCTAAAAAAATGGTGGAGAGGGGAAAGCGTCTTTCACATCTCGTCTAAAACCTCCTAGATTTTCCTTAGTTTCAGAAAGATTGGTATTTAGCTTTGTAGGTGAAAAGATTTGTTCAAAGTTTTTGAAAGACAGCTTGAGCTCCTCAGAGAACCACTTTAGCTGTTTCCACGTACGAGCACAAAAATGTCTGCTTAAGCACATTAATGTATTTTTTAAACTAATAGCAGAAGGGCTTCCCCTAAAGTTCTGAAAAGTCTTCACTCAAGACTAACAGCCTTCATTTGTGTGGTGTAAAACTGATCAGTTCATGAATCAGAAGTTAATTATTTTGGTAACAGGTGTAAAAAATCTCCTTCCAAATCTTTTATTGAAATTGTGTGTGTTAGTTGAAACCATTGTTGGACAATAGTAGAATTTCTTGGCATTATAGTAATTTCCTGATAGACTTGAATTCATATTTTAGGAAAGTCAAAGTGGATTTTTTGTTTATAAATTCCAGTATCTGGAATAGGACAGTGTCAGTTCTTTACAGTATTTCTAGATATATTTTATTGACAAGCTTGCTTCCTGTAAGTTTGGTGTGGAAGGATGTTGATCTGGTCAGAGCTTTAAAACAGATCAATCAACCTTCTTACAGTGAATTTAATGAAGAAAACCATGTAAGACTGAGAACAATAAAAACAAACCAGTTTCTCCATGCATTTTTTTTTTGTATTTCTAAGCACCTCCTTTCTTCCAGGATTGATTTCCATCAGTTCTGTGCTTTGATGGTCTCCTGTGGTCCTCTTTTCATTTCTTAGGTCTGATGTGTTATCTGTTCTTCTCAGATGTCTCAGTTCCTGCTGTAGTTGCAAGTTCTCTTCTTGATGCCTTCCTGTGCCTGATCTTCCTGTTGGCTGGTGCTTGCTTTTATTGACCCTGCTCAGCTGCTTCTGAGGGAGAGTCACTTCCCCTTTCTTCTGGGAGATAAACCTCACCCACATATGCCTTTACTAACAAAATGTGGCAAGGAGAGTGAGGAAAAAGGTAATAAATACCTTTATTCAGACTTAAGGAAGAGAAGAACAGTAGTTAAACTTTTCATTCTAAAGACAGTTGCTGAAAATGTCTCTTGCAAGGCTGCAAGGAATTAAAAATCTATGCCAAACTACTAAGTCAAACAAAAGAACAAATACATCAAACACATCCATTCTTCCAGCACAAGAAAAGTACTTAGTTATATGAGATTTTCAGTAGAGGTATAGAAGTGAGAAGATGGAAAAAGAAGGACCAGTATCAAAGAAGCAAACCAAGTACTGTTTAGCTTATCCATCAATTATTTGAATGAAGGGGCAGATGCCTCCTCAGCAAGTTCAGTGAACACAAAGCTGGGAGGAGTGGCTGATAACCCAGAGTGCTGTGCAGCCCTTCAGAAGGACCTTGCAAGCTTGGAGAGATGGGCAGAGAAAAGGATGTATTTTTGATAGGATGATGGGGAGAGACTTGCTCCACTTGCCTTCTGCTCCAGGGAACTGCATTTTGGAAAGTCTCTCCACGGGTGAAGCACGAGAGCAGCCAGGTTCACTGTGAAATGCAGCCTCTCATGCTTGGATTCTAGCATATCTCAACAGTAAAATGGTTGTTAAACAAATGTTCATGCAATTAGTTATTATTGCAATTGTGATTTTTACCATAAACTGCAGAAATATAATTTCTATGTTCTTTAATATTAACAAAATTTTATTATTTTTGAGTAATTAATATCCTGTGCATTTTAGCCTATTTTTGCTCACTCAGATCACAGAATCACAGAATCATCAAGGCTGGAAGAGACCTTCAAAATCAACTACTCCAACCGTCAACGCAGTGCCCCTAAACTGTATCCCCAAGTGCCACATCCAGATGTCTCTTGAATACTTCCAGAGATGGTGACTCCACCTGGGATAACTTATTCCAGTGCCCAACCTCTCGATCAGTGGTTTGGGTTTTTTTTCTAATATGTAATCCGAACCTTCCCTGCACAGCTTAACGCCATTTCCTCTCATCCTTTCACTTGAGACACGGCAGAAGTGATCAACCCCTACTTCACTACAACCTCTTTTTGGCAGTTGTAGAGAGCAGTGAAGGTGTCCCTGAGCCTCCTCTTCTCCAGACTAAATCCCAGTTCCTTCAGCCTCTCCCATAAGACTTGTACCTCAGCCCTTCCGCACCTCTGTTGCCCTTCTCCGGACTGGCTCCAGCATCTCCATGTGTTTCCTGCAGTGTGTGGCCCAAAACTAAACACAGGATTCCAGGTGCAGCCTCGCCAGTGCTGAGTACAGGGGGACAATCCCCTTCCTAGTCCTGCTGGCCACACTGTTGCTGATACAGGCCAGGATACCATTGGCCATGGCCACCTGGACACACAGCCAGCTCATGTTCAGCTGGCTCATATCCAGCACCCACCAGTGGGGCACCTCCACTGGTAGGGTCACTTACCAGCTGTGTCAGGCAGTTCTACACTCTCCAGGAACCTTCTAGATTGCCTCCTCTCTGCTGTGCTGCATTCCAGTGAACATCTGGCAAGTTGAAGTCTCCCAAAAGATATAGGTAGAACAAATATAGGCTATACAAGGCTAGAATCAATCTTAGCTATATGGTGGGGAAAAAAGTAGGGACTGCAATGCATTTGTGTCTTTATAAATAATGAAGATTATTTGAAATCACTGTTGCCTCTAGTTCATAATAAAAATTTAGATTTTGATGTAAATTTGACTACAGTCCATTCAAGATTTAAGGTTTCAAAATCATGCAATACATGGCTTCAAACTAAAAATCACCCTCACATCTATTTCAGTTAATTGTACAAATATAGAGTATTGGGATTAGGGTTTAAAGTATTAAATGAGTGCCTTAGTATTTTATAATTTATAAGCATATTGTTCATACATAAAATGATTCACTGAGAACACATTATTATATAGTGATCTTTTAGGGCTCCCTACAGAACCTTGCTCACTGAGATTATTGAACTTCATAGAAATGAGAAGAAATGCGAATCCCCAAAAGAGCCAATGACAGAAATCTAGCAGAATTATCAAACCACCATGAATACATCCATTATTGTATACTACTCATGCTTATTATTATCGCACACAATCAAGCCCTTCAAGGAACACATGGGGAAATTTCCATTAGCTGCTATTACTACATGCTATTATTTTTAGTATTTTTGTTCCCTCCCCCCAAAAAATAACTAGTGTAGTGATATCAAAGCAATTATTTTCTAGAAGAAAACCCTGAGAACCAATAAAAATATTTTTTTTTTTAAATCAAATCCAGAAAAAGTAGCATCATTATAAAAAAGTTTAATGGGGGCTTAGTAGATTGGGTTTTTATTTTAACATAGTATCTTTTTGTGTTTTTACATACTAATTCAGTATGATTCAGTTTCGAAAATTAGAAAATCAGGCATAACCTATTTCTTTGTAAAGTTAACTATCCTGAAGATTGAATTAATTTGTTTGCACTCAAGTGTGTTTGAGAATGAATAAAAGTGCACCAATAGATTCATTCATATAAGGTTCTGAA
Source organism: Dicrurus megarhynchus (assembly GCA_013399195.1). Classification (NCBI taxonomy): domain Eukaryota; kingdom Metazoa; phylum Chordata; class Aves; order Passeriformes; family Dicruridae; genus Dicrurus; species Dicrurus megarhynchus. The sequence continues at coordinate 663,884 of VXAD01008716.1, forward strand.
TAATCTTTTGAAGCAAATTCAAGGGTAAAAAACCAGATATCTCAATGCTTTGGTTTTCATGACAAAGATTAAAGAAAATAAAATAATGCTTTTTATAGAAAGCAGAAATATTTCACTATCTGGGCTGAACTTTGTATGCAGAAATAAATTGAAATTTTGTGTGGAAAACACTCATACAGAATACCAGAGAAATTAATTATGGAGACATGTCCCTCAGTCTGCAAGATGTTTCAGAGAAAAAATCGTTAATTAAGTTCTTATTTTAAGTGTCTTTTAGGTTGATGAGTGATGCTTTGCCTTTCTTTACTGTAGGATCAGTGTTTGCTGTATAGCCTTACCTTCATTTTCTGAGCAAAGGGATTATTTTTAAAAAATCTCATGGTTATGAGGCTGGATCAAGAGTTTAATTTTAAAAACCCTTGCAATTAGTACAGACACCTTTGTGTGTTCTAGATTTTGCGAAAAGGTCAGAAAAGCAAAATTTCTATTTTCAAAAGAACGGCTGCATTCATTAGGACAGGGCTGTAACTAAGTCTGGGCTTCCAGTAATCTTAAGAGAGCTGCAGTGTGGTCATGTCCAGCCTGACCTGAGCCAGCAGAAGATATTGAACATGTCACTTCTACAGACAGTAAATTGATGGATCACTTCCAAAATTATACTGGCTTTTATTATCATTATTATTCTGCTTCCTTCTCTGTTCTTTGATTTTTTTTTTCTCCCCTTCTTCCTGCAGTTTAAGGCAGAAATAGTGGAGGATATGCTAACTCTAAATTACAAGCTCTGCTTTCAGTGTATGGATGCTCCAAAACCAAAAGGAATGAGGCATTTGGAGATAATTTAATCACATTAGGACCAACCCTTTTGCTTCTTTTCTTTCTCATAAAGATATATTGATGTTGGATGGCATACGGGGAAAGACAGCCTCTGAAGAAAATTGTTTCATATTCCCTAGTCTAGTAGATATATGAAGGGTATCACAGTCACTTAGTGATGGACAGCTTTTTGTCCTGAAGTTTTTATGCCATGAAGTTAATAAAAATTTGGTGCCTTTGCCAGTGGCAAGTGTAAACCGAAGCGAATTTGAATTTGTTTCTTATATAGCTGCTGGAAATCTTCAGAAATTATAATATAAATACCCTAGCCTGGTGATCTTGACATTATAAACACATGGCAGTGTCTCATGGAGGTTGTACTAGAATTTCTATAAAAAAATATCAGAACCATTAAATATTTGAAAGAATAAAAAAAAAATGCTAATGTCCTTTATCAAAACTTTACCATTAAACCTACTTTCAATCTTTCAGGTAATTTTTTATTCTAACTGGCAAATACTTTTTGTGTCATTAAATGTTGTTGCAGTTCCTGAAGTTAACAAATCTGTCAAGTCTGACATTTTCTCTTGCAAAGTTAACTCTTCTCGGAATAGAATTGTCTTATTTGCTCTCAGTTATGTGGTGTTTAAGAATGAATGCAAGGTACACATTAGACTTAGTAGCCTGAATGAATCTTCCAGTTATAACCCTGTATTCCTTTGGCAAAGGCCAGCTACAAAAGAACATAAAAAGTGAAAGGGACAGTGTTTGCGCTATGATGCATCCATCCTACCATCTCTAAAAAGGGTAGCTGCAATGATCATTGTAAGAAAAGTACTGCTACTGCATATATGTTCACCTTCTGGTAAATGGAAGACAAAGTTCAATGACTGTTACGTGCCATTTCGCTGTATTTTCTTGTGATTGTATTGTATTTCAAGTCCAAATATGTTTGCTTAAGTTAATTGACATAATCACAGCAACACTGAGGAAACTGTGCAGGGTTACAGGCACTGAGAATAAAGCTATTTAGTGGTTTCTCAAATTCAAAGTCATATACATTTGACAATGTGTCCTTATCAAGGCCTAAAATCAATCATTACTATTCTCATATAGGATTTCAAAAAAACCCCAATTTTATTATACTGAAATCAATCCAATTATTTCAGCATAATGCCTTGGTAAAAATAAAAACTCTTACTAAAAGTGATGTTCATATCCATAACAAGTTTAGTTTTTAACTTTTATTTAATAAACAATATCAGTTTTAACATCAAATAGCAGGAGCATTTTTAGATCTGTGCCTGTCACCTTTTCAGAAATCTGGGAGAATATAAATAATCCACTGGTTCTATGGCCTATTTCTCATCTGTACTGCTCTTTGTATGTGCAGACTGGGCGAGAATGTTCTTTAAATCACCTCATCCATCATGATGCAAGATATCCACATTTCTGGCTTTTTGGTCATTTAGGAGCAACATGCACAAACAAAAAAAAGGACTAAAAAATGAAGTATGTGTAATTCTCAATTCATAATGACGTATGCTATCTACTGTAATAGGTATAACCTCAGAAGTTACAACTTTTACCACAGGAATGACTTTCTGTTCTATACAGAACAGGTCTGAACAGATACACATTTTATGAAACGTTGGGCTTTTAGAGGTGTATTTATTTATGATATTCACAAATCCTATGCTAGTGGGAGACATAGGAGCATATACGAAATTTCTGGGCAGCTGTTAGAGCTACAGGTCTGTGAAATAATAATTTTTAATTATTTCCTACACATATGAAAATACTATAGTATTTCAGGGGATATTGTAATTGTCACCCGTTGGAATTCTGTTCCTTAGCAACATTTTATTTCAGTTCAGATCTCACTCTGTACATTTAAATTAAAATAATTTTGCAAAAGAGATAGTTTATGTTAGAATTTAGGAAAATCTTTATTTTCTTAGCTTTTATTGCTGATCCTCAATATTTTTTTTGGTAGATGACTGTGAACTTGAACAGAGTTATACACTGAAAATAACAAATAGCCCTTGTAGTCAGCTAAATCAGAATCACTCAGTGTAAGAAGATCTGCATAGAAGGAAAAGTTAAGTTCTTCAGAGCCCTGAATGCATGTCCATGAACCAATATGCCTACATATTTGATACAGACAGGGATCAGACTTGGAGGAAATTTACTTAAGCTTCTAAACACTTTCCTTCTCCATTAAGCTAGAAAGTGTACAGATAAAAGCTTTGGCTCAGGTCCAGATGATATCTGTATGCAACAGAAGACCCTGGAATCAGTCAAATCCAAGCAGACTAACTTCTCAAGATCCTCAGTTACTTCTAAGTTTTTCTGAGAAAAAATTATCAAATCAATCTGAATTTGCATATTGGACACGATAATTCTGCCCACTGACTTTTTGAGAGCTATGATCATACCACTTGTGAAAAACTCTGCAAAGAGCCAGCCAAAGCCATCATTAGGAATATGTTTGTTTAATTAAAGGATCCATTAATCCAGTGAATAATGTTGCCATAGAGAAGATTTCTGTTGCTTCATAAAGTTTAAATTTACATTTGAAATATGTTTTAAAAAATATTTTAGATAGCTTTCAAGTGTGGATTAAAATATAATGGGAGAATCATATCCTAGGTACTTTTTTCATGCAATAAACTACACATAGTATTTACATGGAGCCTGTCAAACTCCACTCATCTCAAATGAGATAAAAAACCAGTCTGCTCTCAAAATTCAAAACTCAAAGAAAAGTCAAGTATAAATTAGTAATGACATCTTTAAAAAATTTTTTTTGGAAAAAGAGATGGGTGTCCAAGTCGAAGTCAAGAATCTTTTCTGAGCCAATAATCTGTAAATTTAGCATTTCATAAAGGCATCCATGCATTAGTCCACAAAAAATATTTTAGCAAAGTAGTAACTTAATGACTTGAACACAGTGCAGCTCTCTCATAATGCTTGCATCTGTAATCTAAATGCAGTCCATCTTCAAAAGTTAATCAGTACTGGATTGATGATTACAATGGCTGCTTCACTTCTGTTGATTTGAAGTCTGGTGGACAACAAGCTCACCATGAGTGAACAGTTTGCTGCTGCAGCAGAGAAAGCCAAAAGGATTCTGGGTAGCACCAACGAGGGCATCACCAGCAGGGAGAAGTCATTATGCCACTCTGCTGGAATACCTGGAATACTCTGTTCAGTTTTGGTCCCTACTATGCAAAAAAGATGTGTACAGGCTGGAGAGAGCCCACAGAAGGGCCACAAAGACGACCAAATGACTGGAAGGCTGTGAGGAAAACCTTAGGGGGCTGGGTTTGTTCAGCCTTCAGAGAAGAAGGCTTGGAAAGACCTTATCACTATGTTCCTGTATTTAAAGGCTAAGATAACTCCCCTTTTACAAGGAGTCACACAGAAAATATGAGGGCTGATGGGTACAAGTTACTCCTGGGAAGATTCCAATTGGACACAAGAATTTTCACAATATGAACAATCTGCCCTGGAATAATCTCCCCAGGGAAGTGCGGGATTCCCCAATGTTGGACATTTTTAAGATTCAGCTGCATATGGTGCTGAGACATCTTGCTGAGACTGCGGTTTTACTATGCTCTTGCCAAAAAAGTTTAATCCCCCTTGAGGTCCCTTCCAACCTACTATTCTATGATTCTATGAACATACCTCAGTTAGGAGAATATGCAGAAGTAAGTAACTGGACAATTCTGATTTTTTTATAAGAGAAATGATTACTGGATAAGTAATCATCTGATCAAGCAGTCCTCCCTTCAAAACAAAAATTTAACTTATGAACAAAGTGCTTTAAAAAAAAAAAATTACTATGGAAATCTCTCCAGTAATATTCCAAAACTGATCAAATACGTATACAAGCTAGCAACCCAGCACATGGCAGCACTGAATCTTCACAGCCACTTTTTAACCTAGGATATTGTGAAAGCTGTCTGTAATATCTGACAGTGGTCTATTCTAAGGAGCAAGCAAACATGCTTCCTGCACTGTGAGCTGCCGTGGAAAGATGGCTGTACATATATAAAAGAACTACTTTCCTACCTACTTGCTAATCAAGACACAGACATGACTTTGATTCTTACTACTCTGTGGGGAACAGGCTAGAACAGAGTCTGTAGTCAATTTAGCTGCATCTGAAATGGCCCTAACATACAACACAAACCTCAGAAAGGACCATCCAGCTGCACTAGGAATATGTATAATGTAGACTTTAATTTTGTTCATACAGAACTGTTTTTGTAGGCTGGTTACACAGCCAACACATACCATTTGAAGAGTGGGTTTAGTAATGATTTGACAGTAGAGACAACAGGGATAAGAAGCTCCAGCAGATTCAATCAGCCTTTTTTAATAACTTTAGCTCAGGTTTTGAAAGCAGCATTTAATGTTTAGACTCACATTTTTTACCAATTTTAACTGGAATTGGCTATCTAGCAGCTTGAGGTGGCTTTTCAAATATTACCCACCAATTACTATTCTACTCTATCAGCAGCTTGTGCTAAAATGTCCCAGTTGTTATACTAGGCACTATCCTGGAGCTGTTGGGTTAGAACTAAAATGACTACAAGAGAAAATAGAGGACAAAATATTTTTCCATCTACATGAAGAAAGCAAAATAGAACATTTCTGGATTTTCTTTTTCATAATTTTTTACCTATTGAAAATCTTTTGCTGTACATAATATTTTTCATTATGATGAAAAAACAGGAGGAGGAAAAATTCGTTGAAAAATAAATTTCCTAGCAGAAAGACCAATCTTGTATTCTAAATATTAAGAAATCCTTTTTTAGGTAAAATCTTTAAATATTATAAAACCTCAAAAAAACCAAAAAAAACCCTTTAAAGTCACTCCTGTCTGGATGTTCCCTTTTCTCATGTTTGAAACTTTTCAATCAAATTTGAAAGAGGGTCTCTGAGACATTGATGCAAAGTTTCTACAAGGCCCTAGTTCTCAAGGAAGTCTTCAGCCACCCTGATACCAGCCAGAAGGACAATACAGAAGAGAAGGACTTAAGAAACCTCGGTTTATGGAGAACACTGAAGACAACATCCTGGCACAGGCAATTGAGGAGCCAACAGGTAAGGTGCTACACTGGACCTGGTACTTATCAACAAGGAAGAACTTGCGAGGAACTTGAAAGTCAGAGGCAGCCTTGGCTGCAGTGAACATGAAATGATGGAGTTCAGGATCCTAAGTTAGCAAAACAAAAGCGGGATCACAGCCCTACATGTCAACCTTTTCAGAGGATATGGCCCTGGACAGCAGAATGGTCCAGGAGAGCTGGCTGATATTTGAGGACTATGTATATATGTCACACTGCTGCAACAGGAAAGAAAAGAACATTGTTGAGGCAACATGAAGAAACTATGACTATGCCAGATCTTTCATTTTGGCTTTTTCTACTAATTCTCAGCTACTGTACTGCTAATTCTCTCAGTAACATTTTGTACCACTCAGGATTATCTGTAATACTATGAAACAGGAGGACTGACACTGAGTACAGCAAGCTAATCCATCTTGGATTGCATTTAGTCTTTGTTAGTAGATTAACAAGATACATTGTCCTGTTTCTTCTAGATTACATGTAAGTGTTTCTAGTGATTAAGAACTGGCATAGCTTAGGGTCCAATACCAAAAGTTTTATTGGTTATGATTTCAATACTGGAAAAACACTGCATTTGCAATTGACAGAATCTCTACAAAATAGGTGGAGACAAAAAAGTTAGGTGCCATAGAACAAAATGAAGTTTTTGCTGAATATATACAGCCTTTTCCATAGGGAGCTCTCTTTATTCCCTTCTAGGACAATTATTTTAAAACTTCTATGTATAGTTATGCAACTACAAGAGAAAAATCTTGTCTTTATACACATATAAAAAATCATGCTTATATACACATATATTATACTATAGACAGGTACATGATGCCAAATTGTCACTGGTATAAATATAGAACAAGAAATAAAATGGAGGTAGCTGTGATAGATGCCTCTAGGAGTATCAGAGAAGTTAAAGTTTATATCAAGTTTATGGCTGAAGCCTGACACTATTACAAACCAAGCTGATTTTTTTAGGTGCATTTTCTTGATCAAAACTCATAGTATAGCCGAAGTTGTTGACTAATAATGTTAGAAAACAATGTGATAGAATAGTAGAAAATTAAACTATTTGACATAATCAGAAATCTCAGAGACAACTCTCATTCATTAGGGATATATTTTCTCCTTGCTGAACATACATCAGTCTCAGTGATACTAGAAGGAGTGATTTAAGCCTGTTTAAAACTGAAGATGACATTCAATAACTGCATCAGCAATGGATATGTGTTCAGATAACCCAGCTACCCATTTTTGGAAATCATTGTCTGGAAATTGTTCCAGCCTTGCTAAGTAGTCGCATTTGCTATACATTGTGAATGAAGCTATCCAAAACATGTGAAGTGCTCCTTTTTATATATCATTCCATTAGAGATGTTTTGCTTTTCTGTATGTGTTGCTTTGGTTTATCTAATTAATTGCACATTTTGATTAAAAATAAAACCCTTAATTTGAGAGAGGTGTTGGAATTTTGAAAAATTGCTAACAGAATTTTCAGAAAAATCTCTATAAATTTATATTTGTAAAAGAATGAAAGTGTTAAATCTTCCCAGTTATTTAAATTAGCTATATGGAATCCTGTCTAAACTCTGTATTTGGCTGTCTCTATAAAATTGTCTACTTCCAGATGACTAAACCAACTAACCTGGCTTTAGAGCTCTTTTCCTTCATGTTCAGATGTATTTAGACTTTAGAATATAATCTCATCAAAAATTTGGGGACTCCTGATAAACGACAAACAACCCAAATAATTTTGGAGAAAGGTGTCAGTCTTTTGCTTGTTATGATCACCTTTTTCTACCTTTGTGGCCCCCAAAGGTACTTGCAGCCTTGTTTTCTCACCTAGCAAATGAGTATCAAATCGAAGTTCATATTATTCTTTACTTGTCAATTCATCTTTTGTCACCTAGTGGAACTAGCACAGCATCATTTCTCACTGTACTGTAGCACCCAGACAAGGGGTAACCAATTATATTGAGTAATTCTCCTGGCTGACACGTCTATTTATTTTTCCTCCATTTTACTCTGTTTCTTGCATCTATCAATATGAAAACAGAACAACACACACCTCTGCCCTATATGGAGTATTCCTACACCTTCTGCTGAAACTAACCTGCTTGTAGTCAGCAAGGGAAGTAAGGTAAGAGGTGTCTTCATAGTTCCATAGAAGCTCCTGCTCTGAGCTTCTAAAATGGACCTCAGGGACTTGGATGCCCAGACCTCACTCAGGCTCAGGGGGAAGCAGAAATCTGGTATCTCTGGGCTTCTTTGAGAATCTCAGTCACATTTGTCGGCAGTACAAACAGCAGGTTGTATTAGGGAGTTATAACAGAAACAACCATAAAGAAAGCAGGTAACAACCCACTGTTTTAATACTGTCCTATAGTGCCATATCCCTATACTACTAAAGATATTCCAGCATCTGGGTGAGAATGTTTTTTGGTTTAGTTTGTGGAGCATACTTGCTCACATCTGTTGTTCTCCCTGTTACCCATCACTGTTTAATTTTTCTGTTTTCTGTGCCTGTCTGGGGGAAAACATCACTAAGTTTTCTAAAATCTCCTGATTATTTCCATTAAAATGTATTTTGATATATATTTGGATATAAATATTCAAAGTATGTGGATTTTGCAAAGGCCTAAGTATTCCAAATTTCCCTTTTTTTTTTTTTTTTTTGGGCTAAAGCAGAACATATAGAGTGTGGAGTTTAAGAAAAAACACCTGTCAGACTTGCTTTAAGAAACACAACCACAAACAAACTCATGAAAAGTAGGATATATTTCATAGAAAAGAAAAAAATGCAGTTTCTGTGAATGAACATGTTCACAAGAACTTATCCATAGATAGGAATTATATGAACCAGCTACCATCACCTGGACAATGTTGCTACGTTGTAATTAAAATACATTGTATATTAATGGATTTTCATATTCAGTAAGGATTAAATAATCAGACGGAATCACATCTTGATACCATCTGACTATTTAGTAGTGAATACCGTTATGAATCCCATGTCTGAGTGCTAATTCAGTGAATCAATAACAATATTAATACAGTGTAATTAATCATTTCCTGCTACAACTAGGAAATCTATAACAAATGTATTAGACTCTGCATTCTTATTCTGAGAAGTGATGCATAAAATGGAATACATTACAGTTTAGTTTGCATCTTAATGGTCTAAAAACATGGAACATTTTTCCCCTCTAGTGTCTGGCAGTGGAAATGACAACTGCTTGAATGCATTTTTTTATTTAAAAAAATATATATATTTTTTAACTTATACCTTTTTTTTTTTTAAAATATGAACATGTTAAAGTCTAACCTAATGCATTATTTTGAAATTATTTTCTAATGAAGAATTTATATCAGACCCAACTCATACTGAATTTTTTACTGAAGAAAGTTTTATTTTTGATGTCAAAGGGCTTTTAATTCCTTATTAAAATAAGAAAGTGGGGAAAAGATGTATCTTCAGAAATTTCAGATTAGTTAAATTCACATCATAGTACTGAGTTAAAAGCAGTTATAACAGACGTAGATTGGAACTTATATTGATAATGTGGATCTTTAAATTTTGGAACAGCTCTAAATCTTCAGATGCATCAACATAATCTTCACTACAAAGTAGTATTTTCTGGGAATAGCCAGCATCTTTTAACTTTCAGTCAGAGCCTGATCTGCCCCATCCAAGCTTGCCTCTATAGGCTTTATATATTTAATACAGTGAAGCCATAGATTGATCCTGACACTTACTAGAGCAGCCAAATTCAGGAAATTGAGAAGAGCAATTCAAGGTGACTGCTTTCTGTACCCAGCATCACATGGGAGTCCTGTAGAGTCAAAGGAGAAAAGCAGGCACATGGTCTAGGGACTTAGAGGGGATGTTTTACATGTGGCCTTTTCCTGTCTGTGTGGGGTGCTTTGGGGAGCAGACAGAACCATGAACTGCTACTTGCAGTGTCACTATAGTGACCAGACTTTCTCACAGGCCTGAGAGTCCATTCTCTGAATGCACCCAGCAAGTGGTAAATATTATTAAATCCGACTAAACAATGGAATGTTTCTAATTTTCTGCACTGAGTGTATGTTCCTACAGAGTTTACAATCTGTTGTACAATTACATTAAAATAAAAGCCTCTGTGTGTACATGGGACTTGCATGGATTTTGCTGCTTTTTCTCAGCTCTCATTAGAGGAGTCTACATTTGGAAGTCTGTCTGTTTTCTCCAGGCATTATTTTAGTGAAATTTAGCCCTTTGGACAAAATTTAACTCAGATAACTAAATTTCTGTAACTTTTCCAAATTAGTGTTAATGGCAGATTTTGAACATTGTTTCTCTTACTAGGTTTTTGGAGTTGGGTTTGGGGATTTTTGTTCTTTTGTTTATTTCTGTGTTGGTTTATTGTTTTTTTTCCTAAAGATGTGCTGACTGTCAAAGAGAGCAAGCTAACTCCTGCATACCCACATTCCAGAGGTGAAAAATAAGAATGACAGCTTCAATTACTCTGTTTTCTAGTCAAGTTTAAAAAAAAAAGAGGGAAAGAGAAGCAAGAAGTTGTGTCTTTCTTGTCTTTGTCCCTCTGTACCTCTGCTCCCACTTGCATAGACACACATTCATTGTATTGGCTTCTGGTGTCTTCACAATGATGTTCCATTCAGCTGTGTATTTATTGAGAAAAATGAAACTTCCATACCTTTCAATGAAACCTCTCAAGTTGTTCCTTCTGTTATAATTAATAGGCCTCCCTCTTCCTCTCAGTGATTCACATACACTGTATGCTTGTAAGAATGAGTAGTTATCCCAGTAACCAAATTGAAACCCAGAAATAGTTACTAGGGGAATGAGCAAACAGCAACCACATGTTTGATTAATGAGAAAATGAAGGCTCTCAGAAAATTCGTAATGGTGCTCATTATTATCAACCTTCTGTATGGCACTCTTATGAAGAGTTGAGACTTCCTGAAAAAACTTGACGGGGGATTCTGTCTCAGCTGATCAGCTTTCTTGAGGCATTTCCATTGATTTTATAGATGTCTCTGATACTGTTCCCCTAACTGAGGTACTTTGATTGATTCTTTACAGCAAATTTGGTTGGTACTTTAATCTGCAGACATTTTGGTGGCTAGTTCTTTGATGCAACACAGGGAATATATGCCCTGTTCAGGAAACTAAGCATTTTTTGCCTAGAAAATATTCATGGAAGAAAAAGAACTCCTGCATATGACAGATGACAGACCATTTTATTCTGACACTCCTATGAAGGCAAGAATAAAAGGTGAAAAAATTTTATAGGAATTTTATTTATAAACTTAATCCAATACTGAAGTCCATTATTGTTTAAAGTATTTAGCATTCCAATATAAGAATGAAATCAAATAGCTCATTTCAGTAAAAGAAGATGCTGGTCATCCTCATGGAGACATTCTTACAAAAGTAAGTCAGGCTTAACAAAAATGAAGAAATTTCATTCCAAAAGAAGAAAGTTTCAACCCCCTGTAGCAATCTCAGAAAAATATGTTTTAGGTACATCAAGTAATTAATGTCTCTTACAGAACTTCCAAATTGAAAGATACTGCAACTTATTATTTTTAGTGTACTTAATTGAAGATAAATTCCCTACAGGGGAAAAAAAGTCCTAAACGGCTTGATGGAATAATATTGCATGATTTTTATTGTAGTATCTACCCACTGCCAGAATCATTGCTAACAAAGTACTTTACTTTCAAAATCTCAAGAAGAAAAAAATCTTACCAAGTGTGGGTGAGCTGTAAAAATCTGATGTTTGTTGAACCTTTGGCTAAATAGTGCCAAAGGAAGTATAAATCAAGTATTTTGCCTAAAATGACTCTTTAACAAAATTCCTCAGAGTTTGCTGTAGATGAATTAACAAACAGTTGGTTGCAGAGGGAGTTCTCTGTAGATGGCATGCTAATGAATTCTGACAGGCTGAATGGTGCAAAGATAATGGGCTGAGCTGTCTACTGACTGTAAAGTAGAAGCTGATTAAGGTTAAGACTTCAGGAAAATACCCCCCAAAAAATGGATCAAAAGGGACAATTTGAGTTAGGGGCTGAACTGCAGGGGTTCATTTTCTCTACTAATGATTGATGTGTCAGTCAAATTCAAGCATCTGAAGTTTTACACCGGTATCCTGACTTGCTGCATAATTAGTGATTGTTCTAATACTGCCATTCACTCTTCCTTTCCAAATATGAAGGGTCAACTAACATTTACTTCATCATCTTAATACTGCCCTTGAAATAAATTCGGATTCAATTAGATATAGAGAGTTATTATTTCATAATTTGATGGAAAAGTTTTTCAAAAGAGAATACCTGAATTAGATTTCAGAAGATGAAACAAGATTAAATAATGTTAGAAATATCTACCAAGGAATTGTCACACAGTTTTTCTTCCAGATGAACTGCCATTAAAATCATGGCTGATAAAATGAGGACTTTATGTAAGAAAGGTGGCAAGATATATGTGAAAAGGTTGGAAGACTATTTTCAAGCCTATAATCAGTAAAAATATGTAGTACTTGTTAGGTAAAAAAGAAAGTTCTGATTCTAGAGATATTAATTTGTTTACCTTATGCAAAAAACATTTAATTAATCTCCCAGAAATCAGCAACAGAAGAAGCAACCCTTTCTATCCTCAGCAGAATGAAAAGCAATCAAAAATATTTTTTCTTTCCCTTTTTTTTCTGTAATTTTTTTAGATGTTGCCTGCAAAAAGCACACTGAACTGTTCTAGACAGTGACTTGTGTAATCATCCAAGGTTGGATCCTCTTATCTTACCCAAGTATCAACCAGACCAAGGCACCTTTCTTGGACATGATTACAAAGACTAAATAAATTCTACAAACCTAAACCAGGAAAAAGGAAACAGAATCTGAGTCTGAAAGTGAATTTGGCAACATATCAAACTTACCAAGCTTTCATAATCAGGCTCTGAGAAATCTGGAAGAGTAATGGATCATTAACATCAGTAGGGTGCTGGAAAACTTTCAGGAGAAAAAAAAACAAACTAAACTTCAGCAAGAAGATAAAGATTGTTTTAACACATAAGTATCGAAACTTCATTGTTAAGCCATATCTTCCTGTTTTCAAGCTATAGAAAAAAACCCTTATCCTTTTAATTAAAAAAAAAAAGTATTAGAAATATTTTTATTGTTTTTTATAATCATAAAATTATAATCTATTATAATACAATGTGAAATTAAAGATTTTGCCTTCAAAAATTTTAAACACTTCAACATATGCAGATATTTTTTTGCCACAAACCTCAATAAGATGATTCACAGGACCCAAAGTAGATTTCTAATTGGTCAGAATCTTTTGAGAATTTTCTTGATAAAGTCTTGGGTGAAGGATAAAGGGCAAGTGAATACTTCTCATATTATGTTATTGGAAAAATGATTATGTATTTTTAATCTTTGTATGCCTCACAGATGTGAAAAAGATAGGCTCCTCAGAGATTGATGGTGATACTTTTGAGTTCTCTTTATCATTTTCACATGTCATTAGAAGCAGGAAGAGAAACAACTCTGAAGAGAATGAGATAGTTCCTGTATGCATAGATGTAAACTCAGTTTTTACTCCATAACCTTGCAGCACAGAATTAAGCAGGAAGACTCTGAAATCCAGTAATGAATTGACTAAGAAGATCCTTTTTCAGGGTCATGTTAGTAGAGCTGATCCTGTGTTAGGTAGGATAAGAGGCAGACTGACTCCTTGAAATTTTTACAACAGCTGTTTTCTCTCATCCCTACAGAATTTGACATATCCAGTATTTTGGCAGATACTAATGCCACTTTCTACATTCCCCAAAGACTAAACAGTTGAAGAGAGACAGAGTGGAACAAATCAAAATTTCGAACTACAAAAAAAAGTGTTTATATTTTTTAATATACATATATATATATACACACATGTATATATACTTTAAGTACCCTTAAATGTCTTAAAGTATCTTTTTAAGGTCATGTTTATACATTGCATTCAGTATTTAAAAGCCATTGTAATGTCACAGATAATTTTTCAGCCACTGCTATCTGCCAGGCAGAAATCAGACAGCAATCACTGTGGCTATATAATTTCTAAACTGTTGAAAATACTGCTGTGAGACATTTTTCCATATCCATTTTCTGGATAGCTACAATGCAGATGGAGTCTAAAGAGACTTTCTGCTTCATACAGTTGTTAATGATATTATTCACAAAGCATATACATCAGGCAGATTTGGCTTGACAGTCCATGAGGTAGCAACCTCATCTTGTTTCTAAAGAGAAATGATGTTCCCTTATGACAGTCACGCTCTTTGAAATTTTGGGAGAAAAAAATTCTGCAAAAAAGTGCCATTTAGCTTAAAAGATGTGATTAGGGAAAGGAATCACTGACACAAAGCAGTCAACTTATTTTCTCGCTGGAAATGGTCAAGTTTTTCATTTGCAAAACATCCATTTGCCTTTAGAAACCAGAAAAACCCCTGGCTGCTTCATAACATTCATGATAGCTTTCATATGAAAAATATTGAAAGATGGGGTAAAATGTAAAACCACTTGGGAATTAACTTAAAACAACAAAAACATATACACCCCAGAAAATTCAGCTGAAATTTCTTTCCGAACTTTGGACTGCAGTTGATGTGCACAGCTTTGGCCTTTCAGTATTCAAGAAACAGCATCACAAACTTTACTTTGATGAAGAGCAGCTGCCTTTATTAATATGACTTTTGTGACAATTCAATCAGCTAAGGATAAGCCAAAGGGGAATGCACTGTGTTGGAATAAATTTTGATTTTAGATAAATCCATGGATTTGAGTGACTGGAGCATGGGCATAGGAGGCATGTAGATACAGTGACATAAGAAATCTTTCAGTTACTATTGCTAGAAAACATGTCTTAGGAACTTCATTTCGAATACTTTGTTTACCAGAAGAAGAGTTGAGTCATTTGAGCAGAAAGTACCTTGAGTATCTGGATAGAAAACAAAATACTTCTGCCTCTTCTTCTCAAGTATAACTGGCACTGAAGCTATTTTTTCTCCCTAGATGTTTAATACATCAATCATGATCTCCTTTTGTGTAGGTGCTGCAATAAGATGAAGACAGAACTATCTGAAGTAACTGAAATATTCTTGGGACTTGTAGCAAATTTATTGTCAGCACTGTGTCTGTTTACATTTGAATCTTAAATTCAGTTTAGACAAGAAAGAAGAGAAGAAAAACAAAACCAAACCAAACCTTCATAATGGCTTTCAGTTCCAGACACTCCAGTACTGCCATACACAGCGAAGCACTGCAAAAGCATTTCATCATATGTTAGCTTCAGGGATAAGCATTGTTTGACTGGGGCATTCATATCCTTAAGACGTTTATGTGTTTAAATGGAACTGCCCTGAAAAAGAATGCTGTCTGAAAAAAACCCAAACCACAACAACCCACCAGCAACCACCTTCCACCTTCTTCACTTGTACAAAAAATGTGAAAAAAGTAAAAAAAAAAAAAAAAAAAAGAAACTTCATGTGAGTCCTCTATGAGGTGACTATATTTGAAAGACAGAAGGAACTGAATTTCTAAAAAAGTCCTTACTGCTGTAAGTTTACTGAAGAGGACAGAATGAACTGTTTCCCAGGCAGTAGCTCCCAAAACACAAAAAAACTTTTATCTCAAGGAGAGAAAAAGAAAATCGATAATAGTTACAGATTTCACAACTCTATGCTTGCCCATAACAGTACAGGAGGGTTGTACACTGTACACTCTTCAGCTGGAAAGTTTTATCTCAAGAATGCTCTTGTGAGTCCAAATTTCCTGCTGCTTTCTCTACTCCAAAGTTGGGGTAGAGAAGCTGGTACTCACTTTCCACCTCTCAGTTTTTCTGAACTTCAGCCTTGGTGTGTCAATAACTTTGAATGGGGGAGAATTACTTGGAGGTGTTGGTTGACACAAAGCTCAACATGACCCAGCAATGAGCTCTCGCAGCCCAGAAAGCCAAACGTGCCCTGGGCTGCATCCAAAGCAGCACAGCCAGCAGGGCAAGGGAGAGGATTCTGCCCCTCTGCTCTGCTCTGGTGAGACCCCACCTGGAAAACTGCATCCAGCTCTGGGGTACCTAACATAGGAACAATGTAGACCTGTTGGAGCAGGTCCAAAGGAGGGCCACAAAGCTGATCAGAGGACTGGAGCACCTCTCCTATGCAGTCAGGCTGAAAGAGTTGGAGCTGTTCAGCCTGGAGAAGAGAAGGGTCTGGGGAGACCTTAGAGCAGCCTTCCAGTACCTAAACCTGAGGACACTAACAGGAGTTAAGGATGTGGGTTTTTTTGATTTAAAGCAGATTAAGGAGAAAACTACCAAACCCTGTAGTGGCACAAACACACTACTGTCACACAACAAAATGTGGGCAATACCACCGCTATTAAAATCCACTGTGAGAATCTCAGTTCAAGGTAAAAAAAATCAACATAGCTGAATTCAAGGGAGCAGATGGCTCTGGATTTTCATTCAATAGATGAAATATGATGATGAATTGAAAAGAACAGTTTGAAATACTGAGTTCATCTGAAATTAGGTTTGAAGGTAAATATATCAGTAGGTATATTCTTACATACAGAAAGGGCAGAAAATCTGCAGCGGAAGCTATGCAAATGTTAATTAAAAATAAAATTATTATTGCAAGGGGTTCTGCTCTGGGCAATACAAAAGATATCACATAATAGGGATATATTTCCCTTAGTATATGATATACACAGTATATAAAAACCAAACAGTCTTTCACTCTGCCACGTCTTGCCCAACTGTAATACAAGTTAAAGCTCTGACACACATCTGAAATGAATGATCAGTAGAAAATTCTGGAATACTGCTTTGGTTAGACTTCAAATAGTAAACAACTGCACAAACCCAGTTCATAATGGCTTAATTGTAACTAACTGTTTTAAGAGGGAACTCATTTTTTGGTGCTTTTGCAATGTTTACTACACAGAAGCTCAATCCGACGAGCAGTATACATAAAAGCATGAAATTAGTAATATTCCTACTGCTATGTGATTTAATTTCTGTTGTCATAAACATAAGTCTTTCATCTTTTTCCTATGGTTTAGAAAATACTTTTCAAAGTGGTAGATAAGGCTTGTGGAAATGAAAACAAGACTGTTTCCATATTTGTACTTTCCCCTTAAACTAGTCATGATAATTTTTAATTGCTGCATTATAAACAGAGGGACCACTGCACTGGTTTTTAGAAAATTTCTGTTTACAGTTTACAACTGTGCTAACAAATCTTTGAGCCATGCTAGTGGCTTGATTTGTGGTTTACTCTGTGACCTCAGATTTCCTACTTATTTTCTTCAGGGATGAGATTTTTCAGGAGTCTTCTCTGATTAACTTAGCTTTTATGAGAGAGAACATTTGGCTGCTAGTACCAGACTAATGTTTTAATGTAAAAATCTTGTTAATTCTCTGATGATAATACTTCTAAGTCAAAGTCACTCATTAGCCCTTAAAATTAACATCAATGTGATAAGCTTCAGTGTCAGCAGAACAGAAACTTTCCAGAAAGTTCTGATGTCTGCAATTTAAGTGGCAAAGACCATAGCTATTGTAGGAAACAGTATTAGCTTTTCTCATAGTGATTTTAAAGCTATGCCAAGTCTATATTTTATGACTACTTTATGGCTGTCAGTAGAATTTTCACACATGCATAGTCACCATTGACTGGTATTTCACCTTGTTTACAAGGACATAAACAATTTTATTAGAAGTTTAAAACTTCACAAGCTAAAGGAGACCTGTAAAGTTTACTGTAAATCTATTCACAGATATCCTGCAGTCTTCTGAACATGATCATCAGACATATTGGTCTTAAGAGAAAAGAGACAAAACTGCCTGTAAGTAAGCAGCAATGTAGTTTTCCCAGCAAGTACAGAAGAGTGGTTTTTTTTGGACAAAGACTTTAAAACAATGTTAACTTCATTGATGGGAGCAATCTAGCAAGGAGTGATATGCAGCTCAAGCCCATCTCCTGCTTAAGGCAGAGTACAGTATCTTCTGTGAAGTTTCTGACTTCAACAGTATGGAAAGCTACGGAAGTGTGGCGGAAGAGATGACATTTACTCCACCTGGTAAAATGAAGATTTTAGAGACAGCTCTGTGAAGAATATCACAAGCTTTAGGTACTGATGCAAAAAGTGACAGGAAATATATTCTGGGACATCTTAGACATTACTTGAATTGTCATTTGAGTGAAAATGTCTAAAAGCTCTATTTTCATTGAAGATAGAAAGTATGAGGCAGAAAAGTCAATTAAACAGCATGGCTAAAGGGGCTGACATAAAGCTAAAAGAATTTGCATGACCTTTGGAACTTGTATCACTAGTGAATGATCTTCATGATGTACCTAGATCAAGAGACAAATGGACATAAGAGTTTTTAATGGCATTATATGAAAATACTGGAAATTAAGACATTTTAGAGGGAGGTCAGAGTATCCAATACCTGTAATCCAGTAAAAAATGTTTAGCTACAGTTGTACTGAAAAGACTGTGCTGTAGTTGAACCAAGGATCAACCAAATCACAGTCTGGCGAACTCCCCTATCTTTGCCATCTAATTGATGCCTCTCAAAATGATACATTTTGGAATAATCCCAGAAAAAAAAAAAAAGCAAACTTCCCCTAAAATTTGTCTTTGTTCTATCACCTCACCCAAAAACAGCTGTGCAATTTCAGCAGGAAACTGTGTCAGTACAAGATCATGAAAAAACATCTAATTACATAGATAATTCCATTTTTTGAAGGTGTATTGGACATATTCACTGAGTAAAACACTTCAGAAAGCAAAAGGAATTTATAATAAAGGATATCTGAGGAAAAACTCAAGTATTTCAAAGTTATTTGTGCATCATGCAAGGTACATTTAGAGAATTTCATAAGCTGCACAAAAATAGTTTAAAAATGTACGGTACAATCAAGACTGATTTGCATACTGACAGACTCATAAAACCCTAACAAAAGAGCAGGGAGAGTACAAAACTTGGAAATCAGAAATTAATATGTGCAATGATGTATCACAGAATATACTGAGCTGGAAGGGACCCACAAGGATCATTGAGTCCAACTCCTGGCCCCGCACAGGACAACAGTCTGCACAACTGACTCTGCGTAAAGCCACAAGTTTTGAAGTAAAGGTAGGAAATAAAACCACAATTTGCCATATTCAGAACAGGTGACTTACCTCAAACACAAATTCACAAATCTCTGCCTCAGCTCTAAAGTACTACAGAATAAATAACACATAAACCTTGGAATTCAGAGAAACTTAGTATCCTTCACAGAATTTAGAGAGTCTCTCAATCTTTTTAAAGTGACTGAAGTTAACATACTGCATTATTATGGATACTCACTTTACAAAGATAATAGGTCTCAAACAGGTAAGATAGTCTGACACTGTGCTTTAAGATGTGAAAAGATCCAGAAAGCCTGAGGTGAGATGACCTTAGTGGAAGCAACAATCCAGAATAAGGATACTTCTTAATACTTTCTGTCAAAAAGTTTCACAGTGCCACTAAAGTTGAAAAGCTTCCTTTTTGCTATACCTAAATATGCTAAACTAGGCATGGTCAGAACATGCATCCATCACTCAAATAAAGCTCATTATGCAGCACCTGAAATTCTTTAAAGGGGCTGTGAGCATTCCTGAGTATTGTATATTTGTCATTCATATGCTCCTTTAAAATATAAAGAAGTTTTAGGAAAATGGACTTTGGCCAATAGATTCAAAAATACACCTAGAAATGGAAGAATCTTAATTAGTGTGAATTTGACGTGACAAAGGTTAATAGCACAGCCCTAAGGCACCCTCCCAACTACAATTTCTATCGATCTTGAAGATCCTAACACAGCTACTAGAAATAAGAAGAGTCTATACACATAACTTAAGCAACATTTAAGATCAGATAATCAAATAGGTGATGCATAACTGTTCTGAAAAAAGAAAATGTATATTTACAAGAAAAAAAAGACTCAGCTAAATAGTGCATGCTAGACACACAGAATTAAATATTTTTTACTTATTCTTTTTGAAGATAAAATCAACAGTGAATTAGTGCAACACTGACAAAAGAATTAAACAGACTAATTTAGGGACATTACAGGCATCCATGCAAATAGCTGAAGGCATGATACAAATTCAGAGAGAATATGAGGAGACACTGAAGAAAGCAAGTGACAGAAAGTAGAAAGCTTGATCAGATAACATTGGGGATTTAGTAAAAGAAATGAAATGCTTTAACTAAATGTTCTTTCTGTGAAAAACCAAGTTGAAAGAAAAGCTGCAGTTATAGTCTAGTACAAGGCTTTTCTATGGCACAGAGGTGCTGTCGAAGACACTTTCTGCAGTTATTTGGGATAAAGAATCTTTGGTTGTCATACTGAGACAAAAGAATGTCCCAGAATGAAGCTGGAAAATGTTCATGAGAACATAAAGTACTGGAACAAGTAGATGCAGTAGCAGAACTATAATGCTACACACAAGCCAGCATCACCCAAACAGTGAAGACCAAAAATGGCTTAGAAACTGGGCTTTTACAATATTACAACAGTAGATGTAACAGGAGACAGACAGTTGTAAAATAAGAACGAAATTGATTTTCAGCTGATAAGAAATTACTTAGCATTTCATATGCCTCAAAAAAAATATCAACAAACATATAAACAATATGGGTCCAAACAAAACAGACTGATGCCAATTCCAGATGGTATTTCATTTTCCTGGAAAATGCTTTCCAAGCTATGCTGAGCATTACTTCAGTCAAAAATTGCTCATAAAGTCATATTCTTATTTTGGTTTGTATAGAAGGAAATTAGGAGGTCATCCTAGTCCTTTTTTCTTCTTCAAATACATGACTAACTCTGCCTACGACTTTCCCATACTTAACTGCTTGTTTTTCTTAAATCAGCATGTGATCTAATATCTTGTTCTGGGCTAATTTTTTACACGTTCAAGTCTCATTGAAAAAGTATAACAGACTCTTACAGAACTTTGGAGGCTCTGAAAATTAAGCAAGTGTAAGACCCTTTGGCATCGGTGGCATCTTCAGTTCCAGAGCCAAAGGCATAAAATCCAATTAGGCTTGGACAGAATAGACTCTAGGGAATACGCAGGACCTTAAATGAGAGTCACTACTTTTAACTACTGCTGAGTCCAGACTTTCTAATACTAGAATTCTGAAAAAAATCAAATGGTTGGAATATTTTGTTCCACACTTAGAAAGGCCTTGCTCCTATTATTTCATTACATGCTTCTGTCACCTTTTTTTTTTGGTGCCAATAGTTTGCACAATGCATATGCTGCTACTGCTTGAAGCACTTTACAGTGTACCAGGGATATCAGTTTAGACCTAAGCAATAGTTAACTGTATTAGTAAAAGTCACTAGTGACAGAAAAAAACATGCAGTGATTTTTTTTCTGGATTCCCAAAACTAGAAAATGAGAATTTCAGGTTCAAAATTATCCTAACATTTGCATCACTTCACTGAGATTAATTTCAAAATTCCTATTAATTCCTTTCACCATAGCCCTTCTGCTCTGAAAAGTGCCAGTAGACCATGAAATTTTGAAGGCAATGTTGATTCACTAAAATAAACCACCTGTCTGGACAATTAACAAAGCATTAGGTATTGGTTCAAACAGCTTAACTCCAGGCAGACTGTATTGTCCAGTGGCCATAATCCAAACAAAAAGCTGAACAGCAAGAATCAACAGTTGTCAGTAAGTGCTAAATGCTACATTTGAGATTGTTCAATATTTTTTTTCCCCTACTTACTATAAAATTCTGATCTTTCAAAATTATTTTGACTGAAGTTGCATTGTTGCTGTACTTTCTTCCAGATACTACTAGTAGTAGTCATTAACTGGAATGCTTTCAAGCCTATCTGTATATGTAGAAAAGACTTCATAGCTGAACATTCCTGGTGTTTCACAAAAATTTGTAAACCGAAAGGATTTGATGTAGATGCAGAATATATGAAGAGATAGAGTGTAATTTTTAAAGTCATTGTTTCCTAAACATAATCACAGTTTAAAATGAAACAGGGTTTGATGTAGAAAACACACACAGAAAAAAAAAATTGTCTAGGGACTGCAAAAAGCAAGATCTATGAGAGGATTAAATAAAATGTAATTAATGATAAGATTTGGCTAGGAACAAATACAGAAAAATGTTCATGACAGACAGAAGTACAAAAAGAAGGACACTCCAGAAAGCAAAAATCTCAGGGAGAGCAAGACAGGCGTCACATATATGCAAGCACTCAGAAATTTAGTATTCAACATATGGACAGAGATTGAAAGATAAAGGTCACATCTGAACTCTGAGTATGGATATGGAGTCAATGAAGTCTACAGAGGACTGGGAAGATGGTTCTGGAAGACAGTAAGGAAAAGGGCAACTGATGCCCTTTCATTAGAACTTCAATAGAAGATGTTTTAAGTCTGCTCTTCCAAAGGAGCAAAAATAACAGCATTGAAGAGACTGCTGCCATTTGTTGTCGAAGAGCTGGAAAAACAAGTTAAAGCTGCTTAACACTCTAGAGAAATAAAGGGCAAGAGAAAATGACAAAATTAACTATGTCTACTTGTACATATTATATACAACTTTAGGGCATGCTGGATAACATGCTGTTTTGTTTTAGTTATGAGCAACAAAATGTTTCATTATCCTTGTGAGATAATGATCAGGTACAAGAACTGAATCAAATGGATTCCCTTAACGCTGGGAATCCCTAAGATTCTCATTCCCTAAGATGATCAGAAACCTGGTGGAAGCAAGATGTCATGAACAAAAGAGAAGGCCCTTCTGGAAAGCCTCTTTGTAAAAAGGTTTATTATGGCATCTAGTTCCATGCACATCCATTTCACAGATGGTGCAGAGGTATCCTGAGCAGATGTACTCTTCTGCATGGTGGCTGAGAAGAATTCCAAGTTGGAGTTAAAAACTAAGTTGAATAATTAAGTTCAGGGCAAATAAGTCAGGGTATTTATCAACTATATCAATACTTATCAACTACACTTATCAAATGACACTAGCAGCAAAACACTTGTCCTGAAATATTCTGGACTTTGAAGGGTCCAGTTTCTTTTCCAGAAGCAAGAGGAATTAAAGAAAGCAAGAAAGAACAGCACCATTTAGAGGCTGCTAGCTGAATGACACCCTGTGGATTGAAATCACCTCGAATGAATCAGCTTGCAGCAAGGCCCTTTCTGTTCACCATGAGCACGGCAATTACTGCAGCTGTAATCACTGGGTGTGGGGTAGGGCTTTTAATCCTGAGAGCTGTCTCTGTACAGACAGAGAGACTCCAGCCCCAAGTAGTCATACAGGTACATGTGCAGAGGGTAGTACCTTACTTCTAATAACCAACTCCATAATTACACCTGTGAGAGGAAGGTTTAGGATTACAGGAGTAATGAGTGCACTTCTATAGCTGACATAGTAATGTAATTTTTCCAGTTACACTGCATTCCTAATTTCTCACATCATATGATTCTTTCCTTACCTCAGTATAGGCTCAGAATTTCTGAATACAGAAGACACAAAAGAATTTTACTTTACAGATGTTCATTAGACAATCCCTTATTTCCAGTGTACTAAAAAGTCAACATTCTGTGTTTCTATAAAATGCATACTGCATTTGCACTTATCAAATGAATATGCAGAAATGTTCCAACAAAATAAATCCTTAAAATAATGCTGGTAAATACATCTTCAGAATGGGTATTAGCTTAATGAAACATACTGGAGCT
This sequence comes from Dicrurus megarhynchus, assembly GCA_013399195.1. NCBI lineage: Eukaryota > Metazoa > Chordata > Aves > Passeriformes > Dicruridae > Dicrurus > Dicrurus megarhynchus. The sequence goes on from VXAD01008716.1 coordinate 687,637, forward strand.
GCCTCACAGTGTTACTACTGAAAATTTCACTTACTTCATTTAAATACCTGTATGAGAAAGCAGATCACAAAAACAATACAAGCAAATTCATGATTTGGAGATTTATTTGCAAGACAAGCAATTTCTTGTTTTTGAGTAAAGTAGGCAAACATTCTGTCCAGATATCAAAAAGAATGATCAGCAATTCAAAAAACAGAAAAAGGTGAAATCTCTGTGAAATTTGAATTTGATCAATAAAGTTTTCTGAGTAAATATGGGGACAGGAGATAACATGAATATCTAAATATAAGCAAAAAAACTTCAAAAACAATTCACTGCTTTGGTGATAGTTATGTCTGCACTAGAAAGATGTGCTCAGGCAGCTTTACCCCAGGAAGCAATCTGGCAGCAAAGCAACAGCTTGAGAAAAGTAAAAGAAAACTCCCACTAGAAAAGCTTGCAATGAGATGATGTATCACTCTTGTGACAGACGGGATATCCCAGTACAAAACAAGCACCAATAACAAGCAGATTGCAAATTCTACACCCACTAGGTTGCTTAAACTTATCTTGTACACTTCATTTTTTTTCCATTCATACTTCTGCATGCCCACATTTGTCAGATTCAGCCACATCTTTAAGTCACGTTGCAGGTAACAATAGCTGCAAGAGGTATTAACAAGGTACAAGTGCAAGCTTTGCACAACTGTATAATCTCCCCTAGACTGTCAAAAATTATGCATTGGAAATTCTTACCAGGATTAATTACAAAAGCAGCACTTTGTTTAAAATGTTAGTATTCATAATGCCCCTAAGAATAGTGCAGCATCTTGGAATTCTATTTTTACAGAGTGTATAAATACCAGTTTTGACAGAATGTGTAAAGGAGCCCATGAGGGAGACACCCGAGTCAATAACTCTAAAACAAAAGCCTTTCAGAAAAAACCTGACATCTACACTCAATGGAAAAACGTAGGGGAAAAAAAACAAACCAAAGGAAAACAAAACAAAAAATTCAGCAGCAAATAATTTATCAAAAATGGTGCAAAATTTTCTTCAATACAGGAGTGGTCATCTTCATGCCATCCTCAGCATAATACCCAATGGGTATGGATCATCCAAAGAAAAAGTGCAAATGTATGGTAAGCACAAGCACAACAAATTCATAGGAACATGCATAAGCAATTGAACAAAAGTGGGTATGTTAGGTAAATACAAAACATTTTTGGAGATTGCCTACAAATGAGACAAGTATTAAGCCACAAAAATTATGAAAATCAAGGCAGTTTCCCACCAACCAACAAAATGGTCATAGCTGACAATATTATAAGGCACTGCAGTAGTGGGATGCACTGGATGAGCAAGAGAAAAAGGAATCAGAAGAGCTGCAAAAAACAGTAGTACATACACAAATTTTTAAGAGAAGACACAAAAGAAGTGCCCAATTATTTGCCAAAAAAATTGTTCAAAAACCTTTGCTGCAAGAGCAAGAAAATCTGACTGCACTTTGAGCTCCACACTAGATATTAAATATATGCTAAGACACAAATTGCTGTCTTCTCCGAACTTACTGGTATACAGAGGAGATGAAAAGCTCTTTTACTAAGCTTGATGAGGACTACTTTGTTAACTCTGTAGCCCTGAAAGTTTGCATCCAGAATAGTTAGAATGAGCTTGGCCAGTGAAGATTGTGTACACAACAGTCACTGATAAAATTCCTGTGGAAGCTGTCTCAGTAAGCACAAATTACAAGAACAACGAATTTCTTCTAATTTATCCTAAGAACTAAAGCCAGCACCTGTGTCTAGGTGGAGGAAAGGTAAGGAAAGATTACTGTCCTCCCTTCCCTCAGGAATGCTGAATATTCTTTTCCTGTGTATGAGAGATCGTAATTTCTGGAGTGTGTATATTCACAAACAATACACAAAAATGTGAGTTACAATGTGCCAACAGCTGCTGCATTAGGGGGGAAAAAGAAAAGGTTAAATGAAAAGATCCTTTCTGCAAAAAACACCAAATTAGAGGAAATGTTTCTGGATGTATCTATATCTGTAAATTCATGAACCCAAACTACACAAAATTGAGTAACTTTTGGTCTGAATAACTTCTGCAACATGGTAAAAACCAGTAGGATTTACATATGCTTTAATATAAACGTGGTTCTGTACATACCCAAGAAAAGACACAGCCAATGCTATGAAAATCCTTAGTGACAGGTGTTGGAATGTGTTACCTCATCAGGAACAGAGAATAAGATGGGTTTATAAGTTCTGCAGAAATTCTCAACAGTACAGTTCTTCAGACAAGGAAAAAAGAAACAAAGGAGAACTGAAAAATTAGTGGTCACAGACAGCCAGACTGAGAAATTTCCAAAGGAACATCATACATATATATGATGATATAATTCACAACAGAACCACCCATCTGTAGAGTTAGGCAGCAAAACTCCAATTTACTCTGATTAATGAACATAATAAAGAACAATGAGTTCCTAGAAAGTAGAAGAGGACAAATATATCAAGAATATACTTATGTGATCTGATCAGACAACTCTAGTACAAGCTAACTGTCCTTGATGCAAGTAACAATTCCCATTTGTAACCCTACAAAGGAGAGCATTGCAGTAGCAACCATTGGTGGTCTCTTGTGTTTTATTTATTCCCAAGTGTGTTCTTGAAGAATCAATTTTCAGACTTAATAGCTTGCATACCTACTCCACATGAAATTGTAAGTGGCTTTCTACAATGCACCCACCCCAGGATATACAGGTCAGGCACTTACGACCCTTACCTGTATTCAGCTTTCTTACAAGACTCTCAGTGATCCAACAAAAATCCATTCCAAGTCCAGAGTTACAGAAGATTTCTCTGCTTACCACACTTTGGGTTTAAGGCTGTGAGCAGTACAGCAGCCTTCTTACTCCCAGGCAAGTATTGCAGACATAAAAATGGAAGTGTGACAGGCACTGACCTTGGTAAGAGATCTGCTATTGATTTCAGTAAAACCAGGATTTCACTTTTAGGGAAGTTACTTCCAGAGATCAGGCATACTCCTAGAGATGGTGCCCTCTTGCAAAGGGGAAGGTTATTTTGTAGAAAGATTAACAGAATTTGATACCAACCTTTCTTTGACTAGCAAAAGAACAGCCAAGAGGTGATACTTTTATTCTCATTACAGGAATAGAGAGGTGCTAAGTAATGCTATGTAACACTGGTACCACAGCAAAAGCATATAAACTGACAGAAAATACGTTTAGGCAATGAGAATCATAGAATGAGTTGGGTTGGAAGAGACCTTAAAGACCATCTAGTTCCAACCCCCTGCTGTGGGCAGGAACATCTTCCACTACACCAGGTTTCTCAAACCATCATCCAGCTTGGCCTTGAACACTCGAACAAGGAATGCGACATCCACAGCCTCACTGAGCCACCTTCCAGTGTCTCAACACTCTTCTTCAGTTGGAGTAAGGAAATAGGTGATTCCAAAAGGATTTCTATGAACACCTACAATGCCTGAAAGCTGTATTTGATGATTGAAAATGTCCCATTCAATCCTGTGTTCTAAGTAAGAACTAATTCAGTAACAGAGATTCAGGGAAGGTTTAGACATGCAATAGAGAATAATGGGAATGTGGGGAAGAACCTGGTTTTAAAAAGTAGATTAAAATTATGTGAACCCGCATGTTAGTTGCAGCACATTGCAGTACTCCAATTACAGAAGGCAGACCTCAGCATTACACAGAGATAATGCAGAGACATCCTTAATGTAAATAATTACTATAATTAAGACAGAGCATATTAATGTAAAATACACAAGCTTTTATTTAGAGACCATTAATTCTTCATCCAAAATGAAACAAAAATGCAAGTAAAGTAAATGATTCATTTGCATTTATGCAAACTTTGATTCTTCATAATATGCAAGTCCCATACTTTAAAAGTATTCCCAACAAAAACATCACACCCTAACTGTATTGGAGTCTTTTACCTGTGAAAATGAAAACACTTTCTTCTCCCAAATACAGAAAGGGAGATGAATGTGTCCTTAAAAGTCAAGTTAGACTAAGGAGTAGAAAACTCTTCATCAGTCATTCTGGAAAACAAAAACATAAAATGAAACCTGTAGTCACTACTGGGGGAAAAATACTGATGATTAATTCCCAGAATGTGAAGATCTGGAGAAACTTCTTAATGGTGTGACTGGATACCAATTTTCAAAGCTGATCCCTGCACCCAGGCCCATTCACCACTTTGGTTCATCTCTACAGAGCTGGCCACTTGGTCTGGCTAGATAACAAAGTTCTGGCAGCTGCACCATAACCATGATAGGCTTATACTTGGTGCAGCTGAAACGCTGACTAAAAAGAAGCCACATTACTGACTGACCTCAATACAAGCATGGAGCTGACCTCTGTCAGCACAAAGGCAAACTACCTCTTCTTGGTAACCTCTCCCTGAAGACAAATTAGTTTTGCTAACCTTGCATCTGCAGCCAAAAAAATCCCACTAACAAACAACCAACCCCAAGGTGATGTGATATAAATAGACCTTATATTTCAGCACCATATGTAGAATATCATGTACTCATCATTCTGAATGGGGTTTCTGTAGGCCTAAATGAAAAAAGTACATATCCAGTCCAACTTACACAATAAAGGGAGCTGAACAGTCAGTTTAAAGGTGTAAACTGAAAAATATAATTGATCTGAAACTATTCATAAACGCTTCCAGCTGCTTACTATGCATTTGACTAGAGAATTTCAGTGCTTGGTCACACATATAAGCATTTAAAATCAGCTGCTTCTATTTTCTCTCATTTTAGAGAACAGGAGTTCTTAGGATATGGTAGAGAGTCCAAAAGAAACATTGAAGGACTTTTTTGGAATTCTAGCAATGGAAAAGATGAGTCCTCCACCATCAAGAAAATCCAACCCACCACCCTGCCCAAAACACAAACAACCAAATCAAGTCCCCAACTCACACATTAGGATAGTCAAGAACAGAATTTTTACAAAGACCAGTAGTCTAATACCTATTCTTCAAAAAGCATATATAACTATATGACCTGGTACTGTATTAGCAAATTTATAAAATGAAAAGAATGAGCTCAAAATCTTTTACTTCTGGTGTTAGGGGTTTCTTCAAGGACAGGGTATAAATTTGCCTCCTCATTAAAAAAATACTACAGAACATGAAAATTTTTACACATACTGGTCAGTTATTACCACAAAGCTACTTAGAAGCTGCAGAAGTCACCATCTAAACACTAAGTAGCTTTGCTGATTACATTCAGTTGCCACTCTAGCTGAAAAAAAAATAAATATTAAGAAGCTTCCAGCATGCTTCTCATCTGAATTTAAGGGCACTGGTGAAGTTCATTTGCATATTTTATCCATTCCTAAAAAATAAGTAAGAAGTTAATCAGATATTTATTCTGTTATTTAAACCTTGATTACCCCACCTGTCCACCTGTAGCTTCAGGAGGGCTAGATTTGGAAAGAACACTTGTTTAGCAGTAGCATTTGCATTATAGTCCCAAGCATTACTTAACTACACACATTAAATACATGTTTATTTGTTCATTCAGTCAGCAAACATTGTTTGCTTTGTTAACAATTTGTATTCTGTTGTCCTGAGGAATTCTTAGTAAGACCTGTCCTCCTGAAACAGAGGTCTGTAATTTTTTCTCAGGAGTGGAAATATGGTATTTAAGGCAGCACACAGATGTGACAACAAGAAAAACTGCCAGCAGCAAGGGGGAAAAGTTCTTATTGACATTGCAAAACTAAACTGTGATGCCTAGTATTGAATTGACACTGCAAAGTTTTTACTGCCCTAGGAAAGCAAGCCTCACCAGAGAAACAGAACAGACATTGTCACATCAGCAGTGGATGCCTACTCTTGGTAGCATTTTCTGTCACTAACCTAGACTGGCTGATGATGCCTAAATGCTGGAAAGACATCAAGTATCTATGTTATGAAAGAAAAGGAGACAGAATAAAAGGAAAAAGGAAAGAAATAAGAGTAGAAGCAAATCAGAAACTGCTAATGAGAAAATTAAAGATACAAAAAAATTTTATGAGAAAAGAGAAAACCCCTAAAAAATAACCTAAATGAGACAGCAAATAGTAGAGCATATAAGTACCACTGCCCACTGGCAGCTAACTAGAAAAAGCAATGTCTCGAAAAGCTTGAAAATGCAGAATCTTGCAAAAAGAATAAATAGCTGAACTTGACAGACACATTAGTAAGAATAAATTACTAATTATTTGAAATACTCACCTCTACCTTTGGTCACTAACAGCACAGCACTATTTAAACAAGTCTTTGAAGCAAACCTCTGATTCAGTAAAGTATTCAATCAAAACCAGTCTGAGGAACAACTTTATTGAAACTGTACTTTTTTATGCTCAGTTCTGCTCAACAATTTGCAAAGTTCAGCATCTCCTCTAGACATTTTCCCTTCTCCCAAACAGCTTACCATTTTTAATACTGGAAGTTATTAATTTCTGAAATAATGTTCATTGCCATCAACATCTCAGTTTTTTATCAGAACCCTGAAATTGTGCTAAAACTTGATCTTCTAAGTTCTCTTCCTTGAGTCAAGTATTTCTTGGGCTACCATGTCTCTCAGGGCACAAAATGAAGTCCACGGATCACCTGTGACAAAAAGAATGATTTCATTAGTCTCAATTCACAGCAGGAGTTTCATTTATTAGATAAAACAATCTTTACTAGAGCATTTAACATTATAATTTTAAACTAAAAAACAAAACATCATCAAGAACAATATTTTTCTGAAAAGGCTGATGATATCTCCAATCTGATTATCAGATAGCTCCATCCTTATTTTTTAAAATTTTTATTCTAGAAAATGCATTAAGAGAGGAGCACTCTTCAACTAGATTCTTACACTGCTCAAATCAAAACCCAGGGCTGGCTTGAAAAGCCTCCAAAATTAAATTCTTACTGATAGATTCCCATCCCTATTTCTGCAATGGCTGTACTATTTAGCAGAGAATGAAAAAAAAAAAAAAATGGAAGTAGCTATGTTCCTTAGTTCTTTCAAAAGCAACTTCACTGATCTTAGAGATTTTAGAGAGATTACCCTTGAGTTCATTATATGCTTTTGAGCACTCACAGTTCTTCACAGAACTCTTGGGATCTAAAGCAGGTGAGGCAGATTGAGCATACAAACATTGGGGATTTTTCCCTTTTTCATTGCCATCTCATTCAGAAAAGTAGTTACCACACATAGGTAAGTTTAAGCATGTGTGCAGTCCTAGTGAAATTAACTGTATCTTGCTGCTCAGGGCCCTGGGGCCTCAGCAATGTCAAACTTCCTCTCTGTCTTCTTCACCAGTAACAGAACAAAGTTTTAGCAACAAAACATTTGGGCCAAGGACATGGAAAACTAGAAAAAAGTACAAAAATCCAAATACGCCTAGCACAGAACAGAGATCGGTGAGAAGAGGGTTAATGCAGCTTTCTGCCCTGATTTGGTAGGTGCTAGTTACCATCTTGGCACCACTCCCTGGACTACCCCAACCCATGTCAGGTGTTGGCAGACAGGAAGGCACACAGGAGTGAGGGTGAGACTGCTGGGCCTCCCTTCTTGCCTGCTGGAGGCTTCCCTTCCCACACAGGACTCTGTTGGAGGGGTAGTCAGGGAACCTTTGGACCTCAGCACACAAAGCACCCAGAAAAAAAGCAACCCACCAGGCCAAGAGAACAGTTTCAAAAGGAAGAGAAAGAAGAGCAAGAGGTGTAATACCATTCAAGAAAACTTTCTTCATTGTAAGAATGGTCCAGTCCTGCAATCACTAAGTACCCAAATCCACCTGTCACCAAAAGAACAGATGTGTGCTGGCACTTTGATGTCACTACCAGAAAACTACTCTCCATAGTCAAAGACTTAGAACTGCTCCCTCACCTTGTTCTTGATGCATTGTTTTTCTTGGTGTGGGTAACAACAAAGGCATAAGGATCCCAACAGTCACCAAATTTGTGTGCAGTATTACGTAAATCACTTAAATGATCTCCTCAGTTTTCTGAGATGTTCTGATTCGATGTTGACAGTTTCAAGTAAAAATTCCACTTGTTGCTAAAAGTACCAACAGGTTTTTAATACACCTTCCCTAAGGCTAGTTATTGCATCTTCCCAGGGTGGATCTGTTGAATGACCTTATTTCTGATCTATGAATGTCAGTAATGGTAAATGAGACAAGGACTTACACAAAACTTCTTTTTAAAGTGATCTATTCTCATTCCTTTTAAAAATCAGTTATTAAAGAAGGCACATCAGTTTAAAGTTCAAGCTCCATGAATATGCTATCAAGATATGGTCATTAAAATCCTTATGCCTTGAATGTTTCCCTTGAACTTTGTTTCAAAGTTAAAAGATTACAGATATCATAAACCAAATTCAGTCTTTGTGTAGGTCAGCTTTAAATTGCAGCTGCTCCCATCAGGACTGAATTGGTGTCAGGCACCTCTTGGATTACAAAGCCACCATAAAAGAAATAACAGACCAGAACTATGAAACTTTTTACAAGTCAAGTACATTAAATAAAAGAGGATCCTACCAGTTGCATCATCAGCTTCTGTGTCTAGAAGAGCATCTATTGAAGCCATGCTTGTGCCTACGAAGGAGTCTGTAGTATCAGACACTCCTCGCTTGCTGAGACAAACTTCTTTGAGTTACTGACTCCTCTGCTTTGATCAGTGTCTTTTACTAACCTTCTGACTGTCAGGAAGGTTACACCACTTGTTGAGAAGGTTTTTCTAGGCCTTCCTACTATTCCCCAAAGCACTTTTTAAATCATAAGTCCACAGGTTCAATTTGTAGTATCTTCCGATAAATATGTATATAATAGAGAGTAGGACAGAGATGCAAGATGTTTTCCCCCACCAAATCCACCTTTTTGTGAAAGGGTTAAATACTCCTTATTTCTGTTAGTCCTCTCTTGCAAAGAGGGAAGAAAATCTTCAGTGAGATACATTTTCTTCAGGAGGCATCTTCTGTTCCTCCCTGACCTTTTTCCAGTGGAATTTTCATCCTGTGTCCTTTTTCCTCAATAAATGTGCCAGCAAGACTTAATCAATATAAGTTGTTGCAAAAGCAGAAGTTTCTTTCTTTTTACATTTCTGTAAAAAGTAGTAACTGCCTTTGGCATTACCATGTTACAAATTAGTTGTATGTATAAATCAGATTGTTTTCAATGTGAACTCTTCCTGAATAATCTGAATTAGGATAAACAAGACTGAGGAGACTTTAGTCTTCAAACTTACAAATATTAGGCCAGGGTATTCTAAATATTTATGATCTGTTATAAATTTATTTGCCTGAGTAACCCTTTCCTAATTGAAGGCCCAATTTAATAGCAGTGCTCACACAAGTAAAGTTATGCCCAGGTTTAGGTTTTTGCAGGATTGGTCAAGAACACTTAGAAGACCTTTTCAAAACTTGTGTAATTTCCAAAGATTCCTTTAATCCATGTACCACCCTCCCCCCATATTTTAAAGATAAAAACCCAAACTTAAGAACTTTAAAAGCTTGCTCCTATTTTTTCCTTAATTGAGACTATAAACTATTTACCATCTTGTACCAAGTATCTACTTGTTTTAATTAATCCTTAATTTCAGAGGGTCATTCAGTAACTAGTTCATGTTCCAGTCTCAAAGAATTTATGTTCAGAAGAATGCTCTATTCTCCTAGCTGTTGCCAGTTTATTGCAGTTCTTAACAGTCACTATGACAGAAAAGGCAAGAACAAGAAATGCAGTAAGAGTGAGCAAGTGAGCACGTGTTGAGATTCAGGAGGGATTACACGATATCTACAGCAGAGAGTATGCATACACACAGAGCCCAAGGATTCAGTTATGTCTCCAGAAAACAGACACCATGTTTATTTTCAACTTTACCAGACTTGTCTGTATTGCAAATTCCCCACAGAAGTGCTTAAGTATAGATTTACTAATTAAGGAGGAGGAGAATATCACCCATTCTCCTAGAGTAATTCCAGTAATATGCTTGTCTTAACCCTTTCTCCCTCCATCTAAAAATCTTCCAGGGAAGAAGGGTAGTCAAGTGCTGACATGGACTTCTGGAGTTGGAGTCTCCTCTCAATTATATGCTATTGCACGTGTTACACTGCCAGCTCCAGTGAATGACATTTCTGCCAATGAAAGCAGGAAGATAATATAGCTTTTAGAATTTACATCAGTGGCAATCGTAGGGAGGAAAAAATTAGACTCTGTTACTCTTCATTTTGATCTTGTGTGAGGCATTCCACTATGGCTGAAAAAAACTGAAACAGACAATCCACTTGAATTACCTGAATTAACCTTAGAAAGATAAGCATGCCACTGTTTGCCAGTCCAATACTAAACACCTTTCTTAGGCTAGCTCAGAGCAAAGCCCAGGCTCAAGTTCCCCTTCAGATGAATTTTAAACCACTAACTAACGAACTTAGTGCAGTAACAATGAGGACCCCGACAGCCCAGTTGTGAAAAAAATAAAAGTAGCTTCTCAGTTGTCATGGAGTGAAATCCTGCTTTCATTACCAGTACAGCTCTCTTCACATGCTCCTGTATTTTTTTCAATGAAAGATGCATAGGGTTTGGAGTGCACAGATTTGGTACACGTGCACAGCAGCTGGTCTGACATGATAAAGCAGAATGAATCTGAAGAAGTTCCTGCCTGTCTGACCAATAATCCATGAACTAAGAGGGATTTACTCAATAGACCAGCACAGATTCCATCCTGTCAAAATTAGAGATTTTTTTTTAAAAAAGTGCCTAAAGCTGTTTTCTGTTAGATGTTTTCCATTCACCAAAGACCTAGACAGCAAGTAGGAGGCGAACAAAGGTGGGGGGAGGGAATTGTCTGAATCCTGCAATGTTTGTAACTTCGTATTCGCTTGATTTGAAGCTCCAACCACAGAATTTGTTACTGGAGACATTTCTGTAACTTAAAGAAAATCAATCAGAAGAATAGCATCCAGCATGCACAGACACACACTGTATGCCAAGGCAGCGTTCCCGGTACCGTGTCTAAATTTCATTCTTAAATACGACTTACTTGCCATTCTCTTTTGCCAGGTGGGAACTGCCGAGAACTAAAAATAACACCAGGATTCGGTGGCGGGAGCTAAAAATACCCTTTCCCGCTCGATTACCGACTCGGCAGGAAAGACGGAGCTCTTGGCACCTATCATAGTCTATAACCGCCAGCTGGGGATGGAGGCAAAGAGCCCAACCCCGGAGTTGCGCGCTCGGGGAAAGTTTTACGGGCAGAGGAAGAGGCCACGGCGCTGCACCCCAGGGCCACGGGACCCCCACCCACCCCAGCCCGGGCGGCGCCCCCGGGCCACCCCGCCGCCCCTTACCCGCGTTTCGCAGCTTCTTGTTGCGGTAGACGGAGAGGATGACCAGCAGGTTGCCCAGCAGGTCCACCACGATGGTGAAGATGAGGACGGCGGCCAAAGCGGAGGTCACCCAGGGCTGGCGGCGAGGGGTGC
>VXAD01008716.1:700059-832585 GCA_013399195.1 Dicrurus megarhynchus
AAGGCACTTTTTTTCTGACTGAATCTTCTCGCTTGCATGGTATAGAGGTGTTGAAAATCTCTGAGCAAACTGGGCTTGGGGGGTCACTCTCCCATTCAGGATAACGGGCTGCGAGCGCGGGTGGCAGTGCGCGCTGTTCTCCGCTGCGCGCAGGGCTGGGCGCAGTGCTGGCGGCCAGGGACGGCCCCGCGCACCCACCGCCATCCCGTCCGGAGCGCTCAAGGGGGTGCTGAGACTGGGGGCAAGCGGGGAGTCCGCAGAGGGAGCGCGGGGCTGCTCCTGGGGCGGCGCAGCCGCCGCCGGGCGTTGCGGAGCGCAGGAGGTGTCTCTGCGCGGCTCTACGCGGGGCGGGAGCGGCTCATGCGGCCGCAGCCTGCGCTCAGCCGCCCGGGCTCACGGTGGCAGCCCGAGGTGAGGGATGACCAACGCCACCGCTGTGACCAGCAGTTATGTAACGCGGCGGGTGTGACAGGAGAACGCGGGAGCGGCCGGCCCGCAGCCGCGGAGGGGCGCGGACAGGCAGGGCGGCGGCGGCAGCAGCGGCGCCCCCGCCCCGGCAGGCGCCGCAGTCCCAGCCTGCACGACTGAGTGCCAGGGAAACCCCGAGCTTCCCATTCACCCACGGTTTTCTTACACCACCGCGGGCAGCGGAGCGAGGAGCACCGCCGCTCAGCCTCCCGCTGGTGAAAGAGACCGCTTTTGTTTCGTGGGGGAAGCGCTGATTTATTTGATCACTTACTGATTTACTAAATTCTCAATATTCCGGCAGCGTGTTTTCCCGCCGCCCCGATAAACAGCAGGCCCGGGGAGAAGTGTCGGCACTACAGAGCATTCCTCCCAACTGCTTCCCGAGGAGACCAAAGCCCATCCATCACTGGAGATGGAGAGCAGCAGCCCGCACTACAGAGGAGGTTGCAGGAGGAACCCCTCAGCGCGGCGCCGCAGCTCCTGGGCAGAGAATGGTGGTGAGCACGCCCTGACATCCACATCTACCCACCACCAGCCCCCGCCCTCCATCCCCCCCGTCCAGCTCAGTGCATGGGTCCGTGTAGGTGCATAGCAAATAGGTTATCAAGCTGTGGGAGAAGATTAAAAATAGGAGGAGCCAGTATCAGGGGGATATCAGATCAAGGACAGCCACACGTGGATACAGGCAGAACTGCCTGGTCCTCAGTAGACCTCCACGGATGATTCACTGGACAGGGAGGGGCTGGCTGCCCAGAGAGAGCTGTAAAGTTTCACGAGGTCAGGTATTTTTAACCAGAAGGTAGAGTGATGATGAGGATCAGCCCAGGATTTTGCTTCAAAGGAAGAGAATCTGGTCCATGCGGGAACTGCTGTTATTTGTCTCATTCCTGGGATGTTCAGTGGCATATTTGCAATTTAGACCCACAGGGGAATGGAGATATCACTTCATCCATCCCATTTTAGTCTAATGACAAGAGTGTACTCTGGACCAAGGCTGCTTGTGCTGGTGAGAGTGATGCTTAGGGGAAGGGAACTCTTCCTGAAAAGGGGACTGTAGATGTCCTACCAGAAAAGCCTATATGAGAGCTAAGGGTGACCCAAGCACCAGCAAGCACCATGATACATTGAGAAGCCCTTGTGCTGTTACTCCATGTGTTGGCTTTGTTTCATGCGGAGTGGGACATGAGCATCAGGATGTGGGTCAGGCCCCAGCAAGAGCCACCTTCCCATTCCCAGGAAGTGGGACAACCTTCTCTTTCCTCCCTCGCACCTTGACAGAGACACCTCATACTAGAAAAGGCTGCTCTTTAAGGTTTTGCATGTGTTTACTCACATTCTGGAGACTTAGAGACTCTTAGATGCCACCCAAAACAAGCAAGCTGTGAAAATTGCAGAGGAGCAGATCTAACAACATCAGCCTACTTCACACTGATCAACATTCAGAGTCAGTCAGACAATCTTAGAAGCAGTTTGGTACTGTTTGCTACATCTTCTGAGGCTGGTCTCTCTGCCCTCATATTTTCTACACTTTTTCTACATATGCATTTTTAAAGTACAACTGAGTGAAGTTAAATGATGCTGTACATGAAAGCAGCATAAGATAAGATCAAGGCACAAGAACAAGCAAATCACTTGGCTCAGTCACCCCATATTGTAATAATTTAAATCAGGGTTGACTTCACCGTAACAAGCAAAGTTGGCAGAGCTCTTATTACATGAAGAAACACAGAACTTGTTTGATTTGTCAGAAGAGTCCTGATTTGAGTTATGTTTGGGATGTGCCTGTTGCCCATTCTGTCTCCAGCCAAGTTTCCTGGCTGATCTTGAACTGATGTCGTAGTCTTGGTTTTGGTCCTGTCTCCTGTTGGTGCAACCTGGCCTCTCTGGATGAGTGCTAGGCCTGAGTCTTCTTTTTGTCCTGTCTAGAGCTGCCAGTTGAGCCTGTTGCCAGCATCTGGCTCTGCCTGCTGCTCTTAGGTCCTGTGAAACCATACTCTGGTTGGTGTGGGCAGTGCCTGGGTTCAGGTTTTCCTTGGCCCCTGGTTTGCCTTTCCTGTTGAGAAGCTTTTAAAGCTACACAGCAAGGGACATTAGGTGAGTTGAGGGAGAACCGTACATCTGAACAGATAGGTGGAAATGTAGAAAACATGAGAAGAAATTAGAAATTCAGCTGGTTCTCTGAGTAAGAGAATGGAGACTGCCTAGCAGACAGGACTGAGATGGTCAGTAACAAGGGCAAGTACTGAGAGCTTGCTGGTATGGTTGCCTGGCAGAGAATGGAGTGGGAGGGCGAAAGGCAGAACACTTTTCTCCCTCTGCAGAAGTTTTCACCATGGTACGGTGTGGTTTTCTTCCATCAGAGGAAATAGCTGTGGAGGCTGATGAGAGATAAGATATCTTGGAAGGGGCTGACTTGAATACAAATATGGGAGGAAGGCCTTGGAGGGCTGTACTGGAACAGGGAGATAGGTAAGTTATGGTACCTGTAGCAGTGAAGCAGCAGCTTCTGATATCCTTTATGGTTTGGTGCCTTTCTCTCCTTCAGAGAACCCAGGAGCTGCATGAAATATATAAATGCAGACTCTATTCTGCTCAATCACAATAGGTATTTCTGTAGTGAAAAGCTGAAACTATCTTAGAATTGAGGTGGGAAAAAATGAGGTAAGCCAACTGGCAGTGTGTTTCTGTGGTGAGCAGTAGTGCGGAGAGTAGGAGCAGCTGCTCATTTGAATGCCTAGCATTAAATTAAGTGGGTGCAGTTTCTGTCTGGTGCCATTCCTTACTATTTTGAGACCTTCATAATTCCCCTGTTATGCTGAAGAACAGTTATGATGCTGATGGCTCTTGAGCACTTTAGGAAAGAAAGGAAACTCACAGCTCCTCTCCACTGTGGTGCTCGGAGACATTTTCACCATTACATTTGGCAGCCTCTTGGGCTGCTCTCCCAGCACACTGACACAGTCATTTAGTTCTCCCCGTAAACCTGCCCTGACAGCTGTTGTTCAGTGCACAAATCTTGCTGATACACCTATGGGGCAATTC
Organism: Dicrurus megarhynchus; assembly: GCA_013399195.1. NCBI lineage: Eukaryota > Metazoa > Chordata > Aves > Passeriformes > Dicruridae > Dicrurus > Dicrurus megarhynchus. The sequence continues at coordinate 703,570 of VXAD01008716.1, forward strand.
CACTTCCTCAACAGTTAAACTGCTGTGGCAGCAGGTTTGCTGCAGCTCATCCCATGGCAGGAGGTATCTACTCCTCATTACATCAGACCATTGGTTGTGATGCTGCACTACCAAAAAAACCATGGCTGTTGTTCCTTCTGTCTTTTAGAGGAGTGATTCAGAGTGCTGCAATTTTGTTATGTTTTATTTTGTGATGTGTGGCTTTCTTTCCCTGACAAGTCTTTTATTTCAGTGGATTTTTCTTACTTACAATCTGTGGCATCTCCTGCCTACACGTTGTAAGTCATAAAATAACTGTAAATTGCATCCTCTCTATGAGTATTGGGTTTGGGCAGATGATGTAAGAGATTGATGGGAAATGTGCCAACTCTTTAATTCTTCATTCAGCACTGCCTTAGAGCACAGTTTTTGTATTCAGAGAGCGCTATTATGACAATTCTTGTGCAATGCAGTCTGCTTTTGCTTCTGGCTTTGGGGTTTCTAAGGTGAGATGCCATTCACCACAAGGCTAGGACAGGGATCAATGTTCTTTAGAAATGAAACTACATCCTAGGACTCTTCTCTGCATTAATACTCTCTTCTCCTGCAATATAAAATGACCTCAAAAGGAAGAAATAGTAGCTTCTCACTGTAGAATGGCATATTATATAATTGTTAAAGCATTCTCCAGGATGATTAGGAAATTATCTTTGAAACTTAGCAAGAAGAAAAGATAAGCAATCTCAGCTTATCTGTATTTTAGGATAGGAAAGTGCAATGCTGTATATTGTAATTGACTATTTTAAGCATGCTACCTCATAATTTTGATCTTAAAGATTAATTTGGAGCTAATTTTGAAGTTGGGGAGATGAGGGTGGGTAAGGTTCAGGGCTATAAATCCTGGTCAAAAGCTGATGCTTTTTGAAGCCCACAGTCACACAGCAAAGTTGCTGAGATAGGTGAGTTAATACTCAGCTTTGTCTTCAGTGGCTCCAAGACTTCTAAATCAGTGCATCTAGTGGTAGATCACACTAAGAGACCTACCTTGCTACATATAGAGTGAGGTTGCTTGCCTCAGACTGTTCTTCTGGTCTATTTCTTTGCCATGTCCATTTCTTTGTCCTGGGATTCTTCAGGATATTGGCCCCCAGCAGCTGCTTTTGAGAACTGATTGATGTAGATTGTTGCACAATGTGAGCAGTCCAGTAACGAGCAAGGCTGCTAGAGGTAGGGCACTCTGTATTACCACATGTGTGCACCAAGGAAACAGAACTGTCCTATTATTTGTGGTTGCCTTCTGCTTTCTTCAACTCTGCATTTAAAATGTTAAGAATAAGGATTTCCATGGCACTATCATTTTACAGTGTCACGACAATGTGTCACTCTTCTGTCCTGCTCCCTGAGCACAGTTCCACAGTTCCTGGTAGATACCATTTACGTGCCTTAGCTATAGAGGTTTAAATACTCCTGCAATAAAATAAAAGCTCTGCCAAAAGCCAGATTGTACCTGCACATTCAGATTATTAGCTGATATTCTTTTCTTGCAAGGCTGTTACCTGTTTTTATATGCCATTACAGTGCTTTTTTATTTAGCAAGCTCAAAAATTCGCAGTGATTCCGGTCCACCCATTTCTCTGGTGTTCTCACTGTGCTGACCAAATCCAGCCTGTCAACTTAACATTTAAATTTGTTTTGTTTTGTTTTGTTTTTTTCTATTCAGGAATCTATTACAGTCAGGGAAATAGCATACTCCTTTAACAGAGCATACAGAATGGTTTAAAATAGAAATAACATTCACTTTCTTGTTGTATATTTTTATATTCACCTTTGAATATTTTGCTGTTTTGTGTTTATTTTTTTTTGCCTCCTTGGCAGCAACTTTAAAACCTTTCAATATCCTCTTGTATTCTTTTATATTACTCTTTTGTCAGTCTGAGTGAATGTTTTCTTTGGCTTTCCTTTTGTTTAAATATGGGGAATAAAAGGAACATGTCTTGAATTGAAATCACTGAACTGGAAAGAGACTGCAAAAAGAATTGACTGTAGTAAAGCTTAAGTATTAAAATCCAGCCAGTGCAGTTCTTACCAAGTGTAGAAAAGCAGAAAAATGCATACAGCCTCAGAGAATGCATGGAGAAGTTACAATGGAAACAGTTGAAATGAATGGGAAAAATTGAAATTGGTAGTCTTTGACATGAAGCTAGAAGAGAATGAGCCAAGGGTAGGGTAGGGTGAGGTGCTGAGTCTGGGGGATTGGAAGAGGTTAAAATGCTTAAAATGGAGAAGCATAGGATTGTTGTGTGTAGTCAATATTCTAGTTTTAGGCTGTTAATTAAAACCTGAAATCAGCGGAATAAAACTTGATTGAAACGGTGATGACACAATTCCATGATATAATGCTAGGGAGCACTTCACAATGGGCCCTTTAAGAAATGTGGAATAATTTGCAATTAGAATTGATGGAAAAACACAAAGATTTAATCTGAACTGAAATCCTCAGATGCTGTACTAAGCATTGAATGGTTTTGTCACTACAGAATCTCACCAAAAAAAAAAAATCAGCAACATAGTTGCTTTTAATTTTTTATTCAGCAAATATGGGCTGAGCCATTTTTTTCAATTCGAGTATCATCAGCAAATCAAGGAAGAGATTTTTGAACAGTTTGCCTTGTCTGCAATGTTTCCAGAGACCTTTTCAGGCTTGAGTCTTACAAATAACAGCTTCTAGGTTTGGGGGATTTTAATTTTTTTGTTTCTGTTTGCACACACCTCCTTCTCCCCCTACACATGCACTTACATACACACACACACACACACACACACACACACATCCCCCAGTTATTCCCAGAGTAGCCTTAGATACAGTTTGTAGATGATCATAGGGTTCATGACAGGGATTTACCTTCCCCATTTTCCTATGAAAATTACAAAACTTCCACTAAATTATCCAGGTGATTTGCCACTGTGAGCAGTTTCTAAACTTGAATTCTAGAAGGACAGAATGTTTATGAAGAAATAGAGGCTAGAAAGAGCAAATAAGTAATTTTTCTGAGCCAGCAATTGTGTACTGCTCAGCAGCTCTTTATATTAGTTTTGCTTACTCCTTTCAACATGTTGTTTCGTACTTCATCTAATTTATTTTTATTTTCTACTCTTTTTTTTGTTTCAGTAATAAACAAAAATGGATTTAGTGACAATTTCTGCTGTAACCTTTTAGTCCCTCTCAGTGTGATGCACTAGACTTCATCCATATTAGTTTTAGTAACTCCTCAGGTAGCTAAGAGTTGTGTCAATATAAAACCTAGTCACAAAATAAACCACAAGTTCAGCAAAGGTTACTTAATCTCCTCAGGGATCTCAAAGTCACCAAATGTGATGTTTTCCTCAAAAGACTAAACAAGTGACACATCAGAGGTTCTTTAGAAAGGATTGAACACATTTAGTATTGCTCAGTAATCAAAAAACACTTTTGTGTTTTCAATACAATGCTCTTCAAAGAGACAAGTAACAGCTCTGAGAAATGTTTCATCTATGTGGAAAAGATACAATACATCCAGGGAATGGAAATGCCATCTCTATTACTCTTGTACCTGAATATATATTTCAGAGGCAATGATGTGTGAGAGGGCAATTCTGCCTTAAGAGTAAGAACTTGCTAGTTTTTTTGGAACTGCAAGCAGAATATCTGCTATATTGAGATAGTTAATATTATTCAGAACATGTAAGACATGTCTTGTTTCCTGTATCTGCTCAGGAAAAATCTGGAGTGGTGATGGGAGGCTGTAAAATATTATTGAAGTCAGTGGTCAGCACTGCATCACTCTGACCCAGCTTGTTCTGGGTAATATGAACTGTGTCTTGTGATTCCTCACACATCCTATTCAGGGCTGATTGTATTCATTTCATCTGCTGGTTCTGCATCCTCATGTCAAGATATTTGTGGGGGCTTGTGCTTATCTAACACTTAATAATCTTGCAGCTTTTTTTAGTATTTGTGTTATCTCCCTCTACATATCCCATCCTCTTGCTGAGGAATCCAGTTTGTTTGCCTGACTTAGTCACAGTCCTCATGCTCAGCCACAGAATTTCTCTTCAGTTTTGAGGCAGTTTCACCCTAAAATTTAATTTCTGCACTTGGAAATTTCGTTTCACTTCCATCCTTGAATCCTCAGCCTAGGACAATAAGACAGAGATATTTATAATTTGTGCCCTCTACCTTTTCAGAACATGTTCTTTCCTGGTAATTACTCCCCTCTTTCAACAAGAAACCTCCAATGGCTCTCAGAAAAGATGAAGAAAAATGGGAAGACAGTAAAACAGAATAAAATAAATCTGGTGATTAATCAGTCAATAAACACCAGTTGTAGTACACACACGCACTAAGGGGATACCGTTTAAATCTATTGGCTTAGAAATCTGACATCATTAATCCATTATTAATTCTTGAAAAAAAAATGCTTGTTTTGCTGAAACTGTTCTTCATTCTAAAACAAAATGAAAAAAGTGACAATATGCAAATCAAAACTGCATGAGAAGACAACATGCATAGTAATGAAAGCACCAAAAGTAATATAAAAATCTTTACTCCTTGAGAATTGTGAGAGTTACCATAAAGTGTATTTATTCTCACTAGTTTGTTAAAAAAAGGTGCCCAGTTAGCCTCTAATCTTGAAAATGCTAGAAACTATCCACAAAAGTATAATTACTTATAGGCACCAGGCTTCTGGGCTAAGTTCTTTTAAACTTCTATATAAAATCAGAATTTGTAATATTTGTAACTCAACCTGTGATTTAATACCTATTAGTCTGTCATGGTCAAATGATTTTTTTTTACAGCCCTTGAAAAACAGGCATGAACAGTTACCTCACTCTTGGTGGGAAACCTCAAAGTTATGAAAAAACTTAAGGAATTACTTAAATTCTGAGCATGCACATAAATAAAGTGCCAATGGAGGATTTCTTAGTCATTTTCTTCACTATGAGGGTGGTGAGGTACTGGCACAGGATGCCCAGAGAAGTTGTGGATGTTCCATCCCTGGAACTGACCAAGGCCAGGCTGGATGAGGCTTGAAGCAACCTGAACTAGTGGAAGGTGTGCCTGCCCATGGTGGGGAGTTGGAACTAGATGATTTTTATGGTCCCTGCCAACCCAAACCATTCTATGAGTCTGTGATGTACTGGGTGAAGTGTTTGATCAGTTTCATGTTGCCAGTTTTCACCTTATCTAAATTTTTTACCTTCTGGGATCCCAACTATGAAAAATTCTGCAGCAATAACCTACATATGAAAGTGCAGACATTGAGTTCAGAAGTCATCTATGCTAGGTAAAGTTATATATTAGCCAAAAATTTTTAGTACCATGAATTTCAATTATGTTGATTAGATACACATCTACTTTGTTGACATGAGTGATTAATATCAGCAGTGTTTTGCTACTAGGTCTGCTGACGGTATGTTGTCTCTAAAGTTTGGATTTTCTGCCATTGATAAAATCTCTAGAACTTTTCATATAACTTTGATCTCCATTATGAAAAGACATACTGCTTTTAGGCTTGTTTTAAAATCTACATATAGTAAAGCATCATATAAAATTGTCATATACTTTTTATGTGATCTGAGACATAGAATAAAGGCTGTCACTATGATACTGTGCATTGACTTTGTTGAATTTATCTGAATTATTATTGAAATTGGTATAGTGATCCATTTCAGGGAAGCTTTTTTGCTTTAAGATTTCGTAGCAGATTTTAGCTATATTTATATCATTGTGATTTCTTAGACAGGTGCACATGTCCTTTGGATTTATTTTGGAACAAATGTGTAATTTCATTGCTGAAAATGGGTGACCAACATTTTGACTCTGATTCCTGTGATATCCCCCTGTTTATGTGTGAGGAATTGGTTTGTAGCCTATTGTAAGAGGTAAATGCCAGTGATGCCAATCATATTTATTATTTTTCCAAGAGCAGAGGAAACAGTGGAGCTGTTAATAAGAAAGAAGATTTCCTAAGTTGTACTATATATTTTTTAATAATATATAAAGTGAGGGAGAATACAAAAAAACACCTCAGAGATATTAAACACTGAAGCTTATTCTAAACTCCAGTAGCTGTGACATCATATAAACATATCATCCCCTAAAAAGGCTTATTTTCCTTATGTTTAGTCCATCTGACTTACTTGATAAATGTTCACCATTCAGTGTTTTATATGAAATAAACTAGTGCTTTTCATCTAGTTAATGGATCAAAGCAGTGTTCAAAGAAGAAAAACTCCTTTTATTAGCATTTTGTAGCAAATTCAGCGGATGCAATAAGAAAGCAATGGAGGTGGAAAATGACTTGCTCTTTTATCTGTGAGTTTAACTCAAGATTATAGCTAGCATGTGTGAGTGGTAGTTATTACTATTTTTAATTAGTCTGTTGAGAATTTTTCTATTCTATAGCTAATGACCCAACAATTTATTTGTAGACTGGATCCACTTAAAATTATCTTTGGTGAACAACTATGTGACTAATAAAGCATCCAGATATAATACTTAAAATATTTTAACTGAGATGGTTGAACTTGCAGCTATTTCATTGTAACTGAAGAACTCTTGTGATTTCATGGGAGAAGAAGTAATCTAAAAGCCAACTCCTGAGTTTTTTACTTTTCAAATGATGTGGAATAATTTGAACACAATACTATTTTTCTTGGCAAAATTTATATAGCATTATTGACTGGTTTTGTTCAATTAGAGTACATGTTCATTTTTATAAATCTGGAGGAAATGACCCAAAATACAAAGCAGCAAAAAGCTGTCTGTTGAATAAACTAAAATAAACAAAATAAATGGTACAAAACCTGTCAGTACAAGTTTGGAGAGTTGTGTGGATTTTTTTTTCTTTTGTTTTTTTTATTTTCTGAGAGAAGTTTGCAAAAGGTTATTTTTTTGAATCACAATTTTAAATTCTTTCATGATGTATTCATGTATCTTTGTATACAATATCTATGAGCTTCTTTCACTGCTATTAACTATCCCTTCTATTCTTGTCTGTCATTTTTCAGGTGCTGTAGGTTTTTCCTTATATGAGAAAATGGGTTGCCAGGTTGACCTATCATACAGAAATATATCCGTCATTGTGCCTGACATGCGGTTTGTTACTTGTGAAGAACAGGCTCTCCTAGCATACAAGAGGATTTATTTTTATCTCTTGCCTTGGTTCTTTCCAGACATTTAGGCCCTGGTCTAGTGGTATTTCTTGAGATCATCATGTGCTTTATGATGAGTTTCGTTTGCCTATAGCAAAGTCTCTCAGATAAGAAAATGAACAAAAACATATAATCTGTTATAATTACCTATAACTGTCACTATAGAGAGAAGATCCATAGTTAGTAAAATTTTTGTCTTATTGATTAACCTGCTGAAATAATTTGTAAGTTGTATAATAGGTTGAAGGTACTCTTTTTTCCATGTATATTCTTTCTAAGAATAACAACATTCACTAAGGCCTATGGGCTGAGATTTTTCTATTATTTATTAATTTACCTTAACCTGATATTGCTCTGTGGTGTCCAAGTAAAACAAGTGGCAGGCTTTTTTTCACTGTGCATTTGTCTTATGCATTGTTAGTAAACTTTTTGTCAGTGCTACTAAAGCCTCAAGAATCACTAAGAAAGCTCACCATTAGTGCTGAGCTATCTTACTGTAGGGACTCCCCAATATTTTGATATTTAAAAATTTTTAAGGAGTAAACCAAAGAAACAGTGGAAACAGGTCTGTAATTTAAATGAAATCCTTGGCACAATTATGGATTTTCTTACTTCTTCTTTTCATTGTTGGATGCCTGTTGTGTGATTACAGGTATATTGAGAATAAAAGAAAATGAAATGCATTTGATGTCACAGGGTTTTTTTTCTTATTTCAGTGGGTTTTGTCATCTATATTGTGATTTCTTCAAAGGAAAATTCCTTTCCAATTTTTGGCTTTCACCCTTTCAGTGATTACTAGACTTGTTTTCAGGTGTATTCCATTGTCGTGCATTTTTAAAGGCGGATAAAACTATGGGCAGTAGCAGAAGAACATTTTTATTTTAAAATTTTTGAATCTGGAAGCTTGAGTTAAGTATAATCTGCTTCCAATCTCGTGAAGTCTGCATAAAAAATACCAAAAAATCAATGCAATTGATCACTACATGACAGGAGTGGGGCTAAAACACGGGTGGCCCTTAAGGGAGAAAGCAGAGACATTTTCCCCCACGACGTTCTTCCCCATATGGTTTTTGCAGCAATGGCAATCACTAAATGTAAGGTACACTTCTACCATGCAGCACAGAAACAGGAAATGGAAAACTCTTGAGAAAACAAGGGACTAGTCAGGGAAAAGTTAAATTGTTAGGCTTTCCTCACAGACATACATGCTACTGATGAGTCCAGAGAGAACCTGTGTCTTATTTTATTCTGTGCATAGGAGAGACAACCTAGATTTAGAGGACTGCCTAATGAAGTCATGTGTGTATTTTTCCAGTATTGTAAGACATGTTTCAATGTGTAATCAAATTCCACACTTGAAAATAAGTTGCATTTTTTTTATTTTCTGTTTTCATTGAGTCATCAGCTGTTTAATGTCTCTTTTCTGTGTGACTTTGTTCAGGTCAGTCTGCATTTGCATGAACATGTCAGGTGCATGTGTGGCACTGCCTTTAATGAACATGCATTGTGAGCTGTAGTTGCACAACACAGAGCTAAGTTGAAGGACACAACCCAGCAAATACGTTGTCACTGAAGTGCACAGTGAACTTCAGTGTAGTGAAATTAAAACTTAGAATGAAGATGGTGATACCTATTCCCAGTTTGCTGAAAAAACAAGGAAGCATACATACTGTCTGCACTGGGTACTACAGAAGGCAGGGGCAGGAAGGGCTTGTTATTGTTTTATGTGTGTTTGGTTTCTACGAATTCCATTCTGAATTTAGACATTAAGAACACAGCAGGTAACCGAAATTTGGAAATTGACCAGCAAGCAGAAGGGATCCCCGGGGTTATGCAGAGCAGGGTGTGGAGCCTGGTGTTGAGTGGAGATCAGGGTAGGAGGAGTTACTGGCCCCTGCAGTTACTACCAGTTTGGGTCAAGGCAGAGACAGCCCTGTGACCCTGCACTGCCAGGTGGGTGTAAAGCCTGCTGCCTTCCCCTGTTAATGAGGAAAATAGTGTTTATGGACCTTCATAGGGGAGCTGTAGGCTTGCATGGGAACTCTGTGATCCTGAATTCCACAACTGTACCCTTCCTGTGAGAAGTGACTCAGAGCCCACATGGAAGCAACGTTTGGTGTCCCCATTGTAGGAAAGGATATCTGAGTTTTGTCAGAATTTCTTGAGGAGTGCATGTTTTGTTCTTAGATGAAATTTTGTGTGAAAGTAGAGAACCTGTATTTCCAGATGCTTTGCTTGTGCTTCTAGGCAAGGTCTGTTCTACACCTAGATGCCAGAGCCTGGAAGTTTTGCTAGAGTCTTCTCATGTCATGTATGGAGTTGATGGACATGAGAAAGAGCCAAATCAAGGTAAATTCTCTTTTTAAGAACCTTTCTGCTTGTCGAAGTCTGTCAGGAGAGGCAGGTTGAAAAATCTGGGAAAGCTTTCTTCTCACATGAGCCCTTTGTCCCTCTGTCATATGCCTCGTGTTTCCATTTGAAAGCACTCTGATGTACAATAATTTTCTTTTGGGAGATAAATACTCTTTTCAAATGGGTACAAAAAAGAGAGTGCTCAATAATGTAACAAAACTTTCTTTGTCATTGGCTAGACAAGATCCAGCTCTTTCTTCCTTTCTTCTTTTACTCCTTTCTGATTACTGTAGCCTCTTCAAACTTGCCAGCTGTGCTGTATGTTCCTGTTGTGTTTGAATGAGTGTAAAGCTATGCTCAGTAAAAGCGGATACAAAAAAAAAGATAAAGTAATATGGTTTAAGGTGACTTTTCTGTGGACACTGCTTCTGGGACAACCTACTCTAGAAGGAAAGGAGGCAGATCTGCTGTCAAAATATGCAATTCCTGTCATGCTTCAAGGAGTAGGATCTGCTTGGACAGGAGTAGTGTTCAAGACCCTGGCACAACTCCATCAGGGAGTCAATTGTCCTGATGTCAATATTGCAAGGGAAATTGTGCAGTGAGGTAGAAGAGGAAGGACAAGCCCTGGATAGATGTCACGTCCTCTTTGATCATGCTGCCTGTTCTGTTGTATTATTCCTAACACTCATCCTGTTTGGGTAACAGCAAATGAAGTAATGATACAGTTAATAGTTAATCTTCTGTGTGATGATTAATGGCTTTAGTAACAATAAAGTGTTCCTGTTACCATTGTGAGAGCCTTTTTATGGCTCTTCCTTAGTAAGCTAGTTGTGTTCTGGTTTTGACTAGAATGAAGGATTTTTGGAATGGAATTTGGATGTGTGGCATTTGGACACACTGGGAACAGGGTTCTTGTAATCCTCTCCTCTAAAGCCCATCTTGCACTTCGAGGACTGAAAAACAAAGAAGTAGATAGCTGAGTTGGAAAAGAAAATCCTATGCTATGTGGGAAAATCCTATGCTAGTTTAAATACCAGAAACTTTTATGTGTCTCACTCTGGACAGCTATTATATTTCTGCATTTCTTAAGTCCTGCAGAAAGGGAAAAAAAAAAAAAAAAAGTAGATGAATCAAGGAAAATGGCTTGCTGCTTAAACCAAGTAAACAGCTGAATCAGGGACATAAACCCCAGTATAAATATACATTTTATCATTAAGGAAGGCATTTTCCGTCTCTTATTACCCTGTATGTTATTAGCTTTGCATTTTTCTCCAGGGCTAAGGAAGAAATTTTAAAGTACACCAGATGAACCTTAAAGCATGGATCAATACACACAACAGAATTCTTAAGAAAAAATCTCTAAACTGAGCCTTAGTTCTATTATGACATGTACTAGAAGACACACTTTTTCTTGGAGAGATGAAGCAACTGATGATTTGCAGATGCTGTGTCTAAGGAGAGAGAAGATGTCTTCCTCCACAATAGAACAGTGTGACAAAGACCTCTTAGTAGTTACAAGTTAGAAGGAGGAATGAGTGCTTGAAACAAGGTAGGTGTGGGGTGGAGAATGTACCTTTTCTGATCAAGTACTTATAAAAAGTCCCAGTGGGTTATGGAATCATAGCAATGCTTCACTGGTTTAGAGAATGCCATGAACACAATATTGTTCTTCATATAGAAAAATGGGAATTAACTTTTTGCCCTCTAATCACCCTTGTTTTTTCAGCTCTTTGAAGTACTTGTTTTTTTGTGGGTAAGTTCAACTGCTGTCTCACGTGGACTCCTTGGTTTGGTTCTAAAGGCTGTACAAGCAGAAGGTAGTGGAGAGGTGAGGAGCTGGATTTATCAGAGGAAGGTGAGGGAAAGGGCAGCGGAGCTGGCCAGTGTTGGCCAGAACAGACAATGGTACTCCAGCACAGTGCACTGAACATGTCTGATCTTCTTGATTACATTGTCTGGACACAACCAAAACTGTTGTTTGTTTGTTTGGGGTTTTTGTTGTTGTTTTTTTGTTTTGTTTTTTTGGGGGGGCTTTTTTGCTTGTTTGAGTGGAGGTTTTTTCTTTGGTTTATTTTATTTGTTTGTTTGGGGGTTTTGTCAGTTATGGCATTTTTTTAGTGGCTTCGAGGTGTCCCTGAAAATGTAGCATCCATGTATCTTGCAAGACTGTCTCCTAGAATAGCTTTGTATCCTTTCTTATGGGCAAAGCCCCTTGGGCACAACTTAACTGTAAAGAAGTTACATAATAGCCAAAAGCTTTAAAAAAGGATATTTTTCCCTACTTGATGTAGTTGTCCCTTGAAACTACATGTTATTGAGTGTTGGTGGGTGCTCTACAAACTTACTCCATTTTTCTGTCTTTCTCTATTGATTTAACTGTCTTTTTAATGGACTCTCTTATTACTGTAGCCTTTAGTCCACCTCCATCTTTGTATTCGCTTTTCAAGGTAATTTTCTCTCTCTCTGAATATGTATTCACTGTGCACCCTTAAGGATGCTGTTACAATACAGTAAACAGATATCCTTCATGGTGGAACAGAGTATTAGCAGTTACAGCAATTACAGCAAAGAGCTGATGAAACCCTGAGGTGCCACTCACTCAGCAATGCAGCATGTTTAAAAAATGATGCGGACAAACAAACTATTTACAGACCAAGGAAATGCCCTTATACACACACACACAAATACGCATGGGGAAGAAAATACCTCCAGAAAGATTCTGTGTAATTTTTTGTCTTCTAAATAAAGCAACAACTTCACAGCACATACTATACAAATACTATGTTGTTTACAACTATTATTTTGCTATTTCAGGAAAACTGTTCTGCATTTGGTGTCGTGTGCAACTGTACACCATATCTGGTGTGAAAGAAAATGTGCTGTTAAAACCAATGAACTGTATGTTTTAGGAGCTGGATCAGTCACAAGAGAATTGGTATTAAGATTTTTGAGGTTTATTTGCTGGCTGACAGAATTGGAAAATGGTAAACTTTCAACCTTATTGTAAGAGTCAGGATATATGGTGATGAGTAAACAAGGACAAATATGAACAATTTAAGAAAGGGAATTATAAAGAAACAAATATGCACCTTAAAAAATGTTGTTATTGCTGACCCAAATTTATCTGCAGTAAATATAGGAAGAGAATTTCTTTAACAAGCTAGATGAGTCTAGCAAGGGGATTTACCAGGGGTTAAATCTTAAAGGATAATGTGGTGCTTATTGTCCTGTGAAGACTGCAAATACACAGTGGCAAGAAGGATGTGTTCAAACTGGAGATTAGCCAGAGTGGGAATTTGAACAGTGGGGTCATGGCTGAAGGGAATGCATAGAGGCTTTCAGCAAGCTGCAGTGCATATATTTGGAAGGGAATTAGTCTGTCTCATTCTGACATCAGTTTCTGTCTGTTTTGATGACTAATAAAGCAAAGGGCTACACTTTTATCTTACAGTTGTTTCTGAGCTGCTTGGGCACAATCCTAATTGTAAAAGGCCTGTTATTTCTTCCCTTTGTAATTGAAACTACAAACTGCTGAAATCCTTGTTTGCCTTTCCTGCCTCCTCATCTAGATTGTCATGTGAATTTTCTTCAGATCCTTGCTGAAAACTTAATCCTATGAAACTTTGCATCAAGTACTGCATGTTGATGTGAAGGGGTTAATAAGTGTGTGTCTTCAGTGTCCTGCATTGCACCTGAGGGTTAGGTAGGATTAAGGTGAGGATATGGGAAGATTGGCACAGCCTTCATTTGGGAACAGGCAGAGAGGAGTTGTTTTGTTGGGGGTAATGCTTCCAGGAGAGGTGAGCTGAAAAAGGGCTGCTTGTCTGGCTGGAGCTGTGTGGGAAGTGGGAATCTTGCAAAGAGCTGAGCTGCTTTGGGGGCTGACTTGAAGGGACATGAGCCTGTATGAGAGACCAGACTGATGAAGGGATAAAAATGTCTATATTCTAATCCAGTTTCCTGAAAAGGAGGTGGAGAAGATGTGTGTGTAAGTCTGATGAAAGAACAGATATTAGTCTGGGTCTCACTGTGACTTCCTTTTGTTGGTTTTATTATTGTCCTGGAGAGGATAATTCACCATATTTTTTGATATTGTTTACTTATGCAGATTCTGGACTGTCTTCTGCTCCTTCTAATGCCCACCTCCAGTCAGTTTGTGCAATAGTCAGGACTGTGTGGCAATTTTATGACATGTCTTTACTAATTTGCTTTTCAGTTTAGATCCTTGTTACCTCGGAGGAATAATGTGATCACTTGTTTCACCCTTACTGATGCCTGGTTCTCTAAAATGGGAGGAGGGACCCCTCTCTGCAGCTTAAACTAGACACTTATTGGTATGTGGACAGCAACATGCACTGAAGTTCAAAGTGAACAATGTTCTGTAATCCTAGTTCTTATGAGTACTGTCTTGGGTATTTCTCCTACCCAAGCAACAGTGAGCACAACCAGAGATGTAGACCAAAAGGCTGGGTGCAGCCTCCTTCAGCCTGAGAGGCTGACAATTCATTTGGGCAAGTTCCAGAGTTGATAGTATAACCGGAATAGCAGAGACATCTTTGAACAGGTCCTTTAAGCACAGGAAACCAGCCTGGTGTTTTGATCACAAGTTGAAGACAATTGCAGTCATTTTAAAATCCATTTATATTTTAATTTGAGCTAGGAAAAATACTTTTTTTTAGATGCTTCAGAGAATAATTATCAATCAGGTTCAGACTGAGGTTCCCTTACTCTCTTGCTGCTTTAGTAATACAAATAATCATAAGGGTAGTGTTGGTCTAGGTGTGTCAGACTAGGTGATGATTTCTCAGCTGCATAGTTTGATACCATCCTATGGTCCAAAATACAGTGGTCCCCTGGGTTTCTTTCATCTGTCCATTGTCATTCAGCATCATATCCTATATTTTGGCTATGACTGAAGCTTGCACGTCCATTACTTTAAAGTCTTTATGTGCTTGTTTTCCCCAGGGAATAGTTTTTCTCACTAATTTGTGTACTGGGTAACCATGACAATATCCAGTTTCACTAATTCAGGCTGGCATGCCATCTGCACTATCTAAAGGTCAGTTCAAGTATTACTTGCAATTCTGTGACCTCTTAATAAGCAGCATAGTAGTGGTACACTGGTTCCGTTCCCTGATAGCAGTAGCAGTAATCCAAATCCTGTACCAAAAAAGAAAAAGAAAGACATCTCTCATCTGGAAGAAACCTATATGTCTTCTAGTTCAGGAGCTGTTCCTGCATTTCTGAACATTTAATTTCATTGCTCTGAGAATTTTGCTTGATGCTGATGCATGGAAGGCTTCCCAAACTCTTGTCTGGATTATAACAGTTAACAGCGGCCCCTTGTGACCGCAAGAGGAGTTTTTGGCACTCAGGCTCTCCGTATGAGCAGCGCTGGTTAAACAGGCTCCCAAGCTGCTGCTGGATGGAAAGCTGGATAAGCTCTGGGACATGGCTCTTCTTGCTGTCTGCAAGATCTGCAGCTGAGTTAGGGGCAGCAGTATGGGTCAGTGTAAAGGAAAAAGGAAACGAAACGAGTTATGTCAATGCCAGACCTCCAGCTGTTCCCCACATGCTGATCTGCTCTGGTAAAGAGCCTAGAGGCAGAGTTAGGGAAGTGAAGCTCCTAAAGGAGAGAAAAACTGGAGTTCTGGAGGGGAGAAATGTGAGCAGAAGTGTCATGTAATAGTTTGGTTTTGAAGGGAGCTTAAAGATCATCTAGTTCCAACCCCCCTTCCATGGGCCCAGAATCTTCCACTAGACTGGGTTACACAGAGCGCCATCCAGCCTGTTCTTGAACACCTCCAACCTCTCTGGGCAACTGGTTCCAGTGTATCATCACCATCAATGTAAATTTCTTCCTAATATCCAATGTAAATCTACCCTCCTTCAGACTTACTTCCTACTATGACTATCTATTCTCACAAAGAGAAATGTTTTGGAAGGCAGTGACTGGCCAGCAGCAAGGGCTACTTTGGGGCCCTGAGCCCTCCAAGATCATGCACAGCTAGTGTCACACCTAGAACTGAGCCCTTGAAGAATCTCCAAGATTCCTGTTGGGTTTTCTTGTTGGCCCAGCAGTGTAGTTTGGAGCACTTTTTTATCAAAGGAAAATAATGATGGCGAAATGTTCCACCCTGCCAAGTGCAATAAATATTTTTCCACATACTGTGTGTTTTGTGCTGTGTGAGATGCTTCCGAAATTCTCAGGAGGAAGCAGCAGCAATAGATCACGAAAGAACTGGAATTTGAAAAGTTAGGAAGGTCTTTGGGCTTGAGTGCCAGTGTTAGGGCTGCCGGTGGTTTCCCAACCTGTGCTCTTAGTGCTGCTCCATTGCCCTGTGTGGCTGTTGTGTGTTAATCTGCATTTGTCACATCATTCCTTTGAAAGAAAGTGGAGCTGAAATATAAAAATGTTGATGGGTAAAATATTGTTGAGTCATAAGTGTATTTAACATAGTAGTTATTTATTGTTAGTTAAATAGAAGGTATATTTGACTTTTTGTAAATCCCAATGAAAAGACACTTCACTGAATCTGGACTAATTTCTACTATGTAGCAATAGAAATACTTAGAAGGAATATTAGGAGGAAAAAAACTCTTCCTTTCACCTATGATGTTCCCTGAAAGGGAAAGCAAACATAATTCAGTTTTATTTATTCATTCTCATAGACTATGTGCTTTTGAGAGACTGCGTTACTAACTTCAGGCTGTAGTTTGATATCAACTTTACCTGGGTTTTATATTTAATGTTAGATAAGAGAGGGATAGCAGAAGGGGTGATTAGTGCCCTGAAGTAGTAACAGAGGTTTTCAATTGCAACTAATACTTTGCTGCCCATGACTTTAAGTTTTGACACTGCAAAATAACACACTGACAAAACTATGCCAGAGTGCTCCAGTAGCAGTGATTTCTACTGTAGGAGATAATATTTCTTCAGTGTTGGGCTGCCTTAAAAAAGCATAGAAGGAACTTCATTGTAGGACACAGCTGACAGCACTGCCATATACTAACAGAGATGAAAAGCAATTTCAGAAACAGGGCAGTAAAAATAACTTCTCCCTCATTCAGACACCAAACTGAAAGCTTCCTTCAGTACAGCTGTATGAAAGCTTGTGTATCATGCTGAAATGAACACTGTAAAAACCAACCCAAAACACCCTTGGGTTAAGCGATCTTTTAGTCCATCTTGAAAACATCTTGTTTAATTTATTTAACAAAACAGTGAAGGAGCAGAAGAGAAATAATTCTTAAAAATTGGGAAAAGGCACTAGTATAACTTCTCCACACTTTTATTTGCTGCTCCAAACTGCTAAAATGGTTTTCCTTTTTGTGGGAAATCTTGGTAAAAACTCTGTTTTACATATAGGACACTTTTTTCTCCCCTTTCCTTTTTTTCTAGAACTGGCTGCTGTGTAAACCTGTCTTTCAGGAAATACTAATCTGGTTATGTTTAGGCAGTAATTCTAATCTAATATTTCTACCTGAACCTGAATTTCTGTCCCTGTTCCATAACTGTCTGGTTAGTAGCTTTTGTCCCCTGATGTTGATTATACTCCTAATGTCACAGTGCCCATGGGAGATCTGTTTTTTGTTAGATAAGACCAAGCTGTTTGGATTAATGTTTTTGATAATGGTCATGTTGGCAGGTGCTCTTTTGTCTCTTATGTTTGGGAACAAAGAAAACATGAAAAGATTGTACAGAGAATGTGCAAATGCCCAAACTGGAGCCATGAGATTTGATTCAGTTCTCATTTTACAAGCAGTGGACCACATTGATGGTTTAACAATCTCAGTTTACAGTCTCAATTGTCTCAATTGCTTGCTAGTGCTTCTGCTATTAGTGTTTTCATTCTTTCGTAAAAGAATATGCATCTGTGAGAAGCTGGTACTTGGTCCATCTTGCTCGGTATCCTGTCTTTGCCAGTGGTTAGTCTTGAGGTCCTGAGGAGGTTTTAGTTGGCTATGACTCTGAAGAGTTGGGTCTCGGATCCTTAAGTGATTTAGAATTGTTGAGCCAATGCCATATTGAATTTTATACTGTTTATTCTTGTTCAATAATATTTTTTTATTGTGTGATTTACATGTTAAGCCATTTGGAAAGCAGTGAAACATCTCAGCTTTTCCCAGAGTGGACACAGACCCAGTAGGAAAGATATCTGCTAGTCTTGAATTCTCCAAGGGTCTTGTTACACCTTGATCTTCCACTAGTTTCATATTTATAGTTTCTCTGGCAGAACTTTCTGCTTTTAATGTATTTTAAAATGAACTTTAATTTTTGATGTCTGTAAATTGGTCCTCGAACACTTCTGGATAATCTTACTTGCCCGAGTTTGCTCCTTCTTTTCCTCATTTCTGTATGATTTCCACCTCCTGGAGTTCATAGCTGTCCTTGCTTTCCTGTTGTACTGTGCCATTCTCCTTTTTGTCTTTCAACTCTTGCTGAAATAAATGGCACAAGCTTGCCAATATGACATCTTTGTACACTCTGTGCTCCCTTCCAAGAATTGCCCTTTTAGCTGCCTCTCTTGGCTCTTTTTAAAAAGTTTGTTCACTTCTGCGTTGTTTAGATGGTTTTGATCATGGCGGTTACAAGTTTTGGCTTTTGATGCTCCTACAAAGCTTCATTTTTAAACTCTTTTGTTAAATACTGTGTCTTCAGCAGTGTCAGTAGTCATTGGGTACTGTGAACCGCAAGGCACAATTTGAAAAACTGTTTTGGCTTTTAGGGGCTCACGGCATGTTTTCTGCAGTGAAGGAGCCACTGAGAGGGCTGAAAGATGTGGTACATCATGTGGATGTGCATGAAATACCCACACAGGTGGGAACAGGGGAGACCATAAGGGACCCTGCTGATCCTGAGGCAAGGTACCTTAGGGTTAAGCTTGTGGTAAATGAACAATACAAGGGAAACGTGGAGAAATCAAACCAATTGTTTTGAATTACCCTGAGAAGTTCTGTTCAGGGGATTCCTTCTTAAATTTTCTTTTCTCCTTTGAAAATCTGTATGTGTTTCTGGTAGTGGATATCAACAGGTCTAGCCATTCTCAGTTGCAAAGCCTACTTAAACACAGTATAGGAATGAAATACTTTTCAACTTTGTACACTAGTCCGTGGATGGAACCGTTCAATATACCCTTCATACTTAGAGCATCTTTTTCTGCTAACTCTGTAAAGAGATAGACAAAACCTGTTTGTTACAAGCTTTCCTTAAGACTCTTACTCTCTTGTGAGAGGTCGGCCACACTAGACACTCCTGAGTCTTTTACCTGAAGACCATTCTTTTTATACAGGGTACTAAAATGGACTGAGTTGAACACATTTTTGGCAGAGTGGTTAAAACAAATATGAATAGGGGGAAGACATTTCTGCCTTTTCCCAAGAGAATTGACTAGTTATAGCCAAAAAAAACTGCACAGAGAACCCCAAACAAACCTCAGGGGTGCTTAAAATAACGTGCTTCACGCCAGATACAGGGAAATAATCTGTGGCATTTAAAATACATCAGGACTATACATTTTCCTTGTTTGAGAGGTGACTCAGTAACATCTGAATTCAGATACAGCTGGAGCTGAATATCAGCCCCTTAACTCAAGACCTTTTCTCCACTTGTTTTAACCATAAGTGTGAATACCATTGCCTTCTGGAGATATCAATCCTCCTGTGTGCTTGTGCTGTGGGGCAAAGTGGCTGTAGGCTGTTTAGCAGGGCTTTGGCAACAGAATTTATTAATGTCACCTAGAACTGAAGAAATGGAGGAGAAATGAGCTGCTGTCCCCATGGGACTGAGGAGGCCTAATTTTGAGTCTTCCTCACTTCCTCATAGTGTTAAAATATTGATTGTGGGATTTTTAGGGTGGCCAATAGAAAAGTCATGGCAGCAATAGTGATGCACATGGGTTCCAGTAGCCCTTATAAGAAGGAAAATATTTTCCTTTTAGGAAGGCTATTGAGGACAGTGTAGAAAGGTTTGTTATCTCCCAAATAAGATGGGACTTTAACTTGAGGAACACAGCTCCACATCTAGCTCTTGGAAAAGCTTCCACACTAAGCAAGAGTTAGCCCACACTAAATCAGATGAAGCCTCTAGGCTATGAATTTAAGTGTCTAAAATACTTAAGACATGGCCTGCTAAAAGACTTTGAAACTGTTATTAGGATATACTTTCTTGGACTTAAAGCAAAACCTCTCTCTGCCTCAGCTGCTCTCTACTTCTAGCAGCTATCTTCCTCTGATTTTCAAAATTCCTCACGTTTTGCTTCTATGCAGACCCGAATCTGAGCTGGTAAGTTCCTGTTGTTGGCTGTTTTTGTGTGGTTTTGGTGTTAGTGATTTCTTTTTCTGTAGCTGTTTTGTTGCTTTTGTTTTCTTGGGACATCAAGTGCATCTTTTGTCTTTATCTTTTCCTGCTGCCCAGGTTAGATGGCTTTCCAGCTTCCTCAGACTCCTCCAGCTCTTGAAGTGGGCAATCAGTGAAAGATGTGGATTGAAACGCTTTAGGTGTCTAATCCAACTCAGCCAAAGTCAACATTGTTCTCCCTCTCTCTAGGTGTTTCTGAGCAGCTACACTGAGTTTTTGGAGGTGAATTCTGTGAAATTTTAGTGGTACTGAACAGTGTTTGGCTTTAAACCAAAAAAAGCTCAATACATGCAATCAGGCTCCAGTTGTCAGGCTAATTATATTTTTAGCCTTTTTCTCTGTGAATGGAGGTATTTTTCCCCAGTGAAAGCCAAAGCAGAAGTTCCTGTTACCTATATGGCCATCATGATGTATTAGTTGTTTAAACAGGAGGCCTTTGAACTTTTATGCTATAAATTACTGTCAGTGCTTCAAGTTCTCTGGAAAAAGATGAAATTACAAAATAAACTTTTTGATGCAGCAGTACAATCTTTCCCCACGTATTCTTCAAAGTTAAATTCAAGCTCTGAAAGCAATTCATCTTGCTTAGTGTGTTTTCCAATTGGGACCCTGGGGATTAAGGATAGAATGATTCATTCACATAATTGGGCTTCTCAGTGCTTTTCCTCACATTGAAGGTTTCAGTCCAAGCATATAAGAATATAAGAAACTGAGAAATTACCATCTGTGGCAAAAAGTCTAGAAAGGCATATGGCTCAGCTTTGATAGTGCTAAATGAGCCTGTTTGCTCTTGTTCTAAGGTCATGTTCTTACTGATAGCCTTGACTCCTGGGTGACTGCTTCCAATGCCTAACTTGCTTGTGTATGAAGTTTTAGATGTGTGTTAGCAGGTTTAGCAATGGATGCTGGGCATTGGCAATTAATAAGCTTTTGATTATCAGCAAGTTTTCTCCTTACATGAGGGGAAATAATTCTCATTATCTTTCTCTTAAACTTTTTTCTGTAAGATCAAAGCAAAGATCCCATTTTCCTGCTTTGCAACTGCACTGGATATTGCACTGTGCTTCTCTGATTTTTATTCTCTCCCACTGCAGCTGTGGAAGAATGAGTAATGCTGCCAAAATTTATGTCTGCTTCAGCATGCTTGGTTTAATGGGGACTTCATCTTTTTAGTATTTTTATGAAGGCTTGTGTGGGCTTGAAAGCCATTTAATGCTAAAAATTGGCAAGAGCTATGAAAAGAAACTGAGGCACCAACCTCTTGGTTGTCTGATGTGTGGAGTGTGTGCAGAGCTTTCAGTGATACCTGTAGACTCCTTGTGTGGAGGCTGCGGGTACCTTGGTGTGGATGTTCACGGCTGATGTGTGCAGAGCTGTGATCCAGATGGATGCAGCCTGGGACAAGTTTGGCTTTCTGGGCTGCAAGTGTACCTGTCCAGCCTCTCATCTACCAGCATCCCCAAGTCCTTTTTGGCAGGGCTGCTCTCGATCTGTTCATCCCCAGCCTGTATTGATACTGGGGGTTGCCCCAAACCAAGTGCAGCACCTTGCACTTGGTCTTGTTAAACCTCATGGAATTCCCATGGCCCCACTTCTGGAGCTTATCTCAGGTCCCTCTGGATGGCATCCCATCCTTCAGGTGTGTAAACAACACCACTCGGCTTGGGGTCATCTGCAAATTTCCTGAGGGTACACTTGGTCCCTTTATTGATGTCATGAAGACATTAAATTAATAATAAAAATATTTGTATTAATAGTTATTTAAATATTAAGTATTATATTATCTATTGTTTAAATATTAAATAGCACTGGTCCCAGTACAGACCCCTGAGGGCCAACGCTTCTCCCGATGTTCATCATGACTCTGAGCTGTTGACCACTACCCTCTGGATGTGACCATCCAACCAATTCCTTATCCACCTAACAGCCCACCCATGAAATCCATCTCTCTCCAATGTAGAGAAAAGGATTTTGTGGGGAACCCTGTCAAAAGCTTTACAGAATTCCAGATATATGGCATTTGTAGCTCTTCCCTTGTCCACTGATATAGTCACTCCAGCACAGAAGGATGGAGAAAAGGCTAAGTTACTCAAGAGCTTTTTTGCCTCAGTCTTCGATGGAAACCTCTTTTCCTACACCTCTCAAGAGGATGAACAGTAGGATGGAGCAAAGTCCCTCCAACTGTAAGTAAAGATCAAGTTCATGACCCTCTGAGGAACCAGAATGTACATAAGTCTGTGGGACCCAAGGAGGTACATCCCAGAATCCTGAGGGAATTGGCTGATGTAGTTTCCAAGGTGCTCTCCATGATATTTGAAAAGTCATGGCAGTCAGGTGAAGTCCCAGGTGACTGGAAAAAGGCAAACAATAGTGCCCATCTTTAGAAAGGGTAGAAAGAAAAGCCCTGGGAACTTCCGACCTGTCAGCCTCACCTCTGTGTCTGGGAAGGTCATGGAACAGATCATCCCAGAAGCTGTGCTAAAGGCACAGGGAGCACAGGGAGGTGAATCAAGACAGTCAGCATGGCTTCTTCAGGGGCAAGGTTGAGTCAGGAGTCATGCAAGGCACTTTGGTGAACCGCACTTATTCAGCACTGGTCTGTCTGCAGACAGGTGTCAGCCACGACCCCTTGATACAACATGGGCTAATTCCTGCAGCTGTTTTCCTTCAAGGGCTTTAGAGGTGGATTCAAGGTGGAAGTAGTGCATTTCTTCTTAGCCCTCTACTCCAAAATGGAGCTTGCAGTTAGAGACAGATTTCATACCTTCTTTGGCTTGAGTGGATTAAGATTTGTAGCCTTTGGGCAGTGCAAGAACTCTCCTTAGATATGGATTCTTGGGACAGTACTTGTTTCATGGAGGCCATAGGTAGAACAGGGAACAGTGGAAAAACAATCTGAGTTAATGTCCTTGGAAAAGGGGCCAAAAATGTCTCTGTTCATGTTCCTTCTACTAAACATACATGGCTGATTCCTGGAGTTCTCAGACCAGGTGTCTTAAATATTGAATGAAAGAAGTTTCATAGGGTTGTCTGTTGTTGTTTCTGCCTCAATTACTCTTAACCAGGTAGAATTGCAGTTTGCTCTCTGCTTCAAGGCAAAGTGACATTTCATTCACTCAAAATGTAGAATGGACAAAGCAGCAATGAGCTGGACTCAAATCTGCTCAATAAAACTTTAAATTCTACTAGCTTATAAGTATTTTAAAATAGAAAAAAAAAATACTTCCACGGGGAAGTTAACTACAGTTCAGCAAAGGGCCAGCAAGATGATTAAGAGACTGGAGCTGCTTTCGTATGAGAGGCTGAGAGAACTGAGGCTGATAAATCTGGGGAAAAAGAAGGCTCAGTGGGGAACTTAATAATGTTTATAGATACCTGATGTGAAGCTGTAAAGACAGAGAAAGGCTCTTCTCAGTGGTGCCCTTTGGCAGGGTAGGAAGGAATGGGCAAAAATTGAAACACATGAAACTACATCTCAACATAAACCTCTTGGTGTGACAACATGAGGACAGATGAACACTGGAATAATGAATGTGTGACTTCACTGAAATTCCTTATTTTAAAATGTTTGGCTTATAAAATAAATCACCTGGCCAATGCTTTTGATGTATCGGACTACTGTTGAGTCGAACAGCAATACTCTGCTGTATCAGTTTTAATTTGGTTTAAAATGTCACCAGCTTCATCTGGTGTATTGCTGTAGCTCTGTGTGGGAAAATAGGTTTAACTGCACTTACTGGACCTGAATTAGGCGATAAAAGCTCCCTACAAAGGGAGCATTGGTCCAACGTGTCCTTGCTTTACACACCAACAGCAAAGCTCTTGTGGAGTTGAAAATGCCTGCTATTTCCATAAGTAAGTGTTATGATGCAGTCTTGTTTTCTGCTGTGAAGTATAACCTGGGTGTTGCATGTTGCCTAGCAGCACAGTTCTTGTGAAGAGGTAAAAAAAAAAATGTGTGTGTATATATATATATATATTTTAATAATTTCAACAAAACATTCTCTTACATCTACATGGAATTTCATTGTAGAATAATGAGATATTGTTCCTTTTGAGCTTCATGTTCTATGTTAGTCTTCAGTTCACAGTACTATGAATAAAAGTATATTTAAGTGTTGATATTCCTGTCCTTTCACACCTCTCAATTTTAAAAATCTGTCTTCAGGCCTTTCTTCTGTAAATGAGTAACTTTAGAAAATGTATTTGTAGGGCAGGCTTTCATCTTTACTGGGAATCCTTATCAACTGAGAAATGATGAAAATTTGTGCAGTGTCTTCCTCTTGCTGACTCCTGAGACCATTCCTACTGACTAGCAGATATTAAGGAGTCTTGAGCAGAACTGCCACTAAGCTTAACCTTCCTCACTCAAGATGGGCCTTAAGCAGTGATGTGAACCACTCCAGAGTGTGTGACACCCTCCGCTCACAGGTCTGTAAGATTCTTCTAAAGCTATTAAATAGCAAAATTATAACAGCCTGATGTACAAAAGGATCTTAGTTATCAGGGTGAATATTGCAGTGCACAGCCAGAATGTGGGTTTAAACCTATTTTTTTTAGCTTTTTTACATTAAGTCATGAGATTCTTAACCTGCATATGGGCAAGTTAACACAGGAATGTCTGTGCCTGGATGTGTCCTGTAATCCACCCAATTTCTATTATACAGCTGCCAAGCTGGGAGTTGTTCCATTTTGTATATAAATAGCACTCCAAATACAGTACCCTGTTCCCCTAGATGGTAGAAGGCTGAGGCTTAGCTCTCATGACTGAGAGAATCTAATATTGTATATTTCTAGGCTACAGAACTTTATGACAGTAGGAACAAAACGGAGGTGGAGCTGAAAGGATTCCAGGCTATATTAAAAATTCACTAATGTGCCAGGAAATCTGTTCTGAACTTAAAAAGCATCCCTCAAGCAAGAGGCAGAAGACAGTTATATTATTCCTTTAGCTTACCATTAGGCCAAATTTATGCTAGAGAACTCTGTAAAAGGCTTTGTTCTTTTCTAGTCAGAAAAACAGCTGGATAATAAACTGGAAAACTGTATTCCATCTTTACTTCTTCAAGATAAACTTCTAGTGTGAACTTAATGTAAGAAACTGCAATTGAAATATGATTGCAGGAAACCACCAACTATTTAGCACAAAGTCAGACAATGACATGGCCATTTCAGCATGCAGGTGCATAATCAAGGGGTAACTAGTCATGAAAGTAGGTATTCAGGTGATAAAGGAGGGGAGAAACTGCTTTAAAGATCTTGGGGATTTTTTTTGGTATATATTTTTGGGACTTGAGAAAAAATATTCAGCAATTTACATAGCTGATATTATATGTTTCAAGAAAAATGCAAACTACCGAGAAAGCTACTGCAGTTTGATACCCATCAATCTTTATTCAGACTGGCCCGATTACTTTTAAAAACACCATTAAGCAGACACACACTGCCATCTCGTGAGCATCTCTAACACAGCTGCAGGGTGATTTTGGAGGAGAGGAAAACGAGTTGCTTGGAGCAAGTAACTTAATACAGTACAAAACATATACAGACTTAAAAAATGCTGCACTGAATGCTTTGTCAATGGTATATTGTATAATAGAGATACACAGAGCAAAGCTAAAATATTTTATTAATAATTTATTGTCAGTAAGAAAGACTGGCTAATGGTAATTTTCAGTAAAAACCTTTACAAGACCATTGGATCACAAATATACAGACACTATAAAAACTGTGTCACGGTGGTTTTGGTTCTAAACTGGTATGCAGAGGGTCCCCAACACACTTTCCAAGAAGGGAAAAAAATGTTTACAGTTCTAAAATACAGCAACCCATTTAAGACATTTCCATATAGCTGACCCAGAAAAATATCAGACCTAATGTACGTAAAATTGAAATTGTGTGAATATGTTGAATGTTTTACAATGAAATGTCAAACCTTAGTTTTCAGGGGAATACATACAGTGATGCCCTGACTGTAATAAGTCAGGGTGCTCATTTTTAATGGCACACTAACACCACTAGTTTCAGTGGAAAACAAATTCACAAAATATCTACAAAATCTAGTTAAAACTATTAAAATCAAAACTGTACATAAAATTTACAAAAAGTAGGAGAAAATTAATTGCATTAGAACTATATAAATATATGCATCATGCTAACATGGAGAAGTGGTATGTGATTCTTCTTAAACATAGAACAATGTAAGTACATAAAGGATGTTCAGAAATGGCACAGCCAATGGAAATCTTGGAACTTTCCAAATACAGTAGGTCAGGAAATGGAAAGAGGTTCATCTAGTGAAATGAATTGCATGATCCAATGCTGCCATGCCAGTTTAGCTCACTGAAACAAAAGCATTCACTGTGGCTGGAAAAAAAAAGAAGAAAAAATAAAAAAGCTCTTGAAAATTGTTCTAGATTTGATAAAGTTTGTTAGAGTCCAGGCACTTTTGTTGAGTGTGTCAGACTTCTGTATGTTGCTGGGAATCAAGCGGAGGAATTTTCACATCTTCGAAGTGACCATCGTCTCCACTCTCATAGTCACTCATCATGACTTCAGACTCCATTTCACAGCATGCCGACACATCCGAGCAGGAGGCTGTGGAAGCATACACAGACATGGACATGTTGTCTACAGTGGGTGCTTCAAAGTCTTGATTGAATCCCAGTGAGTACGGTGCATACGGTTCTCTGTAGCTGCCGCTGCCACCACTGGGTGTAGTCTGAGGTTCTGACATGTCTGCAGGGTAGTGATGGGGAAGGTACTGATTAAGGTTAAATCTCTGCCTGCTCCTTGTAGAAGAACCCAAGCTACCTACAGCTGGCATGTCTCTGGGTGGCTGTATTGACTCAAACTGGTCGCTGTATTCAGGTGGTAACGGTGGAAGCTCATCAGGTGCAGGGAAGTCATCAGGTGGAGGTGGAAAATCACTTTCTATGTCATAACCACCAGGGTAATAGTCTGTATCGATGGCATTTGGATCTGTGTAGAGGGGAGCTGACTCCTCAACCACTTCATAATTTGGATACTCTTGGATACCTGGCAACTGAACACTTGGCATCCAATCTGATGTATCCCAGTGATAACCTGAAAAGTTAATTAAAAAAAAAAAAGTAGTATTACTATCTTGTATTCAAGTCAGTCTGAATTGAGAAACCAACACATGTATTAAGACAATGCAATCACTGTGATTAGGACACTACTTGTTAATCAGCAGTTTGCCCTGGATGCACAAAAGACATTCAACTCTACTTTATGCCATGCATGAGATAGTGCATCATTCGCACTTGAACTTTTACATTTTCTCAGACATAACACATAACATGGGAAGAGCTGTAGTCACCTATGGAATGTGCTGTCACAATGCATAATGGTATAGAATTGTTCACTGGATAGCAAAGAATCAACACCCTGCCTGGTACAGCTAAACACTTAATTGTTGTTGGGTAATTAATTAAGATGATAACAACAGCCTAGTTCTCTTAAAGTATATTTAGCATATATATACCATGACCACCTTACATAAAAGAAGCAATTTCTATTTGGTAAAGCATTCAGACCATTTAAAGTGACTTTACCGCTTAAGCAAATTATAAAGTTAATTTCACAAAATGCTGTGAAATTCTGTGAAGTTCTACAGGAACTGCCACACCTCTGATAAACATCTTTGATTATTAGTAAAGACATTCCACATTCAAATACAAGAACAAAACAGGAAAATCAAGCTTAATCATGCAAAAATGACTGGACTTGATCATCTCTTGCAAACTCCCTTTGAATAAGTTTGTATTTGTCTGCTGGAAACTAGATGTAAGCCTAAAGTCACTAAAAACCAATAGTTTCTCTCATCTGAATACCAATTTAAAAAAACCACATTGTTGTAATATAGTGCAAATCTAGTAAAGAGAAATCACTGCAGACAAATGCACAGCAAGCAACTGATAGTAAGTCGGTGTTAAAACCAAATATTAAAAAATATTTTGGTGAACATCAATGAACTGCATGCAGAAGTCACCTCTTGAATTGCTGAGGTCAGGAACAGCAAAAGATTCTTTAGGTGGCAGAATGAGAAGAAAAAGGAGAAAACATCTGTAGTTAGGAATCAAATAGTAGAACCAATATGAAGACAAACAATGACTAGCCACTATGACATTCATGCTGCTTTTGTTCAGTTTAATTAGCAATACTAAAGTTGGCTTTTTAAAAAATTTTCTCCTGGGCGCCTTATTTGTTAAGACTTGAACTGTAGGACAGCTACTGAATTAATGTACAGCCCATGTGGGACATGGCTGTCTTGTGGTAAAATCTGCAGTCTGGAGTTTGCTGAAATCCTTGTATCGGTATATGCAGGACTTCTGCTACAGAGGGTAACAGGACTTGATCTGATTTTTTTCTTGTGTCTGCCCTTGTTTTTCTGTACAGGGCTCCATCTGTTGGCACACTTTCAAGTATCTCTAGAGTATCAAGGTAACTCTTCCTTTAGTATCTGGCTTCCATACACAAAGCACTGGGAAACCTGCCTCCCTTTGTACGGCAATTCCAAAATTCCAACAACTCATGGTCAGCAGAGAACTGCCCTGTGTTATCTGACAAATATTAAACCTTTCTCTCTTCAGGAATTTATATTCCCTATTAAAGTCTCTAAGGATGAGTGATGCCTATCCTAATAGCAGAATCTTCTCCTAAGAATTCATACTTTTATCTGTTGGAAGACTGAAGGGACAGAGGTTGACTCCTTGGAGAGAAGGTCCTATTTTTTCAAGCTTGTCTAGCCCAGACAAGAAAAATACTGTTCAGACTAATGGAGATGTCAGTCTGAGCTCTGAGACTCTTAAAACATCTCTGGTCTCAACTCCAGGAGAATGATTACTAGTCTGCTTAGAAGACAACATTCTTTATTTTTCCTGGGAAATTGGGTGCAAAACTAAAGCAAATAGGCTTTATGATTTACAGCACTTTTACCAAGGAATGGAGAGATCTTGGTTTTCCTCTTCTTCTGAAGCAAAGACCCTTTAACATAAATGACAGAAACACAAAGTAGAACTGAATGTGCCCATCTTTATGTGACAATCTGCTAGATTGGAGCTATATTTTCTCTTGCACTCAGCATTGCTGATTTGCATCAGGCTACAACCTGAGGAGCAGTGCAGAGAACACAGGCCTAAAACTGTCCTATGATGAGATTAGCTACAGTTCATGCTTCTGGGATACCTGCTGGACAGAAACACCTGGGGAGACTAAAGGTAAGGACTATCTGTCCCAGAACTTGACCTTGCTGAAGGCTTGAGTAAGGATCTGTGCTGCTTGAACTGACACCTGTGCTCAAAAGCAGAACTTTTTACCCAAGATGCTTTGAAAGAAGAAATGCTTATTAAGAACAGGAACTTTCAACTTTTAAGAAGCAGCTGAGTAGGACATATTTAATCTCTCTATGACTACAATACATACAGTGTTTGTATTTATCTTATGGTGATACTAAAACACCAAGCAATACTTTTATCTTTGACTTGAGAACTACATCTATAATTTTTAGATTCTACCAATTAAAATCTCAGAGAAAATCTGAATAACTTATTTAATATTTCCCTTGGTAGATCTGGCCTCTTTTCATCTTGTAATTATCCCATTCCTAAGTAATGTGCATTACAATTTTTCTCCATTAAGGACTATTTCCTATAGGTACACATTAATGAAATGGCACCCTCATTAATGAAATACTCTCAAGTAATTAGAAGTCTTTGCATTGTCTACTTTATTTTGCATGTCTGTGTAAATTAAAAAGGGTGTACTTCAGATAATAAACCAAAGAGAAACTTTAGCTACTATCATCAATTTTAAGTAGGACTTAGTAAAAAACAATGTTTCCTAGCCTGTATCTAGAAATAGGAAGCATATGCTGGATGTTATTTCAGAAGAAATCTCTGCAAACTCATGGTCATGGAGTGAATCATTTGCCTTTTAATGGAATGTAAAGTACTCTTTAGTCAATTAAAACAATAGTAAGCATTTGTATAGACTCACTGGGACTTTTATTACTACTATTATTTTGTAAAGAGTTTGTGTTTTCCAGAGTGGTTAGTTCTTAAATGTTAGCAGAAATGAAATAAAATACCATTCACAATGCCTAATTTGCCTCTTTCTAACTTCCAAATACATACTACAGACACAACTATATGTGTGTGTACATACATATACTCAAACATACCTTTTAGGTACTGTT
Source organism: Dicrurus megarhynchus (assembly GCA_013399195.1). Lineage (NCBI taxonomy): Eukaryota > Metazoa > Chordata > Aves > Passeriformes > Dicruridae > Dicrurus > Dicrurus megarhynchus. The sequence goes on from VXAD01008716.1 coordinate 733,677, forward strand.
GTGAGGCTGGACAGTAATGAACTACTTAAACTGGGAGGGATGTTTATGGCTATGTATCTCAGCTGCACAAAAAAAATTTTTTTTTTCTGCTTATTGATCTGAAGACAGATTGATCTGAAGACCAAGAAAGTGAGTACTGATACCAGACTATTTTGATTCTGCTCAGCTGGACAAGGTATCAACAGGTGTGGGTGGGAGAAGAAAAGGAAGCAGAGGCTGCTGCTGTTTCAACTACAGTACTATATGTATTTGCCTTTGATGTTGTTTCAATTCTGCTGGCAACTTTAGTATGAATATTTTCAGAAGAGAGTAAGCACCAAGATCTTTTAATGCCAATCATTTTTTTCCCAAGAAATCACACTTTGAAACCTGTTCACAGGGCATCTACAGCATATGCAAGAAAATATTAACAGATATACAATATAAATATATTTTTTTGCTAAAACTTATCAAAAAGTCGAAGTAAATCATATTCAAATCTGGCTAGGGCTACATTACTAGAAGACAATGTAAGAAGACAAACGTGCATTATGCTGCCAAAGCAGTAAATAAATATGAAAACATGTATATACCTTCTTTTTCCACCGAGTCAACAACAGCATTGACAAGGTGTATTACAGTCACTATGGAAGCTTGTAAAAGGTATAAAAGGAGCAAATTAAAACAAACCTATAGTTAGTATCACTTTAAACAACATACAGATACACATAAAAACCCCCATCAACACTGTGAAATTGCAGTTCATTACCATTTTATAGAGCAAGATTATTGGTGTACATACACATCTACTCTCTACCTAGAAAGTAGTTGCATATAATACATAAAACACATATCTAAAGCTCAATTTTATTCTTGTTAAACATACAAAAGTACTTGTAACTACTTGTGAAACACATTTTGCATGAGCACAAGGCTGCTTAAGCTGTGTTAGAATTTCTGAAATGTTGCCTAACTATACTCATTTGCATAATACTTTATCTACATAGCAGCAAACTAGACTGTTCTAAAGGCTTGTGTTGGGTGAATTAAGGAGTTCTCCTTTAAATTAGAGTTCTCCTTTAAAAATGTCAATTACATTCCCTCCCTGACAATGAAAGATATGGGAAAGAAATTTTCCCTGAGATGAACTAAAAGGATAGAATATGAAAAATACCTACTGAAAACTTCTGTTACTGATCTACTTAAGTTTTGTATGAAGTAGGGATATCACAGTAGGAATACCAAATTCAGGCTGTTACATGCTTATTTAAAAAAACCCTAAAATTAATGTATTTTTTATGTCTTCCCTCTTCCCCAAGATAGTTTTGGAATGGAGAAGGATTTATTCTTATAGGGTAAAATGAAGTAAGCACATGCAACTTGTTTGCACAGCTCAGGGATTAAATATCAAACTAATGAATACTGAATCTACCAGAATAGAAGGAAGGAACAGTATCTATGATGCTACAGCTATTTCTTTTAAAATGATGTATTAATGAGTAATCAATACATGACAAGAAATGGAAAAAAGAATATACTAAACATATGAGATGGTGGGGAGGGGAGAACAACATGTACCACACAACACTTAAAACCACAGGAAAAAAAGTTGGAAGTTGGTATCAGGTCTACTGATAAAATGATGAGGACTGTAAGCATACAATTTTACTTTCACCAATCATTAAACAGATGGGTTTTTTGTCATGCTGTTAATAAAAAAATCACTCTACTTCTTTGAGAAGCAGAATGGTCTTTATTCCTAAGCTAAAGGAATTTCAAGTTCTTTTTTACCAGGCAGAGACAAAAGCAGAAATTGGAATAAAGAGTCAAAACACACCTTAACTTAGTGAATTAAGTTATGAGACAACTGTGGCTTTATCCAATCAGTATGACATGTTTCTGAATACATAGATGCATTCATATCAACTATAAAAGCATTTGTCATCACAATGGAAAAGTAAAAGACATCCAATTAATAATAATCAAACCCACAAATATGTATGTTGATTATATTTTGATGGACTTGAGGCGTGATCAAAATATTTATATTGGCTTTTTTCAATGTATGAAATGCTCTTATGAATTCATTTTAATCATGGTGAAAGCCAAATATACTGTTCTATTATAACAAAATTCCTTTTTGTGCAGTTTCCTTCATTACTAAAGTAATCAAACTTACAAGCAGTCCCTTAAACTCTGCTCTCACTCAGAACTGATCTGATCCATATGGGAGCTGAGGTCGCAGCAAGAAAAAGAGAAGGAAACAAATGAAACTGTAACACCAGAAAGTTTTTTACTGAGAGCTGAATGGCAAAGCAAAAGTTATATTTGTGCAGAGGCCTTTTGTAAATTCACTGTTTTCTCGCATAAGGTGATAACTAACGATAACCTAGAAGAGTTGACCAAATTTTAATACGTTTTAAACACAAGGCTCTGAACAACTTGCGTTGCATTTTCACTGTAATATTCTAACAGCAGAATGATTATATAATTTTAAGGTACAGTAATTAACAGGAGGTGTAAGGTACGTAAAATATTTTTTAAAAAAATTAACAGATCTGGGTATTAAAGTAAGTAAATACAAATATATATTAAATAAGCTACTATTTAATATATATTCAATATATGTAAATCCTATTGTTACTAAGAGATACAGATGCAAAGACAGAACAAATGAACATAAGCAGCAGTACAGAATGATTGCATTTTACGTACCATTGTCATCACATGATTCAGACTGGAAGGAGCTGAGAGACTGGACCTCAGACATACTTTCTCTAGCACTGTAAGGATGGGAGTTCTTTTCATCCAGAGGCTTCTTAGAAAGGCAGGGGTCAAGATCTACTACTTTAGCTGAAAGAAAAAGTTTCAAGTGAGACAATGAATAGATTCTAGATTAAAGAATCAATACAATTTAAAGTTGACATCTGCACATTTTTACAAAAATTCGTAGAGCATGAAGCCTGATCAGAGACAAAACCCAGTAGCCATAATGCCTTTTGTACCCTAAGATATATAGACAGAGACTTTGTACTCATATTAAAATTGTACCAGCATACGCATTTAACAGGAAAGTAAGAAATAAGAACATCTCTTACTGTCATAGTCAAAATCCCAGCTGGGTTTCTGTATTGAATCACTGTCTGAAGGTGAGTTGGAAGGAGGTGGAGGTGGCAAATTTGGTGCAACACTGCAAACAGCTACAGCTTTCCGGTGACCATGTACAGAATCTGGGTTGAAAGTACTAAACTCGGGGTGTTCAGGGATAGCAGACCCTTCAAAAGAATTCCTGTCAAGATTGTTCCTGGAGTCGCTTGGAATGCTTGGAGTGTATGAAATGGGACGAACAGGAACCTGTGGTGGGATGTCAGAATAAATGTTCTTATTCAATTTTGCATCAAAATATGGTCTTTGCAAGAAGGCTGTTGTAGCTCCCAGCTGTTTGTCTTCAGGTTCTGGCTGGTGCTTCTTCTTTCTACCAACCACTTTGCGGCAAACAACAAAAATCACAACTAGCAAGAATATTCCTGCGATGAAAACAATAATCCCAATCACTTCAGCTAAGCTAATGTTCCAAGATGTTGAAACATATTTATTAAGAACAATGTCTGTGCAGTGTTTGCCTCCAAATCCACGACTACAGTTGCAGTGGTATGAACCGTAAGTATTCTCACAAAGGGCACCATTGAGACATGGGTTTTCTATGCATTCATCGACATCAGTCAGGCACCTATCAGAAACAGAGCACAGCAGTGATGTTTAGTTTACATCAATAGTCTTTGTTGTGATCTTATTCTCAACAATTTTAGCTATATTTAATATAAGGTATTGCACGCTAACATGCAATTTGCTATTTTATCAACATCCCAGATTTCAACCAGTTTGAACTGTTAATCTGTCCATTAATACTACTAAAATTCAATATATGTGGAACGCTACCTACCTTTCTCCACGAAAGCCTGCTTCACACTCACAAACAGGTCCATCCAAACTGTCAATACACTTGCCACTGTTTTTGCAAGGATTGTCTTTGCAATACGGACCCAGCTGGCATCTGCAAAGGCAAAACAAACAAAACCACATGAACCATTACCTTACTGCAAGTGAGTTTATTATGTGGGACTCAGGGCTGTAACATAGGGCCTGTTGTTATCTTCAGCCAACTCCAGTGTGTCTCAAAGTTTGAGCTTTAAGTAGTAAATAGATAAAAAAAGGAAACAGAAGAAGTGTTACATTTATAGCCTGTTTTCTACGGGGTTCATGGATACAATGAACCATACAAACATACCTTTGACCTGTGTATTGTCCTCGGCACTGGCAGATAAAATCATCACTGACTGGGATGCAAGTCCCACCATAAAGGCAGGGGTTGGAAGCACATGGGTTGACACTTACATCGCAGTGAGTTCCCATAAACAAAGGTGCACACTTGCAGTAGTAGCCTGAAATCAAATACAGTATTTTTGAAAGATGCACACAGCTTTACTGGATTTGAGATAAAATCCTCCCTGTCCACCTACAGATTTAAGGTAAATTCCTCCCTACCCAACTACCTGTTAAAGAGAGAAAGGATGAGAAAAAATAGAAATGTTTTTATCGAAAGATGAGGCAAAGTCTAACAGTAAGAGTTTTCTTGAACATGACTGAAGGATAATTTCCATTTCTCTCACAAAATGCAAGTTGTCCCAATGATTTCAGAATTTTAAAAGAAAGATTCCAAAGTAGGCAGTTAGGAGGATGGACCTCAGGTGTCAGCACTGAAGATTAAATCCCCACTTTGCTAGATGGACTTTGTCTACTTCATACCCCATGGAACTGAATCTAGAAGCCTTCCTACCTATTCAACAGCCAACCCTCTACAACTCTGGGAAAGCCAGAATTATGCACGAAGTTGTTTTGTCCTTCAAAGCAGAGAATTTGAAAAGCAGTTTTGAAAACTAAAAGCAGAAGAATAAAGAGTAGCTTACCTCCATTTGACAGTGCATTGCAGATGCCTCCATTCTGACACGGGCTGCTTGAACAGCCATCTGTGGCAGTCATTAAGCAGCCAGGAGTGACATCTACAGATTCTTCCATGTGTGCGTAATTTCGTGGCTTGCTGTTTAGGGGCAGCTCTTGTCCATTTAGTACAATAGAATCCATACAGCCTCTGAAACCATTGCTAACCTGAGGACTTCTACCATGTCTTGTACCTTGCTGACGAATATGACCACCAAAAAACACATGATTGTCTAGGTTTAGTGTTCTAAGAGTACCAGGAGCAGTACCAGATGCAGTATGCACCCTGTCCAGAACAAGTCGTGCATAGTTTCCATCCACTTCAAGAGATACAGAATGCCACTGGCCATCATTTATCTGAGTGCTCTGAACAGACACAATCCCAGGTCCACTGCCACAATCAAATTTATACTGCAGTCTTCCATGATGGATCTACAGAGGAAAGCCACAACATCAATAAATAGTCTGCACACTTAAAGAGTATAAAATATTGATGCCTATAAAAGTTTATGTTTGCTGGAAAGACAGGATGATGGTGGTGTTCATAAAAAGCAGTTTAATAACACTGTTTTCCAAACAGTCACAGCAACCGTGATTTATTCTGTATGGTTCTTTTAATTGAAACATATATTTTGTGCATTTTTTTCCTCTAGTAAAGCAGTCACAGATCATAACCAAAATATTACAATACTTCAATACCTTTCATCTTGTGCTTTAAGTGACTTTTTCTGTATGGATTTCAGTATTATAAGCAAATAAATTTAAAGTTGTTTACAATATATGATTCAGGAAGATTTGTTTGTTACACATTTTAAAAACTCTGTACAAGTTTGTCACCTGGATGTGTAACACCCTACCTTTAAGGCAATTTTCAATTATAACAATTCTATGGAAATGTTATGACTCAATCTCTTAATCTGGCACAAAAATAGTAAAATGATGGTAGGAAGAAAGGAGGAGATATGCACTGGGAGATTTTAATATACCTCTAAGATACTGTAGTCTGTTCCTCGAGCATACATAACAACTGCATGAGCAGAGTAAGTTCTAAGTCTCATTGTCAGCTTCATTTCCTCTTTGTTCTCATTTTCCATGAGACGGTACTTCACATAGCTGCTCCCAGTAAATGTCACAGCAGAGCCAGCTGATGCTTAGGAATACAGAAAAGCATAAAAAAGTATTAGCACAGGACTGGAATTAAATTTTTGTTTGGAAAGTAATATAGTTTTACACAGAGTTTTTTAGAGTTAATTCCTTACCAGGACATTGTCCGGCTTTGCTGTCTTGGCAAACACAGGTGTATTTTCCTTCCTTTGGATCGCCTAAACATTCAGTACCTTCAGGACATGGGTTTCCTTCACACACACTGTTCACCAGGGGGCATTTCCCTTCTGTAAAACCAAATCCATTATTTCTTTTCTGTTAGTGGTAATGGTATTTTGTGAAAAGGGACTCTTAAGTACAGTAGCTGAAAGTAACCCAAATGATATTCCTAACTATCAGACGAGGAAGTGAAGTAACAGTTATGGGGCATAACTGGCACAGACTAGACAAATAGCATATAGAGTGGCTGATGCTCATCCCTATCTTGATTACACAATTCAATTGATAAAATTGGGAAACTGGTGTTGTGGTTTAGGGCTTACCGTTAGAATCATTCACCACAAAGCCCAACATGTAGATATTAAACAGGGACAGAGTAGCTTGGGGAGAGCAGAGAAAAGCATGTCTGTATTTGAGACAGAAAAGGAACGGGCTTTAAATATTTACTTCACATGTGCAAGTTCACCCACCAAGGTCAAGTCCTGATTTTAAAAAGCAATGTTGTTTTCCTCAGAGATAAAGATAAATTAATCTTCTGTAAGAAATCTTTATACTTACATATATTTTAATGTATATTAAGTTCCCATATCACCCTCTTATTCCCAACCAAGTTTGGAAACTGTGTGAGCTACTCCTCTAAGCAGAAACAAGGAAGTATTCAGGTACTTTGCAGGAACTTACCTTTGTGCACACAAAGACTGAAAATGGCCATCAATATAGGATAGGCAAGAACAAAAAAAATTAACTTCTTTCATAAAATGGAAAATGAAGGTGTAACTATAAAAAAAATAAAAATCTGCTCCCATAAGCTTGTATTATGTAAACTCTTGAAATGAGGTAATGAGATAAGAAAGAATTACTCTACTATGAAGAAAATTAGGCAAATACTGTGGAGAGAGTTACAGAACATTCTCAATCTTGTCCTGTAATATAAATTTCCATCTGTGGATTACGGCTTTTAAAAACCAGGACAATCTTTTCAAGGATACAGTTTTCCTTACTGTGCTTCTTACCTTCACAAAGACAAACTGCTGTTCTGTGATGACGGGGAGTGACGAAACTCAACCTGGCTGTGCTGTGGGTTGACATGACGTTCTCATCCACTGTTACTTTTTCTTCACAAAATTTCAAAGGACAATCTAGGCCTGCACAGAGCTTATGAAACACATCAATTATCCGGACACCCAAAATCTCCTCCAGGTCAGGCACAGAAGAGTTTATCTTGTGGAGCAAGATTCTCATTGGGTGGTGAGAGCTACCAGACTTTTCAATATTCAGGAGGACATCCAGATTAGCAGGAGGATCAGAAGGCTGCAAACTAACAATCTGGATGTCATTTCTCCTCACGCCCAAGATGTTTCTCAATGCTCTCTGGAAATTGCGCCAGTAATCGCCAATGAATTCTTCAGGGGACAGGTTTGCAAAGCGTATAGCGATACTGTGATTTAATACATCTTGTGTGATTTGTCTGATGTGTACAGTAATATCAGCTGCAGTTGTAAATTTTCCGTCTGTAACAGTGACATTTAGGAGGTACTGTCCTACATCTAACCTTTTATGTGCTATTAGTTTGCCACCAGTACTGGAAACGGAGAACAAGGATTCCATTTTGGGGTCCAGACTGTATGTCAAGGTATCATAAACATCTTGATCAGTTGCATGAATTTTTCCAATGACGCCACCTGAATATTCTTCCCCAAAGGCTGTGATAAAGATTTCCAGAGGCAGTATTGCTGGAGAATAAATGCTTTCCTCAATAACTCTAATATCAATGTAAGTCAAAGATGACAACGGTGGTTTTCCATTATCTGCCACCTAAAGGAAAGATGAGGACAGATTTACATTTTTGCTTTATCTCAAATTCTACCGTAGATATTGGTACTGTATGCAGTAGAGCTGTATTTTTGTACCAAAAAAAACCCTGCCAAAAAGTCCTATTGGAAAATGCTTTACATAAATTCCGTAACACAATTCCCAACATAAAAGTTAATACTGAAAGTTTAAAAGCATATATAAGCAGGCACACACAAACACGCTTTCACCTCTCCCAAGATTAAAAGCCTACAGTGCTCTTATTACCTGAAAATGCCAGGAAGCTACTAACACTGGTAGCAAATACAGAGGAAATGCACAGTAGCTGATTTCAGACAGCAGATGGTGCTTGAAGCCTTTTGATATCAAGCATGGAAACATTACAAACTTGAAATGAGTCATGCACTAGAAATGTACAACATGCTTCACCACAGTTAGGAGGTGGTCTGGAAGACAAACTAAATGTACCGTGCCAAACAGGACTTCAAAAGGAAAAAAATGCATGTAGAAAGTTACAATTAATTATGTTGCCTTTCATGATTTTTGGTCACAGAGAGGGAAAAAAAAACCACCTGTAGTGCTATTTGCTTCAGACAGTTAATTAACTGTCTTTAACAGTATCAGCCTAATTCAATTTTAAAGCCTTTTTGAACACCCTAATCTCCACCCCTTTTGGACAAAGACATACACTGTTGTTGTAGGAAGATAGTACCAAAAGGAGAGTGGAAAAGTGAGAAAAGAGCATTCCCTTGCATTCACTTTTTTCCTTCTATTTCTCATCTCTTGTTTCTCATCTACCTTTTTCCAGAACTCTCTCCCAGTTACTGAAAGTGACACTGAAGAAATAGTTAAAGAAGAATTGGAGACATGGGAAGGTACAGAGGGGATATACAGGGCTCAGAAAGTAGAAGATCTTCTGCATTATTTAAAAGATTTTGCAATAATTTTACAGAGAACACTTTGAAGATCTACACAGAGATCTTTTCATTCAAAGATCTTTTGATTTTTCATACAAATTTAAGCAAAAGAGGAGTAACTCCAGGCACAAGATTATCTGTGGATGGGTACATAAACGTAGCATTTTTAAAAGGTAATGCATGTCTCACAGAACTGCATGTCTTCGTCTGTTAACTCCGAAAGACAGGCATGGCTAGAAACTTGCCCTCCAGTTACCCAAACAAATAAGGAGAGGTTTGGCTCAAGCTGGCAAAGTTTTGTTTTGCCTAGATCTCTGCCTGGAAACAAGACAAGGCAGGCAGTTTAGCTACAGAAGAAATGTCCAAGGGGAAAAAGAAAAGGCGCAAAACAGATGAGCAAAATTATAACAAATGGACAGCAAGTAGGAAAGAAGAGCCCCAGGAGAAATGGTTTTTCAATACTGCAGATATTTAAAAATGTGCTGTGGTTTTAAACTGAAGACTTCAGAGTGTGGCACAAAGGACTGCATGACTCATAGCTGAGGATTTTGCACACTAATGCTGTGAGACATTTGTTAATGGACAATCTATTTCCTTTGCAGAAAGGGAAAGCAAATATGAGTACCATGCCCATATAAGGTGACCACTGGGAAATAAAAAAAAATCCTTATTTCTATTAAAATAACAAAAGTAAAGTCTTTTGGAGGTAGTGGGTGCATAGAGTGAATATGAGGAAAGTTTGTGTGGTTTTAGTGGTTTTTTTCTTGGTTTTGAGTTTTTTCAAATGAAAGTATGCCTGTAAATTAAAAACACAACTACCTCAGCAATCCGTTCAGAAAGCAACTAAGGTGAAAGCTGTCAATACTGAAAAGTACACCAGTGAAGGTCAGTTAAAAACTGAAAACAGGTATCAAGAGATCATACACAGCCATTAAATCACATTAACTTGTGATGTGCAAGATCAAAATGCAGAAATTGAACATAATGCAAACTTGAGAAAATGCCTTCCTACAGATGTTAAAAAATACTATTTTAAATGAACAGAGGAATAATATTTTTCCTCGACAGCCATGCCTATAGTTTTGTGCATATCATTGGAACTGCAGTCTTGTGATAGGAAAATGCTAGTTTTAGTCTTGGATGCCTTCATACCCATGTATCGTAATATAATAGCAAATAATAGCAGCACGTCTATTGAAAAAAAGCTAGCAAAGTGTAAAATGACAAATGGCAATTAAAAGACAGTGATATATTTCCAGAATCCAGTCAGGAAACTTGGAAATCAACAGATTGGACAGGTCCAAAATACTGAGATCGGGTAGTACAGCACACAAATGATGCGCATTAGTACAGTCTGCTTTTAATGATTTACAGTCTCTGAGAAGTCTTTGTTCTAAATGAGTACATTTGTTTTAAGACACTTGTTTAACTACTGGATGCCATTAAAATAGCCCATATTCATTCCCTAATAAAAAGGCACTTTTCAGGTGGCTGTGCTGAAGACAAGACAGCTGAAGTACCGACAGGCTCTTTACAAGCAGCCTAGAGACCAGGATGTGGCTTAGAAATGAAAGAACTGCAAGATTCCACCCAGAGGAAGATGTTAGACAGGCGTCTCACACTTAAGAAAAGCCAGGCACATTAGGAGGGGCCAAAGGTGCAGCTAAATCATGAAATGTGACAAAGTCAGTGTAGCAGTCTACATAGAACAAACATAACTGCCTGTATGTGCAATTATAAAAATACACTTTAAAAGACAAATAAATAGAAATTAGTTACTGCTTACAGAAGATTTAAAATAAAGCATATCAATCTTGTACTACACTGATTCCACATACAGGAAAACCATCCATAAACAAAAAGGTGACTTTGGGGAATTGGCATATCACTACTGAGGGAAAAATGACTGAGGAATGATATATACCTGACCCCTTTTTCATCCCAATTCTTAAACCCTAAACTAAAACTACATTTAAATGAAACCTTACCCATCCTTGTACTGATGGTTCCTGGTTGCTAACATTTTAGTGACACAAACAGCAAATTACAGTATCTGTGGGAATTTTTTCTTCTTTTCCCATAAAAATAGACTTTGTATAAATATGTCACAATTATCCCAATATGGACAGAATTCAGCATACACTTATAAACAGTAGTGCTCTAAAATTCTGCAAGTGCACGTTTACTCATAAATTATCTGCAATAGTATGCCTAAGAATCATTTGGAGATCTGAAGAAATTCCTCATGTGAAAATGAAGGTCAGAATTATTCTTAAAACCTGAATCAGGAAATGAAGTTTAAGAATTAAGGCCATCTATTTTTAGCCTACCAATTTTAAGTCCTCTGTTCCCAGCTGCTAAATTTATAGCTGAATTTAAAAGGACTAGATAAGATTAAAGCAATTGGTTTGAACCTTTCTTACACTAGGTTACAAAAAGTATTTGAGAGAACTTAACTAGGTTAATCTGACCTTGGACATGGTCTGGTCTTTCTGCACAACAATGGCAAACATAGCATACATTATAGCACTTCAGGGTCATTTTTCAAGTTTTATGTTGTGTTTTCCACTGCATGATCCTGAGATCTCAAACTACTGCACTGCAAGTTTCAGTGCTATGAAAAAAGGTCTGCTGAAAATACTATGAAAAAAAGGTATAAACTTATAAAAAGATGTTTTCAATTGCCACTGAAAAAAGAATGTAGCACTACAGAAAAAATTTTCATTATTGCTATGTTGTGCAATATCCCTGCTTTCATCATGTGAGTTTAGTCTAGCACACAGCTTCAAGGGTCAAAACGATAGTGGCAAGAGGAATTCTGCAGTCAATAGTGAGTGGCTCAAGGGAACTGTCCCTGCTGGCTTTTTCAACGCTCCAACCAGAAGGCAAAGGGCTTATCAAGACCACTCACCCAGTTAACATTTCACTTACACCTTACTTCTACTGTGACTTTAACTGAACTTTCCATTGCATCTGTGTAGATTAGTATTGAAACCAGCAGACTTTGTCTATGAAGATGTCACCTCATGGGACATGCCTCAAATGACTAATTGGCGTGTCAGGATCTCCTAACAGAAAGGCAAGTGGTGGAGTTAACATGAGTGAAAAAGCTAATTAAATACTTACAATGCAAAACAGTCATCCTACCTTAACATGAAGCAAATAGTGATCTCTCACTCTGCGATTCAGTGCAGCACTTGTGGTCAGAACTCCCTGCTGGGTAATCTGAAAAGCGCTCTCTTCGTTTCCACCCAGGATGGTGAAGAGAAAAGGAGGGCCGTTGTGAGAAGAATCCTTGTCTGTCACCACTAGCTGTAGCACACTGAATCCAATAGGCTTATTTTCCTATAGATACATAGTACACATTGGTTTTGTTATAATTGAGGACATGGTCTGACGCTGATTTCTTCCTCTCAACAGAAACCCCAATACATTGCTGTCAAACCAGCTAATCAGTACAAGAGAAATAAGAACGACAATATTGCTTCAGGAAAACTATTATCTGCTGAGAATAAGACTAAAAAACAGTAAAAGGAGAAAGGCAATTTTTTAAACTTCGATTATATTTTTGAAGGTAGTTCAGCCTTGACACTTTACATTTTCCACTTCTGGTCTGAATTAATATTACTGTAGCGTAATTACCAGGTCATCAAAGATTTGAAATTCAGCGAAAACACCTGTTAAGAATAATTTAATGCCTTTGTTGGGAGGACTAGAAAAATACACTCTTCCATCTGACCCCTTGTGCCCCTAATTAGTGTTCTGACTACAGTTGTGGCTGCTACAAGCACCATCCAGTTAAAACATGAAATCCAGGTTTTAAGATTTGCATCATAAAATCCCTTCAAGTTTGCATCATGTGGGTGCCTGAGGTTTCACAGGCACTTCACATACTTTGGCTTATCATGTACCTTATACAGACTTACTACACTTGTAACACCTCTCCCAGAACATTTGTGCTCTACTGTATCAGCCAGATTCTTCTATATACATACTTATTTTAAAAGCAAGGAAAGTAGAAACATTATTTTGAAGTACAATGATAACAAAATGCCATCCTTTCGCAGTTGCAAAAACCACTAATAACAACAATACTCTGTTTCTGAGAAAGTCAATTTAGTTATCAGATATTGCAGCTGAAGCCTTTTCCCTTTCAGCAAAACAAAGACCATCGCTTTAAAATACAAACATTTACACTTGAACATCTAAAGCAATTTGACTTTCCTAAGAGCTAAGCACATTTTCTACTGTGTCCAAATATATCCATCTCCAATACATGAGGAAATGCACATCAGCATTCTTGGGCAACTCCTCCAGCTTTTTCTCTGCTACCTTCAACTAGGACAGTCCCATATGAATGAACTATAAAAGCAGAGGTCTTCCTTCTTAATTAAGGGAAATAGTACAAACATTGGCTACCCAGTTTGCAGTTTAGGAGATATATTAATTAACATTCATTTCAAGAAAGAATGTAATTGGGGAAAAGAAGCACACAGACACGAATTGGTTGTTTAGGTTTTCTCTTTTTTTTTGTTTGGTTGTTTTTTTTTTTTAAGCAAGATCCAGGACATCTTACTTGCATAATGTGTATATATTGTATATATTCATTTTGCCCTGTTTTGGAAAGCTGCCTTTACAAATGACGCACACTCTCTCAAATACAAGTGGTATGTTAGGATGGCACAGTGCACCAGGTAACATTGTCTGATCCTCACTGGTCTACTGTATCAGGCCAGGAAACAGCAAAAGGACACAAGGGATTGAGCTCATTTACATTACTAGTCTACAAAGGTCTTAATGCAGTTCCTTTGTTGCCTTCCATTTATTTTCTCTTGGATTCAGGAAGACAAGAGATATAGATGCTGCCCCCACTGTCTTTGCTTCAGCAGTTTTCTGAATCAGGCAAGTACATGCCAGACACTTGAGAATGTGACCTACTGCTACCATCCTAAGGTGTAAAACTAGTCAAAGGATTGATATGCAGCCAAATGAAATCCTACTCTTGTTATAACTGCTTCTGATCCTAGAGGAGGCCAATGGGAATTAAATCTTAACCTATGTGCCGTGGTGCAGAACACTAGCTTCACAGTAACGGGTACCTAAAGGATCTTCTTCTAACTCTTGAGACTAAAAAGAAATGGCAAAATGATTATGTATTTTAACATCCCTGTATGATTCTAAGAATGTTCTATGCATAAATTCAATGTGTTATATATATATACATGTACACACATAAGGAATCTGAAAAAGAACCCGGAAAAGTTATGCATTCTCCCTCACTACAGATATTCAAGAACTGTCTGGACTTAATCCTGTACCATGTGCTCTGGGATGACCCTGTCTTAGCAGGGAGATTGGGCCAGATGTGGTCCCTTCCAACCTCACCCATTCTGTGATTCTGAGAACTTGCAATGTAAGTTTCTAAATAACCTGCAAATAGGAATTTTATAACCCTTAACACTTACTTGATAAGTAGTCTCACTGGTGACCTTAAATAATTAAAAATACAGAGAAATTCAAGTCACAAATTCACAGCCCAATAACATTATTGATTTAACTACTTCACTACTTGTATTTACCTGGATGATAACACTATAGTTTCCTTTTGAGAACACTGGAGGATTATCATTTACATCAGAAACATCAATGTTAACTGTAGTTGTGTTAAGCTTAGGTGGGTTTCCATTATCTGAAGCTTGAACTGTCAAGGTATACCCTGAAATCTAAGAAAATAATAAAAATAATTAAAACATTTACTGAGGAGGAAAAAAGTAACAAACTCAGATTTTGTTTTATGGAAGAAATATTTTAGCACAACCCCCAGTAAAGCTTTCCTTGATATATTTAATACTTTCTCTTCCTCCCAGTCCCCCAACAGTACTGATACAAATAGATGCTTTCACTTTATTATAGCTATATTAATTTTGGAACATGTAATGGTAATTTACAAATAGAATAAGAAAATGGTGGTCAGCAATTATGTATAGGTAAATTAATCCCAGCTGCCCAAAAAGCATGAAAAACTCACCTTTTCTCTGTCTAGAAGCTTAGTCACTTTTATTTCACCCCTGGTAGGGTCAATTGTAAAAGGATTTCCTTGATTGCCATCTATAATTGTGTAGTGAATGCGGTTGTTGGAAGGTCCATCAGCATCATCTGCCATAACCTACGGGGCATTACAGTCTCATTTAAAACAGGTTGAAATAGACTCTAACACCTTTGAGATAAACTCATCCTGAAGATGACGTCTTTTGTTCTAACAAATTTCATAGTTCGCAGGAGAAATGCCATCTCGATAGAACATACCAACATCACTTAATGTCCTGAATTTCTTCTGAAAGTTAAGTCGTGGTCTCATGAGGAGAACATAAACATATCACAAAATATTATCTACTTTCCCACAGTATCCGAAGTCCCTACTTCTGAAACTTTTTCAAAGTAAATTTTCAATTCACTTAGTGGCGAACATCTATTCATTGATGTTCACCTTCAAATCCATACTTACTCCTTCAAGATTGAAAGCATGATCATGATGACAGAGTATTTCAAAGTAAAAAACCAATACGTACTGTAATAACTGATTGTTCAAGCACAGCATCTTCACTGATTACTGCAGTGTAAGTGTCTTGGCTAAACACTGGAGAATTGTCATTGATATCCGTGACGTTAATATTCACTGTTACAACATCACTTAATGAAGGTGTGCCTCCATCTGTGGCTTCCACTGTCAAGTAGTACTCATGAGAACTTTCATAATCCAAACTCTCAATGATAAAAATGGCTCCTACGGAAGAAGAAGAAGAAAAAAGCCTCACACAAACTTTGCTACTGCTGTAGTATTATGTATTGCAACATTTTATTTTGACCTGACAAATACTCAGCTTCTTCAGGGCTTGACTTGTCACTGTAAAGCTGGAGCTACCCAGTGAAATGATTACGCTT
Organism: Dicrurus megarhynchus; assembly: GCA_013399195.1. Classification (NCBI taxonomy): domain Eukaryota; kingdom Metazoa; phylum Chordata; class Aves; order Passeriformes; family Dicruridae; genus Dicrurus; species Dicrurus megarhynchus. The sequence goes on from VXAD01008716.1 coordinate 749,648, forward strand.
TACACACGTAAGTAAAAAGATGCAAAGTTCCTGCCATTACCACAAAAGATTCCCAGTTTAAAAGAGCCTGGCTTATATTTTGTAATATGAGTTTTTAACCAACTAGTTAAGATTGTGTATGCTAGGGACTGCACTCTGACTTGCTGGAAGAGTTTTTGTGGAACCTTTTTACTCCTTTCAAATATATGAAGCTTTTCTGGCAAAGTACTTCTGTACCTTAGTACCAGCGTGTCCACTGGAAAAAGCAGGAGAATTGTAATTTCCATTACACTAGTACAATTAAATACTAAACTATTTAAATAACTACTAAAAGTCAACTAGAATTTACTTTTGGGTAGAAATCTTATTAAAAACAAAACAAAACCCCTCCCCAAAACCCAAAAACTTTACCAGAAATTAGCTCTAGAAAAGGAACTATATAAGTAAACAAAACTAAAATTGAGGTGTATAATAATTTTTAACAAACAATTTTTAACAAATTGTCATTAATAGGGAAAAATTCTCTACAGAACTTAAATAGTCCCTGAGACTAAATCTGACTATCACGCAAGCCTAAAATCTCCACTGTCACGCTGGATATATGGTGGAACATAATACTCCTATTCCAACCTCTCTTTAGTGCCATATCAAACTTCTCTAGGATTACTGCCTTTGTGGACAAATGACTAGTCTTCCCAACCAATTTTATTTCTGATCCTTCTTTTGCCAATTCTGGCCATTCCTGCTGCTTTTATACCTTTTGTGGAAAGACTACCATGCTTCTATCATTACAGATCTAGGTCTTTCCACCTGCCCGCCCCCAGAGTGGGGAATTTCCAGTTAGGAAACCCTTACTCTTGCAAGCTAAATGAATCTAATCCAAGTAATAATCCAATAAAGAGAAGCAACAAATAAAGTTCCTGTTCTACATTCTACTGCACTCCTCTAGTGAGCATGCTGGCAAAATGGGTGAAAAGACAGCAGAAGCAACTTCACAGCCAGGATGATGCACATAGGTTATACATGATCTGGTTGAACTGCAGAAGAACTCAGTATGGCATTGTGCTTGCTTGGCCTAAAGTACACTCACAGTTGTAACCTGTTACCTGTTGTTGAATTGATGCTGAATTTTCCGTGTTCATTCCCACTGACTATTGAGTATGTGATTTCAGCATTGGCTTCAATGTCTCTGCTTGCAGCATAGATCTGGAGAACTTCAGTTCCGACCAAAATGTCCTCTGATACACTTGCACTATACTCCCTATGCTCAAATACGGGTGGATTATCATTAATATCCAAAACAGAAACTATAAGACTACTTGTTGAAGACAGTCTTCTAGGTAAACCTTCATCTGTAGCCTTCAAAGTTAATGTGTACACAGCCTGTAATTCCCGATCCAAAGGCTTCTCCAAACGAATGATTCCAGAGAATTCATCAATAGAGAACTGCCCCTCTGCAGAGTTCACCAGTGAATAATGGATTTTTCGGTTCAACCCTGCATTTGGAAAACAATTTGCAAGTATGAAGCAGCCATTAAAATACCTAACAACTGAATAATCCATCAGATAGCTATAGAAATAAGACATGCATGCTAAATATTATCATTCACGTTAAAAGTAAATTTCAGAAAGAGTTAAGGCTCTTGTGAAGAGCAGACTTATGTCCAAAAAAAATTAAGCTTACACTTCATTGCACTGATTTTCTGTCATACAGAAAACATGAACCATGGTTCTGCTTCAGTTACAGCATTAGTTAATATGAAACAATTAGTATTATAAATGTAATTATAACTTTAGAACAACAGAATCTGTTTAGCGGGCTTATAATAACAGAGGAGGATATGGGAGAGTTAGGTTGCATCAATTAACTAGACTCAAACCCAGTGAGTTTATTTAAGAACCATGCCCCAAAATTAACAGGAACATAATTTCTACCAACATTTCTTTATAAACAAACAAAAACCTTATAGATTTTAGGGGCAAGTATTTTGGTTCTCCTGAGCCTCAAAGACTAGTGAAGTATGAAAACATTTGTCTGTTACCTTCCAAATGAGCAACCTAGCTTTATCATAGCACAAAGCAGGTCAGTTGTTTTATGAGACTGAGGCAACTATTCATTAATACTGTTCAATTAATAAATTGATGAGATGTAGAAAACATACGCTTTTAAAAATACTTTATGCTGTTGTGTTCCTTACAATAAAGCCTATGAACAAACTCCTTCAAATGTTTTCAGTTCATGTTCACTTAAATATTTGTAACTGAACAGTGAAGATAAAGAGACAGTAAAAATCTTAATAGCATATACATAAATCTACAACTGACCAGGCTGCTCTTGATGGTATGATCATCGACGGCTGTCCTGAGAAGCACCATTCAAAAATCTATGAATGCCCCTTTACATGAACGGTCATGGCTTTATAGTCCTATTACTTACATCAGGAGTAAAAGGATGAACCTTATCGATAATAACATTAATACCTTATTACACTAAAAATATCCTACATTTTGTCTCTCCCCCCTCTTCTCTTTTTTGCAGAGACACTATAGGGATGTCTTCCAGGCTACTCACACATGGAAGTCAGGTGTTACATGATTTAGTAGACCTAAATATATCTTTCAGGAGTCTAATCTTGAATGGTATTCAACACCTGTCAGCTCTACTGAAACACTTGACACATCTCAGGATAAAACTAAATAAATATTACTGTAAGTCTGAGAACATGACAAAAGTATCAGTTAAAGAATGCATACCTGCATCTGCATCTGTTGCCTGCACTCTTGTCAAAAGGGTTTTAGGCTCTGTGTTTTCAAATACTGTAATGGAGTAACTATCAGTTGTAAACTCTGGGGCATTATCATTCACATCTTCCAGAGTCAGGATAATGTTAGCTTGGCAGAATCTTCCTCCTCCATCTGTGGCTTTCACTAGCAGATGATAAACTGCTTGCTCCTCACGATCAAGTGCCATTAATGTTTTCAGTTCACCTACAAACAGCATAACACACATAAGTTGATGCAAGTTGCAAGACTTAAGTACCCCTAACATGTTTTCCCCTAGAATCAGAAAAACTAAACAACAGTTTTTGTCTTTACAGTAATTTCATCGGTGGCTAAGTTGACAGCTGTACTGTATTAATGAATTCCACTTTGGGCAAAGCATGCAAGTGACCTGCCTTTTCAGCTTGAAAACAGTAAGCACTACAACCCTTTACTTTTTTTCTAACGCCCTTGAAACAGAAATTAGTTGAAGTAAAGCTATCTGATGGTGCAGAGAGAGAATGCATGTACATGCAAAAATCCATGTGTGTTTATGCAAAGAAAATTAAAATATTAGAACTCTGGCTTTAAAAAAATGCAAGGTTAAATCCATGTCTGGTTTTTCTGGGCTATTTAATTGTATTCCTTACAGAGCTATTAATATTTCCTCCTCTAACGTCCAGTGAATAAACACAGCTATTCACTATGAGGTATTAACTGCTACTACAGACAAACCTCTAGAACTCTAACACATACTTTCTTTCTCAAGTGACAGAAAACATGAGAGGCTACTACTGTGTGTAATCATTGTCTCTTTATAAAAAGAGTTCAAAAAAGTATTATGAAACATGTTTTATGAGTGTTCTAGCCCTACCAATTCTCAATTTATGTAACAACACTGTAGCACATCACACAGGTGACATTTAAAGTCAAAAAGCCCCCCAAATCCATGAAGTAAGGTCCTTCTCATTTAATTTGTCACCGAATTTTCTTATCTCTTACTTGCATTACATTTTTGTATTTATCTTATCCCATTTTTTCTACACTGTTTACCCTCCTACTCCTTGTCTACTGCAGCCTGCACAGTACAGGACTTTGGCATTAGCTGTAACCTATAGTATAATAAAAAGCACACAAATGCCATGAAAACCAAAGTGAAGCAAGTTGAAAGTTAATCTCATTTATATAGTGCTTCCAATAAAACTGGGGGCACTTCTGGTGTTTGCTATGAAAGGAAATTTATTGCTCCATCTAACCTCATCCCATTTAATTTTCCAAAACAAATGATGGCAAAGAGAATCTGAATGAAGATATTTTTAGTTACAAACCATTATTGCTACTACTACAATGAATATAAAAAGAGCAAATTTTATGTCGTATTTTTATTCCAACCACTTCAGCATGGAAATATCTGGCTTCAGGACAATTACCCTGTTTACTCTTTAGATCCTCATATATTAAAATACTTGCCTTTTGCCTGACTTTATTCAATATATTATTAGTATTTGTGTAGTAGAAACTCACATTTTAAACTGTTGCACAGTAAACCAACCCTTAGTGGAGAGTTTTAAGTACTGACATTTATGTATGCCTTAATGTAACAGCAAAACATTTTATAAAATGAGGTGATGACTGGAATCTTGTATAGTGTATGAAGTACTATTACCTGTGTCTGGAGTGAGTCTGAATTTTTCTGCTCCTGTGCCGTGCAGTGTGTAAGTAATTTCTGCATTGGAACGAATATCTGCATCTGTAGCAGACACCTGCATTATCAGTTTGCCAGGAAGGGCATCTTCAGGAACGGAATCAGCATATAAAGTCTGCAAGATTTCAAAGTTACATTGAAAGACTAAACATAGGAAGTAAGCAGAGCTTATAAAGGGGAGGGGAAGAAGGAATGATAGAGGAAATAATATTCTGTTTGAATGTTTGGTAAAGTATAATGTGAACCAGAGAATGAAATACCTGAAAATTAAAAGAACTTATGATTTTCTAATTAATTACTTCACATTTATTAGATTATTCAGAAAGGTATTTAATACTGCAACTATATGACTTTGGAACATCACTGCATTGCTAAGAACTCAAAACAATAACTGATAATGAAAGGTGTTCCCAAAATAGGAGTTATAAATTTTTGCTAATTTCATTTTTAGTGCTTTTGGTGGATCATCTTTTCTAGGTCTGTCTCAATCTAAACGAAACTGATATCTACTCTTTTTTTAAATGACACAAAAGCTTCTAGATTAAATAAAAAATAAGAAAAAGGATTCAAAATTTAATGGCACTAAGCACTCTTACAGCTCAACCATGTCAGGAATGGGCATTACATTAGAAGCACTAAGCCTTGTTACACCAATATTAATGAAGGGAAAAATAAAAGGGGAAAAAAGCTAAAAATACTGACTTGCCAGTCTGTTTATAAATGCAACGATTTACACAGAAGTAACCAACATAAACATCAACTCAGAAAAAGAATCCTATGTCCACTATATACTTGTCCTTCCTAGTACAAGCGAGGACTTCAACCTAGTAATATCAAATCTGTATTCAACTATGAAAAGTCCAAAGGTGTTAAAGAGGGGAGGAAAAAGAAAAAAAAAAAAAAAAAAAGTTGGGTTTCCACATAAGGCAATTACACTTCTTGCAGGGGCAACCTTTCTGGGTTTTTTCCACTCCTTATTTTTCATGTCCATTTTTGCAGACTATAAAATCTGATAAGGTAGACAGCTTTGTAACAAGAAAACATTTATGGGTTACAGATTTTTGGTGCTGTTGACTGCAACTGCAGGGTAATGTTCCAGTCTTTTCAACTCTTTTATCACAGGAAATACACACATATATCAACTAAGCAATGGGATTCAGCCTTCTTTGAGGCTTTGCTTCTTTCATAAAATAGAGCATATAAACTATGATGGCTGCAGCTTAAAACAATTCTTTTTGGAAAAGAATTAACATAGGAGAAATGTGCTGCAATTCTCCTCATATCTTTCAAATACCCACGGAGTGTCAATGAACTGTCTTTGAATTTTTAAAAAAATCTGTCTGTGAAGTATCTTTTATTTCACAGCATTCTATCTTAATAGTCCAAATTTTTCTTACTGGTTTAAAAGGACTAGATGTTTGTCAGTCTCCTGAGAAGCAATTTCAGAGAAAATGTAGATTTTATGTATGAAAGCAGCTGGACATAGATAGATGATACAAGACTCTGCCTACCTTTTCACAAACAGGGCTATTATCATTAGCATCAAGGACTTTAACCTCCACCACAGCTTTAGCTGCAAAGGTCCCATCAGTAGCTGTAATATTTAGAAGATAATGATCCTTTTCTTCCCTGTCCAGAGGCTTTTTGACATAGACCTTCCATTCATTCTGTATATTTTCAATAGCAAACTGTCCCAAAGGATCACCTCCTGAAATGTGAAAAGAAATATTTATTTAAAGACGGAGATTTCTACCATTACTCTATCAAAACTAAGATATAGCTCAAAAAAAAAAAGTAAATGCAAATAAGCAGCCACTCTCTGTGGCTTTACAAGGAAACAGCTTTGTTTCCCAGGTAGAAATTGTCAGTAGATGCTCACACAACAAATTCAACTATGGCCAACAAAATCCATAAAAATTAATGTAGAAATTCATGTAGCATTATAGAAAACATCATATCATGACATATGCTAAATAAAACCAATAAAATACTCCACTGGAAATTAATAGCCTATTATTTTATGAAAATTGTTTCATTTGTTCTTTAACTATATCACTAATCTAAGTATAGTTTTTTTAAATAAAATTCGATATATAAATAATATACAGAGAAAGGCATTTTAAGCAAGGCACACATGAAACAAAGCCAACTAAAACTCATTTTTCCACTGAATTTTTTAATGTTCATATTAAGACACACACATTCTCTCTTTGCAGCTCTGTGGTGTCAAACACTTTTCAGTCTTTTCAAAAATTAAGTTGTATCTCCCATCATTCCAGCACCACTCAAATGGTTATTCTGACACTACCCAAAAAGATTTACCTGTGATGTAATAAAAGACTTGTCTATTGGTTTCTTCTGTATCAGCATCCGTTGTACTCAGGATAGCAATTACGCCACCAGGAGGGTCATCCTCACTGACTGTTCCTTTATATATCTCTGCAGTAAACCGTGGAGGATTGTCATTCACATCTGTGACAGTAACTTCAACCACAGCCATAGAAGACAGTTGAATTTTTTCACCCCGGTCAGATGCAACCACTGTGATTTTGTATTTGTCTCGTTTCTCGTGATCAAGTTCTTTGAGAGTGGTAATCCAGCCACTTTCCATGTTTATGGCAAAAGACTCTATAATGTCTAGCTCTTGAGAAGGATCCAAGCTGTAAGTAACCTGCCCATTGAGCCCTGAATCTAAGTCAGTTCCTTTAACCTGTATGACTCTTGTCCCAGCTGGTGTGTTTTCTACGATGAATGCTTCATATGGGTTGGACTCCAAAATGGGTTTGTTATCATTTGCATCTTTTACTTGAATGCTTACCTCTACTGAGGAAACAACATTATAATCTTCATTTGCATACTGTGCTCGAACAGAGAACTGGTACCATTTAGTTGTTTCATGATCAAGATTCTTCTCAAGTTTCAACTCTCCAGTCTGTCGGTCAATCACAAAAAAGTCATCTCTGTTGCTTTCAGGAGTGTTCCCTTTAATCAGACTATATACTAAAGTCTGATTATGCTCTGCTTTGATAACATCTATCACAGTTCCAATTGGAATGTCCTCAGAAACTGTATAAGAATAAAACGGTTCTGAAAATTTTGGAGAAGGCACTTCTGGTGGGAGTATTCTAGCATAGACAGGAACAACTGACTCTTTTTGGGGCGATCCACCATCAGTTGCTCTAACAAGGAAAGTGAGAAACTCATTTTCCAGACCAATTAAGCTTTCTTTTGTTGTAATCACACCAGACAATGAATCAATTTCTAAGTTCTCTTCTACATTTTCAGACTCTGCTTCAATAGCATATGTGATGTCTGCATTTGTACCTTCGTCAGCATCAGATGCCCAGATTTTAACGACAGAAGTACCCCGTGGAACATCAGACCCAATATTTACTTCATACTCTGTTGCTCGGAATTGAGGAGCATTATCATTGTCATCTGTAAGTATTACATTAAAAGTACAGAAAGCAACTTTCCCTCCTGAATCTTTGGCCATTAAATTAATGGCAATTACTTTTTCTGCTTGTGTTTCACGGTCAAGCTTTTCAGAGGTAAATATCTGCCCTCTCTCGTTTGTATAAAATCTGTCTTTGGCAAAGTCATTCACAATGTGGTAAGTGATGTGGCCATATGTACCAGAGTCTTCATCTGTTGCTTTAACTTCAGTCACCAAAGTATGCAATGGAGCATTTTCAGCTAGTTCAACCTCATACTTATTCTGGCTGAAAACAGGACTGTGCATATTGGCACTGATTACAGTTACATGGACTTGGGCTGAGCTTCTGAAGACCCCATCAGAAACCGACACGTTAAGATTATAATGTGACTTCAGTGTCTGTCTGCGAAGGTTTGAGATGGTGATAATGCCTGTTTTACTATTAATCACAAAATTCTTCTGATCATTGCCTGTCAGAATGGAATACTCCAGCTTGTCAACATCTGAACTATCTGCATCTGAGGCTTGCACACGTGTCACAAAATGTCCTCGAGGAGCCAGTTCACTAATTTTAGCTTCATAAAGCAATTGGCTAAAAAGAGGGGGGTTATCATTGAGATCAGTTACATCAACAGTTACAATGGTATCACTGCTCAAGGGCAGCATGCCACCATCTATGGCCCTTATTAGTAACTTGTGTTGTTTAATTTGTTCATAGTCCAAAGTTCTTGCTGTAAGAATGAGTCCAGTGCTGCTATCTATGTGAAAGTAGTCATGACTTTCACTATTATCCTCAATCAAGTGATAGGAAATTCCCCTGTTGGTTCCAGAATCGGCATCTGTAGCGATCACTTGTGCAACAGATGTTCCAATGACAGATGCTTCAGAAAGTGTTGCAACGTAAGACTGCTCTGTAAACACAGGAGGATTATCATTGATGTCTTCCACTATTATGTCTACAAACACATCAGCATGCGCCCCATTTAGGGAGTCAGTTGCTCGAACACTCAGTTTATAGGCTGGATGAGACTCAAAGTCAAGAGGGGCAACAACATTTATGACTCCAGTGTTGAAGTTGATAGTGAACTGATCGAAAGGATCTCCACCTGTGATGCTGTAAAACACCTTGAGTCCTTCAGGGCTGTTTGCTTGTACATGTACCACAGGACTATGGAGCTGAATGTTTTCTGGTATCTCTGCACTGTAGAAAGGCTTTTCGAACACTGGCATAGCTTTACTCATAACTGTAATTGGGACTGTAACTTCAGCTGAAAATGCAGGATCTCCTCCATCTTTTGCCACTACTGTGACCAGATACTCCTTATTTAGTGTGTCTGGTTCGAACTTCTTCTTCAGGGAGATTTCACCAGTGGAATCAATTTGGAAATGTTCATGATGTTCTTTGAGATAGTAATGCACCTCTCCATTTTTGCCTGTATCTTTATCTACTGCTGTCACACGTTGAATAACATGGCCTGCTTCAGAGTCTACTTTAACAATAGCATAATATGGAAGATTGACAAAAAATGGAGCGTTATCATTTACATCTTCCACTGTGACTTTAACTACAATATGTGCAACAACTGATGGTTTATTTTCCTCTGTCACTTCTATGACCACATCAAAAGATTCTTGCTGTTCACGATCAAATGGTATTCCCGTGGTTGAAAGGACTCCTGATGTTTGGCTTATTTTAAATCTGCTGTCTGGATTTAGAATATGGTAAAACAAAGGCTTATTTATTTGATTCCCTATAGAAGTAACAACAGCTATTGTTTTTGCCTCTGTGGAATTCTCCTGCACTGTTGCAGAGTAAGAACTCTGTGTGAACTTCAGCTGGCTTGCTTTGCTTTCCTTCACATTCATTTTTACAGATGCAGTGCTTGCAAATCTGCCATCAGATGCTCTCACTGTTAATTCATATCTGCTTCTTAACTGAGTTGTGTTTTGTACTGTTATATCTCCAGTCTTGGGGTTTATTGAAAATTTTTCTCCAATGTTGCCTTCAATAATGGAATAAATTAATTGGGAAAAAATGCCTGAATCTGCATCAGTGGCATTTACGCTGATGACTTTCACGCCTTTATAAGTTGGAACCAGAATGGATGTCTCGTATAGCTCTCTTGAAAACACAGGAGGGCAATCATTGATGTCAATCACATAAATAGTAACATTAGCTGCGTATTCCGCATATAGACGTGGTATCCCCGTATCATGTACTTGCACTGAAAAGCGGAAAATATTTGTCTCCTCATAGTCCAGACTCATTACTGTCCGAATGGCACCAGTGCTAGAATCAATGGCAAAATACTGGCGGACAGATGGTTCAACAATTTGATAAACAAGCAAAGCATTAGATTCTTTATCAGCATCTGTAGCTCGAATTACTAATGGGATATTCTTGTCAGTCAGAACCACACTGTTAATTGAAGCTGATTCACTGATGAGTCCTGTATATTCAGCCTGCATAAAAATTGGTGCATTGTCATTCTCATCCCGAAGATGTATCAAAACTGTTGCATTACTGGACAAGCCAGCCATGTTTGTTCCTTGCACAGTTAGAGTATAAAAAGGCAAAGTTTCAAAATCAAGTATCTTCTGAGTAACGATGACACCTGAGTTCGGGTTGATAGCAAAGGCATCATCTGTATTACCATCTTTTATTTCATAAACTACAGAAGACTGACTGTATGCTGCAACCATTCCAACAAAACTGCCAATGCTGGCACTTTCACTGATTTCTGCAGAATATTCTTTGGCTGTGAATTTTGGTGAGGCATTATCAGAAACCGTAACAAATATGTGCACAGAGGTCACTTCACTCATTGGAGGATGTCCTTTATCTGTAGCTTTTACCATCAGGTTGTATTCTTCCTGGTTACTACGATCTAATTCCTTTGCAATTTTAATCATACCCAAAATGGGATCAATAAGGAAGGAATTTCCAATATTCCCTGTGAAGAAAAAAAAAGCAATTAAGAAAGAGGTATACAGAATTTAAGAGATGACTGCTTATTTAGCTCTATACTTAAAGAGACATAGAGAGAACACGGAGACTATGAAGGTTTCTTATTTTTGCTTGATAAACATTTGTTAGCCTGTCTGGAAAGTTTTCTGTAATCAAGAGTTGGCAGTAATTCTAAGTTTACTTGTGGAAACACTGCATAAAATATAGTTAGCAAAGCCATCCAAGCCTTGAAAATAAATGCAAAAATTTTCTTTTAGCAAACTTAAATATTGCCTCTAGCTGAAAGGAACTTGTATTCAGAAGTTAACATTAGTGGAATAAAACTTACATTTTATAATCTAAAACAAGTGGACTGTTTTGGACAAGAAAAAAAAGAAGGGTTGTAATGAATAAACCCTTGGGAATCTTAATTGTTTACACAAGTATTGTTTAAACTACTACTGCAAAAATAAACTGTTTGAATTGTACAAATAGTTACATCTCTCCTAACTTCCTATTGATACACAGACAAGTTATTCTCCATGATAGTATAAGAAGAAAAATAATGCCTGCTGAGAAGAACCAGCTGCCATTTAATATAAACACTTGCTTGCTTCAAATTTTGAAATATACAGATGAACTACACAAGAATATGCTCATGTATTAAATATGCTAAGATTTAACATTTTACTTACCTAAAAAATTACATTACTAAACCCATGATCTTATCATGAAAAAGAAAAATTATTAAGAACTTCTGACTTCTGCACACAAGTAGGCAAGAGTGAGGTTTTGTATTTTGTTTGGGTTTTTTTACTGTTGGGGTTTTTTTGGTTGGCTATTTTTGGTTTTTTTTAGAGGAGACTCTAAACACAGTAGCATTCTTAGAATATCCCATTACAAATCTAAGCAGCCATTACAAGCATTTAAGGAATGTTCCTTCCATTTGCTTAGAATATCAATTATAATGCTTTAACTTCCCAGTAGACCACAATCCTGTAAAATAAACTTTACAGGTCTTATGTTTACTCCTACAAAAAGCTAGAAGAAAGGAAGAGAACAGCATGTAATTTCATTCTATACTGCAGACACACACATTTTTCCTTGCCATTGTTTGGCATTCATAAAACAAGCAGTGACAAAATGGGAAAGGCAAGAGAAAAATTTCGTGGACGTTAGTGTCCTGCTTAGTAAATGTCTTATTTCTAGAAACGACAAAAAAACCTCATGTATTTTAAGCAACTAATAGGACACTCAAAAACATTCATTCTTTTCAGAGTATCATAATCACAGCTTTGTTTTAATACAGTGTTAAAGTATGTTTTCATATCAAAACACCACTTTGAGGAAGAAAAAGAAAATATTTATAGTAAACAATTCCTATCCTTTACACAGAAACTTATGTAAAATAAAAAAAAGCATCTGCACATACCACTTTGCATGCAACAGTAACTGAATAACTTTTTACCTGTTGTTGTTCCCTTTAATATACAGTCTCATGCTTATTACTGGGATTTTTTATTTTAAATTACTTTTTACCTTTAAAGTAGTACTTCAAATAGGTAATGAAATTTAAATAACTTTTTTTTTCCAGTCATGGTGTCTAGAAAGTTCAGGACATTGATAATGGCATACTTGTATTAATTTAGATTTAATGGACTGAACCAAAACCCACTTCTGTCTGGTAAGTGAACTCTATCAATGTCATCCTATTTTCTAGTATTAAAAATTGCCATCATTTGAATCACATTGCTGTAGGCAAGTTCAGAAAGATACTCAGAGATTAAAAAAAAGGAGCAGTTCTTTCCTGGCCTGCAATCTGAAAGGAGTCTAACTGCCAGACTGACCAACTATTAAGGAATTTCTGAAATATTTTAATAAGACAGAATAGTGGTCCCAATACTAAAATCAGCCAGAAGGAAGTATGCAAAGCAACCCCTTCCTTGCTGCATCTTTCAGAAAGCTTAACGCAAAAGCTGGGATTATTTAGGGGTTAGGTACATGAATGGTTAAGTTATTTTTGAGCTCCTTACTTCTCCATCATAGTAAACATGAAAGCACTTGTCTCAGGGTCTTACTCTATTCATAAAACCCTTGCTTTGCCTATGCCACAAAAAATAAGACTTTCAATATTAGAATGCATTTTTTAGACCTGAATGTAATGATTCTGTAATTCCTAAAGAAATTACTGCTTTTGAGAATTTCAAGATGGCTTTTTTCTTCCCCTACTACTAAAATGTTCCAAATGTATCCAGAGGATAACATAAACAGCTGAAGGATGGAGATGAATATTTGTAGTTTTCTTTCAAATACTCTGAGAGATGTATCTTCAATACATCTCTCAGAATATGGCACATAAACCTGCACTGCCCCCCTTTTTTTACAGATATGTTTTTACACATCTACAGTTGAAAAAGTATCAGCGAGTTCAACGGACAGAAAATGTAAGAACGCGAATATACCTGATTCAATTGAGTACACAATTTCTGCATTTCTTCCTTTGTCCTTATCTAATGCTGTAACCTGGAGTACTGCTGATCCAACAGCTGCTGACTCATACACTCGTCCTTCATAGGAAGGGCTGGTGAACCATGGAGCATGATCGTTTGTGTCACTGACATTAATGACGATTCTGGCGTAGTTGCGCTTTACAGGAACATATTGATCTCGAACCTGCAACAGTCAGCACATCACTAGTAATTAGCACTGTTATTTCAGTAGTTCACCAAATATTAGTAATAATTCAAGGTTCAATCAGTCACAGAGTCAAAGACTGCATAAAAATTAAACATAAAAATAAATGTTTGAATTATGGGGACAAACTAAAAAGACATTAAAAAGTATCTGTTTGTCCTTGACAACAGAAGAAATCTCACGCGTACTTACCATTATTGTGAGAATATGCTGGTTCATGGTCTCATGATCCAGTTTTTCTGAAGTATAAAGTGAGCCAGTTGCAGGGTCCAGACGAAATTTTTTAAGACTGATGGGATCAGTGCTGCCCTGAATAGTATAAATCAGTTTATTCTTCTCATCTCTGTCTGTGGCACTGACGTGCAGAATTTCTGTCTCTGGTAAGGTATCCTCAGGTATAACAACTTCATATCTTGAAGCAGAAAACTGAGGCCTGTGATTATTTGTGTCTATAACTTTGATGTACACCTAAAATGATACAATAGGAAGGGGAAAACATAGATGATATTTGGGAAAAAGAAATGAAAGGAGGACATTTCATTAAAAATCAGACCATAATACTGAAGTAATTCCACCTCAAGACAATTTTACTTTTCTGGGAGGAGGAGAGAGCCAAGACGTGTAGGGAAGAAGAATGTCACTTAACCCAAATCTGCCTTACCTTCCCCAAAGTCAAACTAGAAATCCGTACAACCAGAAATGTCTTACATAAGACATCTTACAGGGAATGATTTTTGTCTAAAACAAAAAAATCCTTGTTAATTTTGGAATTAAAAATACTCAATACGGATCCTAGAGTGGGTAAAAATCCTGTTTTGGGGTGCAAATTTACAATTTTAAGCAGTGTTTTTTCAAGGCAGTGGATGCATAATATTCTTCCTTGCTCTCACGTAAAAACAGTCCTCTTTCAGCTCTTTACATCTGCAAGCCTAGGCAAAAATAGAAGAGTGGTGGAATTCCCACAAAAGTGCGTTATTTCGAAGAACTGCAGGTGCTATTGTTTACTGTTCTCCAGCAATGCAGCACGATTTCAGCATAGCTCACTGGTCACAAACACGTTATCTCTGAAGTTAGAGTTAAAATTAAATCAGATGCTTCAAATTGCCTCTTTGTCTGTATAATGTTGCTCACTGGGACCACACAAGATCCCTGCACCTCCACTTGCCTTTCACAGCATCAAAGTTTTGTATAAAAAGGGTAAGACAGATAGCCACCATCCTGTTTTTCAACAGCGATAACATCAGACAAGTAACAGTAATGCAAAGGAATCAGCAAGTAGACAGCAAACCTCCAGCAACACACAGCTAAATTCAAGTTCTTTATGGGCTGCACATACAGCCATGCTTTTATCCATCCAAAGGCTAGGTGCTTTGGATAAATTTTTTAAGGGCTATAAAAAGGCTTTTAAAATGGTACTTACAATATTGTAAGTGGGTTAAATTTTTCTTTGAAGATACTTACTTCTTTCCATTGGTAACTGGTGGAGTCTACAGACGTAATTTAAATAAGGTACCAAACTCCATGCAGTAGAAACTAAATGAGATGAATCCTGATGGTGGCAAATAATTAGGAAATGCCATACCTCTTGCTACAGGAAGAGGAAATGTCAACCTTGCAAAACTAGCATCTTACACTAAAACTGAATCATTGGGAACACTGATAAAATCCCTTGCAAGATGTTGCTGTGGAGACTAAATTAGAGTTTGGTTTTGTCACGGATTAGAAACAGATTAAAGAAAAGAAACAAAGAGTTGGAATAAATATTGACTTTCAGTGGGGAGAAATATTAATGGTAGGGGACCCAGGATACATATTAGGACAAGTTTTTAAATACATTAACTAACAAATTCAATTGGAAAATGAAAAGCAAGAAGGAGTCTTTTATTTTAATAATGTGATCTTTTTACATTTTCATAATTAGACAGGATGCAATACAGCAACACAAGCACAGTTGTTAGTTTCTTTTTAAATTTTGTATAAATAAAATACATTTTAATGCCTCTTGAAAGAAGTAAGGCAGAAGGGTCTAGTACACTCACAAAGCATTTGAGCAAAACCAGCTGCTCACTGAACAATGGTGCTCAGGAAAATGAAATGATACCAAATGAAGATGAACAACAAATTAAAAAAAACAAAAAAAACCCCAAACAGTGTAAAACCCCAACATGCAATACAAATTAAACTATAAAAACATTTTTGCATAAATGAAAGTTTTAAAGGCCATATACAATCACAACACTTCATTAATGGATATTATGCTTTCAAAATGAACTCATTATCAATTTTTTTATTAAACTTCCACCCCCAAGAAATTATTAAGGTAAAACTCAAAAAAAGCAAGTGAAAAGATAAGGTGTCAAATTTGATGAATTTAAATTACAATTGCTATTTAAGTTCATGTCTATTTCTACTGCCAAATGAGGAAATACAGAAACTTATGTTAAAATTGGAAGCGAGAGCATATGCAACTACAGAGCAACTCTGTTAGGTGAATCTTTGGAGCAGAAAACATGGCCACCTGTGCTGCTGGTACTACACAAAACAAATAAAGAAAAACAGCATTTCTAGAATGGAACACCACAAAAAACCCCACGCAAACTACTAAGTTAAATGCCAGGAATGTAGTGACTGTAAAATCAGCATCAGTACCTGCAGGACTAACCACATATCCAACGAACCAGCTTAACTGAAAAGTAAGCTGTTGATCATACCATCAGGATTTAGCATCAACTCTGTTATTAGCTAGCAAAGCAGTTAAAATGACACATAAGGAGACATCCTCCAAAAAGTACTGTGGGGCTAAACAGATAAGGAGTTAGTGCCTCAAAATGTACAGCACTATTAAATATGAATTATTAAAAAAAATATTGCTAAGGAATAAACATAGTGACTCAGTCACTACAAATGGTTAGCTCAGGTATTCCATTACTTGTCACATTACTTGCTCAGGCTGCAGTTTTTCTCCTTACTGGTAAACACAGATACACAACTTGATATATTAGTGCAATCATTTTAAATGCACACAAAATCCAAAGTTTATCTCAGACTCGAGTGAAAAGTGTTTTATCTATATACTCTAGGATTCATTTCTCTTTCAGTGATATTATTACTTTATGCCCCTGCACAGGTTCTGGTGGACAAGCATAATGTGACCCGATGGGCTCCCTTTTGGTAACTTGTCTAACTGCACACTGGGCTGCTTTAATAAGGGGAAGGAATTACCCCCTTCTGTTTGACACTCACTGGTGAGAATGTAGATCCACTACAGTTTTAAGTCCTGCAGTCCAGGAGAGAGCTTGACAAAATGAAACAAATCCAGTGACAGGTCATTAAAATCAGTGGGGATTGAAAAGCCATCTGTCCACTGGAGGTGTGCAGGAAAAAGAGCCAGACTCTTCTCAGAGATGCACAGTGAAAGGACAGGAGGTGACACTCACAAGCTCCAATAAAAGAAAATACAACTAGACCTAAGAAAAAAAATTTTTCAAGGACAGTTGTTAAACACCAGTATAAAAGCAAGTCCAAGGAAGAGGTGTTGTGCCTTGTCATCCCAGGCAGTTAGAACCTGACGAGTCACTGAAAAACTTGATCAACTTTGCAGTTTGCTCTGCTTTGACCAGGAGTTTTAGCTAGAACTCCAGGGGCTCTTTCCAACATAAACTATTAAATAAATTTACTAAGGAAACGCTACTCTCAAGTCAGGAATTATTACTGAGGGTAAGCGACAGATGCTAGATGTGCAATCACCTTTTAAACGTAAGAGGACCAAATTGTCGTGTAAACTGTTAAGACCTTGAAGTTAAATGGAAAGCACTTGAAGTAATAATTGTGAGTGCAGTTTTAAAGGCCCACACAGAAAAATATGGTTTAGTGTGTTTGAGAACAAAACACATGAAGAACTTGTGTTATTCTAACATAACATGTAGCACAAAATAAAACTAGCTATTGAACATCTCTCAATGAAATTATAAGAGTCAATTCAAATGAAATACGCTAATGTTATCTCTTCAGAAAGAGTTGCATATTAAAGAGGGACAATATAGAAAAGCTTGACATTAACCATAATGTGATCTTTGAAACAAAATGTTCTGGAACTAAAGAAACTTCACTCATTTCGCAAAGATGTGCAAGGGCTGTGTTGCACAGCTGCTTTCTGCCCACAGATCCCAGTGAGAGCAATGCACACTGGTTATACAGAGAACAAAGCAGTCCAGGATTATTTTGAGGAAGGACTACAAATCTATTAATAATCTGGCAGGTGAAACCTAAATTTGCATAGGGATGCATTGATTGCTACTAAGTTATAGAGGAGATATGCACCATTGACAAAACATACTCAATGTGCAATATTTCAACATAATGTTCCTTTAGATTCTTTAATATAATTTTTCATTTAGTGATTCTATGTGGAGTTTAAAATCGACTCCTCTCCCATAATTACATTATAGTGACATTGATATGCTTATAATAATTTTCATAAATAAAAAGTTGTATTATCCAGAGATAATCTAAATTCATTCCAGTTCTAAATGTCTCTGTAGAGCAGTGTAATCGCAAGCAAAAATGCATATTTAGTAAACAAAGATTATTCTATACTTCATTCCCAAAGTATCATATCTATATAAATTTTGAATAAAGCAAGATTAAATATTCTGCAATAGCAAAGCAATAGGTAAAACACTACAATTAGCTGTAAACCATCTGAAGTATTATTTTAAATGAAAAAAATTGATAAACATAGGAATGACTGCAAGTGGCTGTAGCTAGAAACAAGACCTTTTCTTTTTGTTTTCCACCCAAAATCAATTCAATAGTTCATTTATTGCTACTTACAGTCTGTGAATAACCTTTTCTGTTTCAGTACATAGGTATACTGATTTGTGGGTTTCAGTTATTTAATTTCTGTATTTTTATTTTATTTTTAATCATAATCCTTTGAAGTGTGACACTAGTCATTTCTAACTTCATGTCAAACACCACTACTGTAGGAATTTGTTTGTCCTTGCTTTGCCTCATGCATTTGGCATTTAGATGCATGCAAAATTCTAATAGCCTGCTCGCCTACTATTGCTTTATTTTTCAAAAAAGCTATTTACAAGAAGTCCTGAAAGAGTCAAATGCCCTACAGATGTTAATGGCCCAAGGCCAGCAAATGCCTTCCAGTTTAAAGTCAGATTCAATACACTGCTTTTACACAATAAGATTTTCATTTCTTGTGCCCCTCCCCTATTTCTTGCAAATGTCATTTCCTTTTTCAAATTAAATGGAAAATGACTTACTCTGCTGTTAATCAAGGTCTGTTAAATTGTTTACTGTATATCCAGTGTTTATAGCAATTACTTTCTAAGCTAAAAGCTCTGTATGGCATATTGTTGTTCCTCATGCATGCATTCAGAACTTCTTTTGCATGTCACTCCATTTTAACTGTTTATCAGCTCTTGGAAGAATCCAAAGCCACATGAACATTTAAAGTTTTATCATCAGTGTTTCAGCAACGAGTAACGGAATTTACACACTGGCAGCCATAAATCACACCTTCAGTTTTTATTTTGTATCAATATTTTTAACCCCCTAAATTAAGCTTGATTTGAAATGCATCTTTTGAGTGATAGTCCTGAGGATTATCTTAGCAGATGAGTCCATTTGGGTGGGCCAGGAGTTATGGGGGAGATAAGAGAATCAATTAAAATCGGGATCGTGCACCAACAGTTGCAGAATTTGAACTAATCCACACTCCTCAATCATTACACCACATTAATATGAGATTCCAACAGCAACAGCATAACCTGTGCTTATCCCACAAGCAGGGCGAAAGGAGGACAACACAAAGGAAGTCTTTGTGCTTGTTTGTAACAGAAACCACAACCTCTGATCCTGCCAAGCCTAACTGAGAGAGGAAGAGAAACACATGCAAAACAATCATAGAAAAAGCAATCACAGCAATGACAAATTTGAGACCACTACTCCAATTCTTCTGGAGAAGAGTGCTGTGGTAAATGTTTATAATGTTCGCTTAGCTTTACAAAATGCTAAAATAACAAGTTCATTTAAAGAACTTGAACAAAAGGTACACTGTGCACTTCCAAGAAGAACTAAATGAATCACATGACTCAGAGGAAGAGAAGGGGTGAGGGTTAAAGTAATTTTTTGACCTTCCAGTTCTTGGTTGTTCTAAAAGACAAAGCAGATTATGGTTCAACTGTGACAGCTCAGAATGTCTGCATAAATTCAGCTATGCAAGCAGCAGCACTGGATAGACTATCTGCATTCACCAAGGCCCCATATTAAGCCTTTACTAGTCCCCAGGCTACCCCAAAACACACTGTATGATGGCATTTTTGACTGCATTTTTGGGAGGGGGAAAGTGTGTATGGAAAAGCCTCTTGCTGTCTTTTTGACTTTTAGCTAAATTTGTGTTTCTTCTGTTTTTTGTCCTAAGTAATTCCTGCCTTCTATCCAGCATTCTGTAATCAGTAGAAGTAAATCTGCTCAATATTTTTCCTACAAGTAGGCAAATTTAATAAATTTACAGCAGGATTCTCCAAACTTTTTATGATGGTTATCAGCACCAGAGGCAATGGCACCACATCTGTGATTGCAGCAAGTTCCTGCTAGGAAACATGTTGCTGTCTTTGAAGATTCATGATCTAGAAAAATCACTCACAATTGTCACCATTAAAGGAAAAGGCATTTCTCAAATGAAACTGCTATACTTGGTCACCTTCTACTAACAAATTTACTCTATTTGACCTACCAAGCCTCCAGACATGCAGTCAGCTCAATAAAGATTCTGTTTAAAATCCTGAACACTGAGAAGAAACATCTTTTCCTCCGGCCAAAAGCAGAGGACAACATATAAGACATTAGAAAAGATAACGGAAAAACGTATGTGCCGCACAGAAGCTGAACAAGAAGAAATTGCATTTGTAACACACATCTCTATGTACAGAAAAGACAGCAGCAATCCACTTATTGTTCTTTGAGTGCCGGAGGGATAGGTCAATGATAGGGATAGGTAAAACAGACACATCACTGTCCAAGTCCAACAGTCTAATCAGTAAATAAAGCCTTTCCTTCCTATCTGGAAGAACAGAGAAGCTCCTCTATGATCATGGCTCTGTTCACACCTATGTCAAAAAAACTGTACTTTCAAACACTTTTAGGTTCTGGGCTGGGGAAAGAAACTAGATGGGAAAAATAGGCGGGATATACATCATAAACTGCTTTACTATGAATTATTTCCAGTACTGCCACAAAAGGCTTCTGCAACTTCAAGTGAACTTATTAGTCCAACTGCAAAGAACTGCCACCATCACAGAGCCTTAGTAAAAAGGTAACTTTAAAAAATTGATTTGTCTGAGGTTGCTGGTTTTTGGAGATTGCTAAACAATCTCTACTTCCATCAAAGCTAAAATAAAGCATTTGGGATGATACAAAGAGATGTTATAATCCAAATCTTGTTTCTATATGTACATTATGAAGAAGAAGCAGCTCAGTTTCATAAAACATTACTTGGACATTGTACAACTAGTCACCCACAGATCTTGCAGAGGAAGGGGAACAACAAAATTTTACAATGGTTGTCTTTAAATTTGAAGTACTGCAATCAATTTATTTAGTGATTTTGGGAGAGCTGGGTAAATAGGAGTAATTCAGTTAAGTAATATTAATAATCCTTTTCTTGTGAGAAAATCATGCATGCTGGGGCTTAGTTTCTGTTTTCATTTATTTAGCTGTAGGAGCATGATATAACTTAAAAGCTGTTGGTCCAGACTACAGTATAGTAACACACAACCTTCCACCTAAACCACCAAACAACATGGCTCGCTGAATATCAGAATTCACTTCTATTTTAGACAAAGTCCCTAATTTAGATAAACCATGGTCATTGTCTACGATGAAAAAAATGGTAAGAGGAAAATACAACTACCTTCCCCACCCTCCAGATACACACTCTTTCTATAAGTGCATCATCAGAAAGTTCATTACCTGAGTGCTGATAGATCTGGTTCCATCTGTTGCTTCTACTGTCAAGTTGTAATTTGATTTCTGTTCTGCATCAAGAGGTCTTGCAACAATGATAGTTCCTGTGCCCTTGTCCACATCAAATCGACTGTCATAGTTGCCACCTTGTTCAGGAAATTGTGAGAAGGAGAAGTTAATAAAAGGCAACATTGCTTCATTGTTTTCATGTATGATTATGTTCTGTCTTCCGATGCTTGATGAAGGTGGAACTATGTATACACATACTTATACATACATTTAGTTTAAACACTTTGGGTTTTTTTCCTGGTAACATGATATGCTGCTAATAGATATTTTAAACTGAGTAGTTTTGGACAAAGCTGATTTGTCTGGCTCATGGAAAGTCAGCAGGTACATTCTTATTAGCATGATTCTCTACTTAAAAAATCTATATGGAGTTTAATTATTCCATATAGGAGGAAATTGAGAATTACTGGGCCAAATGCAATTGTTCATTTTGGGCAGATTGTCTGCTAATAAGTGAAAAACATGCTTTTTATCAAATTACATTAAAATCCCAAATCAGACGCACAGTCAAATTTTTGTCTTTTGGAGCAGGGTACATATTATTTTATTCGTGTATGACTATAGATAAGGCTGAAAAAGGTGCAGTACCTCCAAAGGATTCTCATCTTAATGTTGAGTATCTAAAGAATTCACTATCTCACTCCTACTAAGACAGGCAGGATTCCGAATAGTGCTAACGGTTTAAATGTCCAATGTTTAAATATGGCCAAGTTCCTTTTCTGAAGCAAATTATCTTAATTTCCCTTGTGAAACTTTCAAATTACTCTTTGAAATATAGTTAAATAACTGTGTAGATCAATAGCTACACTCAGTCGCTTAAACATTTAATTGATCATCATCCTGCCACCTGGAGTAGACTGTCCTGAGAATACAATGTCCATTAAGTCCAAATACTATTAGTGATGATAAATACTGCCATTTAACTACAATTGCTTTAGACCTCTCAATAAACTGCCTGAAATGGAAGAATCAATTTTTATTTTGGTCAAGCCAGTGCTAGATATGGCAAACCAGTTTCTCCTAATTATGGGCATGTGTTTTTCTAATTATATTTCACAAGAATAGCAGATAGCATTCAGATATCATCTGAGTGCCTTTTTTTTTCTTTAACAAGATTATACATGCTAAGCTTTGCAAATCACTAAATGCCTTTTATGAAAAGCCAAGGTTAGAAGTGAGATGCTGAAGTTCCAAAGGTTGCAAATTTGAACTCAGTCCAAGAAAAAAACAGTAAATACTGAAATGGGCCCCCATTCACATGTAAAAAGGATTTCACCTTTAGAAGGTTCCACTGCATGACAAACATATCAGTTTAGGAAAGATGAGCTGGATTCTGCTTCACTGGATTTGAGGTATTTGATAATGACCAACATTGCGTAATTTTTCTAGTTCAATCAAAAGCCAACTCCTCTTACTAGCCCAGCATCAGTTTCTGAATCACTCAAATGGATAGAAACTGGACAGCATGAAAGGCAGCAGCTTTTTTCTTTTCTTAACAGATGTACATGAATTTTTTTAATGGGCTTCGTGCAGTATGTCCGTTTTAGAAGATGAATCTAGTTCTTCCTTTTATAGCTGGCAGGCAAAACCATTTTCTCAGATGGCTCAATGAAGTCCTCTATATTTTAAGGGAAGAGTAAAGTGAATGGGTATGAATTGGTACAATCAGTTTTCCCGACACAAGGACAAGCTCCCTAAACAAAATTTTTCCCTTTCTTATCAAGAAAATCACCAGGGCCTTGCCTATATTTGTAGTAATAGTGATATCTGGTGATCCGCTGAAGCAGAACTCAACCCAAACTTCTGCATCTAGTACACTGAACGTGTAACAGCAACAGTTTTGGCCAAAGCCAAAACTGGATGCTCGGAATTGATGCTGTATAAATGTAATGATGACAAAACAAAACAAAAACGAACCTGTCACAAATGCAACTGTGAGCACTTTGATTTCCGAAGGGTTAATAAAATAAATAGTTTATAAATGTACGCTTTCATTTCAGATCTCATAATCTGGTAATAAATTATGTGATCTCAGCAGATACCTTCTGCTGTACAGTTCAGGTCACAAGCCATCTGTAAGATGTAAAATACTTCACTAGCAAGCTTGTCTCCTGGCTCAGCCAAAAAGAAAGAAAGCATGGAAAGCAAGCACAGAACACAAAGGAAAGCTGTCAATCAAATTCATTCATGCTATTAGAAACAGTAAAAGAGGGTAGTAAAGTGACCACCTGTAAGAGTAGCCCATAACTTCACAACATGATCACATTTCAAACTTTCCAAAACACTTTAAATAAGAAAACTGTCAAAATAAATTGTTTATTTTACAATGCTTGGACAAGTTATGCTGTTTCCCCAAGGAGTTTTCTGTACATGTCTTTCTAAAAAGGGCAGGAAAAGATCATTCATTTTCTGCATTAGGCATACAATAAAAATATGTAAATGACCAAAGTGTGCTGCACACTTAGAAGGAGCAGAACAAAATAATACTATCAATCAGAATTCTCTTCAGATGTACACACTGTTCAGAGTGCATAGCAGTTGAAGCACACTCGGAACAATAGAAAAGTACATCCCCAATCTAATTAACAAATCCTGCTAATAAAAGGCCTCAGAAAACATCATTACTGTACTGTGTTCCAACTCTCAAAACATCTGAGGCCTCTTCTATCTACTCTCTTTCATCTCCATGACTGCTCACCTTTTTCTGGCCATGTCACTTTCTTAACCTTTCCTTTCTTAACCTAACTCATTTCGGTCTACAGATATTTCTGTTTGCTGTTGACTGGATAACCCTAATTTGAATTGGAGTACATGATACCTTCTCATTTGTCCTGCTCACTTATTTTTATACTTTCTGCTTTTCTACTCCCATATCTATGTGTGTTTAGGTCTGTTTGGGAGATCAGTGAAAGAGCAGGCTCGGTTCCAAAATACCTCTAATGCAGAAATTTGCTTCTATGAGAATGCAAGAAAATATCCTCAACCTTTTAGTCCCTCCACACAGTTGTACAGATCTGTAACTCCTAGGTTTGTCTAAATGCCAAAACTTTTTAATCAACTATAATCAATTTGGACAGGAACATTTTTTTCAAGAATAAATTAGAAAGAACCATTTAAAAAATTCTTTGTAAGTATTTAATGCATTAGCAATGATTATCAATATCATCATAGGTTGTTCACGCATGAAGCATGATTTTAGAGAAGAATTGTATCTGTTTGTATGTGCTTGAAAATTTTTTGAAAATGCCCTCAAGTATCAGGCTTTTATATATATTCCTGCTACATGTGTCAGTTTCAAAAACTTTATTTTTAACTGTTGCTGTTCTCAGCATGGCTCAGGAAATACAAACCAGCAAAACAGATGCTTAAAATATTTAAATTGTTGAGAAATAATTTAAAATATGCTCTTCCCAGCAACTTAACATCATAAACATGACTAAAGTTTTCAGTAGTAACCAAGATGAAAAAGATCCTTCTCTCTCTTGTGAATGTAGGAGAAAAATCAGAGTCTGATAGACTGACAGAAAGACTTTACTTAAGACTAGAAGCAGTTCACTACAAGGCACATCTCCTCAATCAAAGCTATGCCATTCTCCTTGATACTAACACACTTAACACACAACAGAACTTGGTTTTATTATCAGCTATGCAGTGAACACTCTGTGTATTACTGGTGCTCATAAGTCTAGTGGCTAAGTCTAACCTTCAAAAAAGTATATTAATTTTGTTACCATGACATCAACATATAGTCACGTTACTGGTTAGAAATCCCCTTTCAGTGGTAGAGGCTAAGATATGATTTAGTAGAAAGAATATGTACAGGAAGAAGATTGCTGGTGTTAGGAACATTGCAAGCTTTCCTTTTAGTACTGAATCAAAGGACAGCAAACTGAGAAGCAGCCCAGAGGAGAAGAAATCCATGTGAGCAGTATAATCTCTCTTTGCAGGTACTATCTTGACTTGCAGAAAACCAGAATTTTATTTCCTTTCCTATCATACAGTCTATGAGATTGACTTCATTAGTTTTAACTAGTGTTAAAACTAACTAGTGACACAATAATCACAAGCCATTTTTAAAACTGCAACACAGCAGATATTTTGCAACTTAATTTTAATCTTTGATACAGAAAGGCATTGATAAAAATTAAATAATTTTGACTTATAAAATCCACATCCGCATTTAAAGAATGTCAAAAGCTTGCATTATTTAGAAGAGTGATTAAAACCAAGCTGCAGTGAACCCTATAGTATCTCAAGACTCCATGCATTTGTTTCTAATAATAAAGGCCCTTAAGGCATCCTTACCCGTTATGTCAAACCAAAGTGGTGTTCCAAGAGGTTCAACAGCTATGACACCAATCATGTGAGCAACTGGGTCACTTTCCATCACCGTAAAAGAAAAAAATGATTCCTCAAAATAAATAGGCTCTGAGGGTGGGACAGGCTTTGGAATCCATTCTATGTAAAGCCGTGTAGTCGAAGATTTTTGTGGACGACCGTTATCTACAGCTTTAATCTGTGAAACAGACACATCTTTTAGGCTACAGGATCACATAAATCATTATGTCACTTAAATAGAAAGCAGTAATAAGCTCCAAGCATGTTTGCTCGTGTGAGATATTTCTGAAAAGGTTAAGTGTCTCTCAAAGTACCACTTGCCCTTCATTATCTGGGCAGCAAATGGAGAAAAAGTATGCAGCACCTGATAGCAGCACAAACTGTTACCATAAATTCACTTTTATTTTGCTTTCTTCCTGAAGGTGAGTCAAACTGATTGTTTATGTTCCCTCATGACATACATTATCTGTCAAGTTCTGGAAAAGAACAGCAGTTCTTGATACACAATACAAACATCTGAAATAATCCTTTAATGAAAACCAAACACACAAAACACTACTTCTAGATTTGTTGAAGCTTTCTTCCTTCAGATACTGCAGTCACTCACCTGCCAGCTACTGAATAAGAAATGAACAGATAAAAGAACACTTTACATATTCATGATACACAAGATTTTCACTCACTGAAAGGATATCGTAGTCCCTTGCTGCAGAAAATTTCTTTGATGAAACCACTCCAGTTTTTGGTTCAATAAAGAATTTGCCATGTTCATCACCATCTTCAATGCTGTAGGAGATCTCTGCATTGGGGCCTTCATCTTTATCTGCAGCAATAACTCGATAGATTGGCTCTCTCCTAGCAGTTCTCTCTCGCTCTGGTTTACCACGCTCTGGAAGCCGAATTTTATAGAATTTTTGCAAGAATTGAGGCTTGTTGTCATTCTCATCTAAGACCTTCACAATCACCCACGCAACTGTTGATTTTGCAGGAGTACCATTGTCTGTTACTGTTACCTGTTTTTATCAAAAAGGGTAAAGTTAGAGCTCAAACATGGTCCTTCCAACAACGCTCCTCCCTAAATGACACTTTCCTACAACTGCCTAAACAACTGTAAAGTTATCCCCCAAACTTCAGTTAAAGCACTTGCCTAAAGCTATTAGGTGAGTATTTACAAAAGGCACTACAAAGGTATATTCAGCTATTATCTTAATATTTTGACATATGAAATGCAACATGAAATGCAAATATTTGTGCTCATCTCTAACAGATGGTATGATTTCCACATATCTGTTCCCTCTAGTACTCGGAATGAAACACCACCATATACCTTTCAGTTCACAAAAAGCCCCCAACCAAGCCCAGTGAGAAATCCAAAGCATATCCCAAATGAGGAAATTACAAAGGGTATGGGACAACATGTCCATTAACATAAAATTAGCATTGCCCTG
Organism: Dicrurus megarhynchus; assembly: GCA_013399195.1. Taxonomy (NCBI): domain Eukaryota; kingdom Metazoa; phylum Chordata; class Aves; order Passeriformes; family Dicruridae; genus Dicrurus; species Dicrurus megarhynchus. Next base: position 777,007 of record VXAD01008716.1, read on the forward strand.
AACCAGGCAAAAAACAAAGGCAAATTTGAGAAAAATCTATTTTATTTGAATGCAACATCAGTTTTGAAGGCATTACTGACATAACAAAGAGAATACTATGACATGAGAGAATAACAAAAAATATGAAGCTAATCTAAAATAACTGCATAAGAAAGTGCCAACTGGCACTCAGAAAACACAAATTGGGAATAAAAAAATGGGGCATCTTAGTTAATATTATGTAAGCAGAAGTGCAATCAAAGATCAAATGTAATAGCAAAAAGTAATAAACCCACCAACCCATCTGGTCAACATTTCAATGCTCAATTAATTAGCCAGATGCTCAGCATTTGGGTCATAATACTGTCCACCATCCTGTGCATTTCTGGGTTTCTTTCCAACCTATTATCACAGTTGTAAACAGAAAACTAACACATGGAAAAACTGCTACTTTAGGCTGGGCTGTCAGTATCGCTCTGTAGTTAAAGAGTTCCTCTGTCAGATACTTCATAGAATTTTAGTTAAAACATTAACAACCAGTTGGGATTCAAAATGAACAAAGAATGAAGAATTATAAATTACACCAGCAGGCAATACACAATGTTCCAAACTAAAGAGCAATGAGCTTAAACTGCTATTTTACACAGAATGATGAAAGCAGGAGGATTTATGTACCATTACGTGGCATTGTAATCCTAAAAATAAACTTTCTGAGTTCTGTACATGTTAGCTTAAGGTTATAAAGTTAAGCTTAAATTAGCATGACTGCTAGCAGACAACTGCCCATAACATTACACCGTGACCTCTGGCATAAGTTTTGGCCCAGAAAAAGTAGCACACACACAGACACACACACACACACTTTGCTTAGCTGCAGCCTGAGAATTCACACAATTTAGACACAATTTTCAACAGGCAACTTGGATGTGGCCACCCTGTTCCAGGGATAAGGTGTAAGCAATCCAAGCCATATGTTCCACGTGGCTTCAGGATCAGAAAACAATCCACAGCTCATTTTATTTACTGTATAAATCTCATACAAAACCCAGTATAATATATAGAGAAGTAAAAGTCGTGATATACCAATTTTACAACCAATATACAGAGCAGTGGTCAAGAAATAAGACATAATAGACATGAAGTGCTTTGGAAAACTGAGACAACCAGATTTGATTAGGCAATTTGAAAAGAGAATTATATAATTACTTTAAAATTTACAGGAATACAATATCTACTACTAAATCAGATTTGCCATTTAATTAATTTTGTTACTATTACTTCTAGAAGCACACTGTAGAGGAAATTCTGCCCCATTGCTGCTTAGCTACAAAGTGTTCTTTTCAAAGCTGATACAGAAATGAAAATAACGATAAAAAAATTGGTCCAACAGCTGCATTAATCCAGCTTGCAATGCACCAAAGGGATACAAAAGGCCCAGGAAGACTGCACATATACTGCAATTATGCAAAAGGATAGTTTGTGCTGTCAGGGAATAAATACATTCATCTCCAATCTCATTGCATTCGGAATGGAACACCTTTCTAAGGATTTCACAAGTTTTGGGTAAGTCTAGAGTTGTTTCTCTGTCTTAAACGTTAATTTGGCCAACCCCCATTGCGGTCTTTTATCTGTCATCCAGGACGAGAGGCACAATAAACATTCCAGATAAATCTTAGGACATAAGGATTTCTGTGAATATTAAATCTTCACTACAGGTGAAGAACCATGCCTTTACACTGCTTGACAACATTGTGAAACTGGATGACTTAAAGTTCTCTATGTGTTTTCCTTTCATGCTGTTTGACAGAGAATGAGAAAAGCTCCTAAATAAACTCCAGGCAGTCAATTAAATGTAGCTAAATAAAAGCATTATATCACAAGTTCCATGCTCTTGGACTCCTGCTCTATAACGCATGTCTTGCAACTGATATGATTGGTAAACATGTTATGCAGAAAATAGGGCTACTCACATACCACCCTTTTGTATTCTCCATATTATAAAAACATTCTGCACTTCTTTTTCAGAAGCCTATACTCAGCAAAAGTTAGGCTGAAATAGCTATACCAATAATTACACAGGAACATAAAAAGAGGAATCACACTCCTTTTAACAATCATGCCTTTGTACCACTTGAATGAAAATCTTTGTTTTGAGATATAAAAAAAAAAAAAATTGCATTCAATCTGTACCTTTACTCTTTTTTAGCAAAAAAGCCCCAACACACTGTTTTTATAAGATAGGTGGTTATCTGCATTGCAACTTAATGAACATAGAAGGAAATTACTTCTGAAATCCAGTTTCTTACATTCTTCATATAGTAATCAAGCCTGGCAAACTTAATTCTCTGTAAATGAGCAATGAACTTACAGTCACTGTTTTTCAGCAAGCTAAATAAATTATTTACCTCCAGTATGTGCTCTCCCTGCTGCTCTCGATCTAGTTTTCTGGATGTGGTTGTAATTAGCCCTGTAAACATAAGAGAATAATTAATCAGGTCCTTCAAGAAAATAATCTGAATGAAGGTTAGGTTAAATCAGCAGTTACTGATATCCTCAATCTCAATTTCTTCTTAGGTGACCACTTCCATTTTTGTAGAATTTATGCTTTCATTAAGGGAAGGGGTGAGGGGTTTCCAATTCTTAAAAGCTGTGAAAATATTCTTTGCAATCTGAAAACTAAGCTGTTGTAACACTTAAGACAAATACAGTTCAGTGTTCCAACACATCTTTGTATGTTATGTTTCTGACAGAAGTAATGAATGTAATTCTCCCACATGAAATCTTGTTTTCACAGGGCATTCGTACGCATTTTTCAAAAGGTGCTGACAGACACTATCTGAATTAATTACCAATCTCTACAGGAGAAACACCTATTTGTAGTATTAGTGATAAGGGCAAAAGAAGGATAACCAGAAGAGATGCAGTAAGAGTGGAAAACAGAGCAATTTGTCTGTGTTGGCTTAATTTCACAATGACAAGCAGTCAAACAGTTGCTATTGACAATAGCAGAGAACAACCACAAGTTTTTGATGTATGATGTTAATATTTGTCACAAGACTTTGATACACTCCTGATGCAAGATTAAGAAGGCATGATGGGTTTTGCTTTAAATGAAGGAAGTCAAAGAGTCAGAGTTAACAAAAAGACAGAGAAATCTAAATACAGAAGGATCTTATTTGAATTGATTCTCCCTAACAGTTAGTTCAGAATTTTAACTATTCAGTTTCATGAAAAGTAAGCTTGGTCAACTCTCAATTATAGTGGAATTATTTGCTCTTGTGTGAGTTAACTGTGCCATGGATGCAGCCACAAGAGGATTCCATTTCTTTGCTGCACAAAAGCCATTAACCTTTTTGCAGGTACAAGTTGGCCCCACAAATACCATTGCTGTGTTCACATGGGACTGAGGCTGTGCCAGTAAATCTTGCTAGACCCAACCTGGCCTTTCATGAAGCAAACAGCAAGGTCTGGATTTGCCCAGCTTAACCAACTACCGATCAAAGCATCCCATATTCTCCAAAGCAGCAACACAGAGAACACAGCAATGTCAGGAGACATTTTATCCAACTATCCCAGCTTTTGACAGTGAAAGGAAAGCACTGCCATCTTGATCCTTAATTGTCAAACTGGAAAACAGGGAAGCAATTACCCAATGAAGGATTAAATAGACATCAAAATACAGGCGACATACTTCATGTTCCATTTTCTGGCCATAGTGTAATTTTTTTATTAATATGACCTTATATAAGGAAAATTAAATCCACTTATAAAGTTCTAAAGAGAAAGGCCAAGAGAAACAGGATTGTATACCACAGGTGCATAGCTACTCAATGCTTCTGACAAAAACAGCTGTAGTCTACTTATACTGACAAAAAACACAGCCTGTACTAAATAATACGAATAAAACCTATATAAGGCAATATTATTGCTGTCAAATGTTCAAACAACTATTCTCCAAAAAACAGATAGTGCAAATAACAGCTGTTTCAATTACGGTCAAATCTGCCCTTGTTTTTCCAGCAATTTTGTTTGCCATCGTATCAAGTCCATTATTTATCTAGTATTCTAGACAATGGTGTGTCATCCTCTTCTGCTTTTTTTTTTTTTATGCTTTTACAGCACATAGAGGATACATGTGCTATTGTTAGCATGCATCTTTTGGTATTATAAAGTCAGTCGTCCTTAGTTACAAAGAAAGAGGGAATGAAAATTAAAACGTACACAAACCCCAAACAAACAAACCAAACAAATAACAAGGAAAAAAAGTTGCATTATTACTGTGAATTTAGGAAGGGCAGGGGGAAAAAGAAAATGATGTGACAGTTGTCTATCAACTTTCTTGAGGTAATATTTTCCCACTGAGATTACAGAGCTGTGAACAATGACGACTGAAAATATTTATTGTCTCATATTCTAAAAAGCTTTACTTTCCTGGCTATGTCTGGGCAACATGTTTTCTTTTCACAGGCTCTATGGGAAACAGAATAGGACTGTTAATTGGAAGTGAACAAGTGGCACAGCCAATGCCTCATCTGCTTCCTTCCAGCAAAGGGACTTGCAGGTGACTTCAAGTTCTCATAAAACCTCTTTCTATTGAGTTCCTCTGTAGAAAGCCAGCACAAGCCCTCCCATGAAGCATTAATCTCAAAGCTCACCACAGTTACAAGAGAAAAGAGTAGATTGCAGCATAGCCTCTAAAGGAGTTGACTGTTGAGCAGCTGGGTTGAGGATGGGGAAAATCTCAAAAAACACAGGAAAAATAAAGCAATCCTAGCAGAAATATCTCATGATGCTTGCATTTCCCCGAATATTCAATAGTTAGTCTACATCCTCTGACAAGATTCCATCTCTCACAGCAGTAGCAAGTCGAGAATTACATAAGATCAGACAAATGGCACCTTTCAACAGCTTCCTATCCATTTTTTTGTCATCAAGAGCCATGAAGACTGGTGCCACCCCTAGAAATGGCAATTAATACTTGGAGGAAAAAAAATCAAACAAAAAACAATTCAAAAGCTTTTGCTGTAAGTATTCAAGACTAACCTCTACCATGTACCACTACATTACACACTAGTGATTGTTAATGGAAGTCTTGTTCCGGATAAAATTCCTTTTAATGAAGTTGGTCAATACAACTCAAATGGGTAAGCAGAAAAATATCCTGCAAGAACAAAATATATATGCTTTGATCTGTTAAAACCTCCAGTCTTTTCAGCCAAGCATGCCACGCTTCTGTTAAAACACTTCAGACCAATAACAGAAGGGCTTAGTCTTCACCATATATATCCTGTATATTCAGCAGAAACTAATGCCAACAAAGGAAATGTAACACTTCTGGATTTAGAATCACATACACATGCATGACATTCTTTTTATTTAACCCTTTACTGCTAGACACTTTCCTAAGTGCAAATTTAGCTTCAGTGAAGTGTTTCACTTCAGCTTAAGACTATAAAAGGTTTGATTATTGCAACCACGACATTTTTCTATTTTTGCCAAGTTTTTCTATATTACAGAATGTTTAATGCTGCACCAATAGATTTCATCCATTGTTAACAAGCTTTTCTGAACTACGGCTGTGATAATAAGGTCAAGTGTTCCTATGCACTGTGACTGCCTGTTAAGAGGGCTGGGGCCAATATTTGGATCTATTGTAAGTCAGCTCCTTGCAACAAAAGACACCACTCTGCTCTGTTCTTAAGTTTTTTAGATAGAGCTCCTTCTCTTTTCTGTAAAATGCTGTATATATCCTTGCTGTGCCCCTCCCTCCACAAAAATAAATGCATGACCACACTTTTGCATACACCACATCCCCACAGGAGTGGCAAGTAAAAGATTTCAATTAAGCTCTGAAGAAGTCTGTAAAAAAATCAGTTTTGAAATCCTTGTTATGAGGTGGGAAGAATGTGTTTATTGCTGAATGAAATAACAGCATATATGAGAAACAGGTCACTGTGACAAACCATTCTATTTCAAAGCTAAACTGACTCAGAGCATTGTTTCATATACTTGCATTTTCCTTCTGCCTCCTTTTATCCCCTCTGCCACCCTTTCCCAAAACCGGCAGGAACAATAAGCTCCAGTAAATCACATCACTGACTATTATTTAACCTGAAATCAACGTCACTATGGCAAGATGGGTCAAGCATTCTTGAGAAATGCAAGTTTATAACAAACATATTTAAGATAATGAGGAGGAAATGGTATCTCTAGTGAATTGGTGCAATTTTTGTATTTAGTAATATTTAAAAACTCGCCTCATCAGAAGCATTTTCACAACAGCAGCTTAATAATTTAGAGAGTCTTTGGATAACTCTGCATTCAGATAAAACTTACTTCAGATTTCTATTTTAAATAGTAGCAAAACAAATATACAAAAATGCAACTACAGCATACAATTATGTAAATATAAATGAAACTGCTACATTTGGAACAGAAAGTAGCACCAGAGATCAGATATTAGCAGGGATTTATTTCACCTCAGTTCCCAGCTACATCACATTACCTCTGTTTCTAAAAACTAGCACATCAATAGTTTTCATTCAATGCTGAAATGGCAATATCTTTAAAAAAGCATAGACTATTAGGTGGGCACGGCGTTAAGAATTATCTATTAGCTATCTTTATGGCATGGATGGTATCAGTGATGAAAGAAGTGGTATCAGGAAAAGCAGTCTTTGCAAGGGGAGGAGGAAGGCTCAAAGTTTTTATCTTGCTCTGTATACATCATGCATTTCCATGCATTTGTGCTTTCACAAATATCTACAGACTTTCCAACTGCACATTTAGCTTGAGATGATGAAGATTCTGGAGCTGAGAGTTTGCCTGTTAGACATGGCTAACCCCTACAATGAACCAAAAGACTTAAGCAGATGCCAAGTGTACTATGCTGCCTGGAATGAGTTCGAACCGATAGGGTTGATTTGGATTAGTATAACGCTATTTTAATTGCAGCATATGAAAAGAAATACAGTTTCTCTGGTCTTTGAATGCATTGGCACTGAAGCATTAAGGACATACAGGAAGCAGCTAAAAAAATTTTTGTCACTAACTTCAACAGATACAAGACATAAACTAAGTATCAGGAGGCCATATTTGGTCAATGTGGTTTTTGTCCTCTGTGTTAAATGCAAACCATAACTAACCAGTAGACACGGCTTCTCTGGTCTGCATCAATAAATTGTCACCTAAACTCTCAGTCATGATTACTGCAACTTAGTCAATTATTATTTTAGCTCTCATCCCCCCACTTCAACCCCAAAACCAACAAATTACTAGTGAACGTTAAAGGGTCTTCTTTTTTTTGTTTTTAACATATTGTTATACCTTCGGATCTGTTTACAAGGTCTTAATATGTAAATCAGTCTAAGATTTGAAGGAAGTATGGATTTTAAATTCACATGTGGCTGTAATGGTAATCATGTTAACTGCTGTGTAACAGAACCCGAAAGCACTGGGCAAATTACAGCAAACATTCTGAAAGTCGAAGACCAATTATGTCTCTTCAGGTGATAGAGATACTGTCTCACTTCAAGGCAGGGTTTCCTACTAATCTTCCTCATTTAAGAAATAGTGTATTATATCCAATTCAACACAGCTTTCCCTTCTAGACAGAGAAATATATCTTTCTTTTGTATGATAGACTAAGAAGTTCACTGGAATCAGCAGTTCCCTCCTCACAGAAGTACTTGGTGTGATCAAGTCATGTCTTAGACATCTCTCATAATGCAGTGAGTGTCAAGTCTCGCTGTCTGAAAGATCTCCTATGACATCCTTTTAAACTGCTTCCAATATCTCAGCACTTTCCAAACTATGAGCAAAATGACTCATAGCACAATAATCCATGATTATTTCATCACTGACACAGGAAGACAACAATTTTTTTTTCAGTCTTCTTTCAACTGATTTCAAGTTGACTATGTTTTACACCTAACTTACCTTACAACCAATGACCATCAGAAAAGGCCCACATTTTCATTCTAAAGATGTTCACATAAGCTTTTTGGCAAGACTGTAGTCAAGTCTTGTTTTCTATACAAGCCAAAAAAAGGCTTCGCAACCAAAACAAACGAACACGTTAATAAAAACAATAAAAATTAATAGCAGAGGGATTGAAGAACAGATTCCAGCTTTGCAGTTGGCAAAAAATACACTCTGTGTCTTACTAGCCATGTAATGAATGATGATGACTATAAGCTAGAAAGTGTAATATATCACCATTTTCATACATCACCATGAAGGCAGACTGTTGAGTTAAAAAAAGAAACAAGACAGTGCCAACAAGCTATCATACTGGAGCAAGCATATCATAAAGGAACTGAACTTTGGTTTATATAGTCTTAAAGATAATTCCTTAGCAATTTCACTTGTTTTTCATTCCTAAACTCTTCCTTGTTCTAAGCACCTTAATAACTCTCATTGAAACCAGCAACAGAATTGTCACCAGTAATTTTCTAATCCTGAAATAGGATTGTAAATATACAGTCCCAAAAGAAACTAGGAATCTCATTTACAAGCACCTTAAATGGCTGCAAATGCCTCTTCTGCTGAAGTACAACATTTAAAAGCAATTGTTACTGTTCTTTCAATAAAGGCTGCAAAAATGATACCACTTTTCAAGAAAAATGGAGAGCCTGGATTCCTCTTTCAATTCTCCTAGCCATATACTCGCTCCATTAGTTATGCTATTGCTGGCTTGTTCGCTCTGGCCTCTCTTTTTGCTATGCAGTTGTTTAGGTAGAACAAAGATTCATTCTGCCTAGCAGAGCTCACAGCCTGTGGCTAGCAGACTTTTCTGGGTAGTCTAAATGCATTTTTGGGGCTAAATGACTTATTTTCCACTTCATATATAAACTTTCTGATCAGGGTAATTACAAAAATGAGTTACAACACCCTAGCTGTAGAAAAATTACAATGGAGACTTACTGCAGTACACTTTGATGAAATTACTATTCCCTTTTTGTTAAGTATAGCATGATGGCACTCAACTAGTACAGTCCTTCATAGTTTTGGTGCCTTTTCCCCTTCAATTCTCATATGCAGCAGTTCAAGCAAATGCCAACAGGATGCTCCCACAGTGTACAGACACTTAAGCAAACTCCAGACTGAAAAGTCTGAAACACATTAAAAACTATGCACTCTATTTGCTCTTCAGATCACCTTTTCTTTTTACTTAGGTACTTCCTTATTCTTGTTTCAGATGCTGGTGCACATGCTCTGGATTTCATCCACAGAAACCACTGTTGGTACATTTGTCCCAGATGAATACTTCTTGTCTTTTGAATGGTACTCCATGAAAAGTCAAGCAATAATTGAGATCTCAGTCCTGCCCAAGTCAGGACTGCATCAAATAAGGGATAGCACCCTTCCCATAAGGGTGTATTTGTGTGACACATTTATTGAAGTACAGTAATATCACAGGATATGCTGAGTTGGAAGGGACACACAAAGATCATCAAGTTCAGCTCAGTGTTTATTAGCTTGTTGCTTGTTACCAAGACAGACTGCAAGCTTTGTATATAGGATCAAAAAGTAGGTTACTTCATCCTGTGGCTAATATTTCATACCAACAGGCACCATATTTATCTGTAACCAGGCAATTTCACTACTCAACCTTACTACTACTATAACATTTAAGTGCAAGGTGCACATCTGAAGTTGAGTCACTTACCTGAACTATTTAAACAGCATCCTGGAATTTGCTGAGCAGAATAATCATTAATCATATTTGTGATTTGAGCATGAAGCAAAGACAAGCAACCTACCAAAGATCATTTATGTACAGCATAAGGAAGAAAAAATAATTTACATAAACAGCTAAGCCATCCAATCCAACAAACACTGTAGAACTTAAATTTCAACTAGATTTCAAATGAAGTGTAAAATCAGTGTTTAGTGATCATATAATTGTAGAAAATTCCACAAATGTATCTAACTAAAGTAAAACCATGTTGTTTTGTATACTATAATTAGTCACTGACTACATTATTTTTAGTCTGGATTTACTAAGACAGGGGTATTAAATTCTTTTGCAGTAATTTTTTAGTAGTAAAATTATTTGGGAAATAATGTAAGTAACTATATAAATAACAACAAACACCCAAAACAGCTACATTAAAAAAATAAACCTATGTCTATAATCCTGAATTCTGAGTGCTTGAAAGCATTTAGGGTAAGTCCAGTTTTGCTGTCATTCATATTTTTTTGCTAGTTTCTGTCATACTAAAGATAAAACCCAGAACTGTAAGTCAAAAGCAGTATAAGAAAAGATCACAAAAAAATAGTATTTAATAAATAATAGCAAATAGCTAAGATAATTTTGAATGAAAGATTAAACAACAAAACCCATGTACGGTTACTGTAAGGAAACTAGTAAGTGATGATACATTTCCTCTAGAGTGAACTTTGATCTTACTATCAACAGAACACTATAAATTTTTGTTACCTCTTTGCTTACTTTGTGGAAATACTCTTGCCTTCAAAAGTCACACCAATTCAAAGCTCAAATGCTTTCAGTTATTAAATTACCTGATGTCCATCACTCACTTTTTTTCATCTCATTTTGAGATATACCATCTTCAATAATTAAGTACAGAATTATTACCATAAAATCACACATCTTGCAAGACTGTTTTAAACCTGACATAATCTTACTTTATTTATAGTGCTCTTAACTCCCTATACATTTGAACCCTAAAATAATAATTTCTAAGTGAAAATTTGCAGATTTATACAATGCTCTAAATTGTATGTTGTTTCCAACATTTACAATATAGAATGTACTCGAATAAGTGTGCTGCAGTCTTATCTGCTGATTTAAAGGGAACTGCTTTTGTAACTGAACCATATATATAAAGGGCTTCATGCAATGGTCATAACAGAGATGATCAGGTAAACTGATGCCAAAGATCTTGTCTTGGCTCTCAGCAAAACTGAGGAACAATTTTACAGCTCACTTCTAGTTAGTTCTTGAACTGTGACTCCACTGTGAATTTTTCAGATAGAAAAATTATATTACTTCATATAGAACTACATATTTTCTGGGATTGATCTTTTATTTTCACTGATTTAAAAAAAAAAATAAATCAAGCCAAGGTAGATGTGAATCAGAATTCTGAGTAAATTTTTCTTATTACGAAAGTAATCAATACTAATGTTATAACATTGTTATATACTCAACTTAAAGTTACACTACTCAGAGATGTCACCAAGCAAAGACTGTTATCTTTGAAAGCATGTGTGAAGGTGGGACTTTGCAAGTGGGTCATAACAGTACCTGATCCCTGTCTCTTCCTTGGCTAGAACCATAATTTTGCATATTATATACTCCAGCTCAAAAGAACGTATGATATAGGGAGTCTGGCTGCATTAGCATTTCAAATGTACCCTTGGCAAGTTTGCATATGACACAAAACTGAGTGGGGCAGGTGACATAACAGAAGGACTGGATGCCATCCAGAGGGACCTAGAAAAACTTGAAAGGTAGGTTCACAAGAACCTCATGAAGTTCAGTAAGTCAAAGCACAAGGTGCTTGGTCAGGGCAATCTCAGCTATGAGTCGAGACTGGGAGATAAACCCTTTGAGAGCAGCTCTGCGAGGAAGGACTTGGGTGGTCTTGTGGATTAAAAGCTGGATGTGACCCTGCAATGTGCACTTGCAGCCCGAAAGGCCAACCACTTCCTGAGCTGCATCCAAAGCAGCATGGCAGCAGGTTGAGGAAAGGGATTCTACCCCTCTACTCTGCTCCAGTGAAACCCCACCTGGAGTGCTGCATTCCAGCTCTGGGTCTGGTCCTCAGCACAAGAAATACATGGACCTGTTGGAGCAGGTCCAGAGGGCCACAAAAATGACCAGAGAGCTAAAGCATCTCTCGTATGAAGACAGAGAGAATTTGGATTGCTTGGCATGGAGAAAAGAATGCTCTGGGAAGACCTTATAGTAGCCTCCTAGTACCTAAAGGGGGCTTCTAAAAGAGGAGAGCAGCTTTCACATCAGCAGATAGTGATGGGACAGGGGAGAGTAGTTTCAAAATGAAAGAGGGAAGATTTAGGTTAGATGTTAGGAAGAAATTTACTCAGAGGGTGGTGAAGAACAGGAACAGGTTGCCCAGAGAAGTTGTGGATGCCCCATTCCTGGAAGTGCTTAAGACCACACTGAATGGGTCCCCTGAGCAATGTGATCTAGCAAGTGGTGTTCCTGCCCATGGAAGCACGGTTAGAACCAGATGAGCTTTAAGGTCTCTTCCAACCCAAGCCTGTATTTCCATGACTGCTGCATCAGAATATGGTAATATTGAAAGAGAACTTCACTTTCTTTTACACTTGGTTTACTACACAGATCATCCACAGCATGACCTGAAGTTTTTATGTAGTTCCAGGGACAAGTAAAGGAAAAGGAAAGGACTTCTTTGCTTCCCATTTATTTTCCCCAAATTTTTCTCTTTCCAAAGAGATGTAAGAGAACAAAAAAAAAAAAATTTAAAAAGCCCCACCACCACGACCTAAAATTTAAAGAAGTGCTCTCTACATAAATGCTTTCAAGTAATTTTTAAAATAGCTGCCTCTGTTATATAATTTCTATATTTTCAAATGCTAAATCCCTAAATAGTGTAGTGAGTAGATATGAAAATATTATTAGAAATTTCAGATATGAACTTGATTTCCATGTTACAAAAAGGAACAGTAGTCTGATAGCACTTCAAGTGCTTTTATAAAGGAAAATCAAAGTAGCTTCTTGCGGAATTAAACTCTTTTTACAAACGTGGGCTAATTCTGGTCACATTTTCAGTAAAAAAAAAAATCTATTCTAGAAACAGTATAATCAAATGCTTTAATTTCACTGCTTGTCACAGGTAAACACTTGAGCACATGGAGGCTGCTACATACACATCGAGCTGTGTGACATAAGTGAACAATAATTGAGCCTGGTGCTGCTTACCAACTACTTAAGTTACATGAAAAAAATTCAGCATTTTGATCTTTATTTAATTTTAAATCACATAATCGTACAATATACTAACACCGGTTTTATTTGAGTTCCAAAGTATTACGTCAATTGGGATTAAAACCCACAAGTAGTTAAACAACAACGATTTCCTTTGTTAAAATGAAGCCAATACTACTCTGCGGTCACTGGCCCTTCATTTCCTCACCAAGTAATTCTCCAGTGTTATTGGAAACCCATGCAAGTTGTTTGCAGCTGTACCCATTTCCCATTTCACTTTAGTCTCCAATTCAGACAGATACACACACACACACACACACACACACACACACACGCTGCTTTAAAGGTTACTGTGTAAAATGCACAGGATATAGTTATGTTCTCAAACAAGCAATTACCTAAAGCTTCTGCTGAATTCCCCAATTAATATCCTTATCTAAATGTACTACCTCCAACACCATAGGATTACTAATTTCCTCAAAGGTATGTCCATAACATTTTCATAACAATACCAAAGTGCTTCGTATATAAATTAATATATCTTTACAACACTTCCAAGTAATTAGGTCATGCAATTATTTCTATTTTACACCTGTAAAACCTAAGTATGGGAAAATTAACAACTCAAAATTAATTTTGGCATTCTCCTGTCCAGGTTGTGAACCCAAGTCTAGTTTTCAGAAGTATGCATCATTTTCATACCAAGTTTCATTAAAAGCATAGAAAGCTATACTTTTGCAATCCGCATTTCTCCCAATCTGACTCAAAATTGTTATATGGAGCAACATCAGGTACCTCTCTTCCTCATTTGCTATTATTGTTTTAAAGTTCTGAGGTAAGGCATGACTTCTCAAGAAAGTGATTTTTGCTACCCAGCCCTGATTGCCTCCCCAAGCCAAATCTGGTTGGTACAACAAATGTAACACAAGTCCTGGGGAAGGGGAAAGAAGCAAACCAATTGGGCAAAAGATCAGAAATTATTTCTAGCCTGAATATATGGGCAAGGTAATACAAAACGAGTACAAGGGCCCTATATGGATACCTGGTTAAGATTCCATTTTCTTGCTCAGTAATACTAAGGAGAGCTGGAACTCCTTTCACTATGCAAATGCAGATTTTGCCATTCTAGTGTGCACACTGCCACTTACAAAGCAGTATAGCCTTTCAGGCACCTTAACTCAGCAATCTTAATCATACAAAGCCTGTAACATTGAGCAGTAGCCATATTGAAAAAGCATGGCATGGTAAAACTATTTTATCCATACGGAAAATAATACAGAGTTCAGGGAATTCAGTGAGCTTTTTTTGTTTAGAGGGAGTTCAGTCTAATGTCTCTAGTTCTACAGCAATTAAGGAAGTTCTTCCTAGCTCTTCCATTTCCATGTTTTACATATGACTTGCTGAGTTGTTATTGTTAGTCACTTAAAAGTTAATGCCTTTCTTCTAATTTCACATGATGTTTGTCATCCCACAATTTAAAAAGTAAAGCTAGAAGAAAAGTACAAAACAGGAAACAACGATAGGAAAAAAATTTGGTTGACAATGTCATTCTGGGGAACTGTAAGCACACATTTTAAATTGGGGAGCTAGTTTGCAAACAAACCTTACAATTCTTGCTGGGTGCAACAAAAAGCTCATATTTCATGCATGTCCTACCCTCCTCAGACAGAAAGAAATTACATGGTTTGATTGAAAACTTTTAGAAAAATCAACAATAACTCCTTTAAATAGGCACTAACAAATCCATTTCTAAATATATAATTTCTAAATCCAAATAGATTAGAAATTATAAAATTATAATTTATCAACTCATAAATGTACCCTTATATACAATGGTATCATCAGCTATTACTAGTAGATGCCATACTAATTACCTGTTCCACTTTCTCTAGGAAAGCAATCCTGCTATCAAGTATCATGCTTCCAACACTTCTCAAAAGCAAAAAAATAGATTAAGATCTTGTAATATGAAAGGCGCAAAGATGAGGAAAAATACATATTTTTCTACTCAATATGACTGTGTTCATGTAAATAGAAACATTCAGTAGTTTATTCCAAACATTAACATAATCAACTGTATTTTGTAAATACAGCCATGGAGTTTACATCAATGCTATGTAAAACTTTTCCGTTCTATAAGTACCCAAACATCTCACAAGCAAATAAACCACACCTGCAAGAAACAAAAATAGTGCTAAACTGCTATTATTTGTACCATATATATTACATGTGCTTATATAAGCATTGTATATGTGTTCTGAGCTCTAAGGGACACATCCCAGAACTTGTTTACTGCTATATAATCCTTTCCTTTACACGAGTGTTGCTGAACGTGCAGATCTTTTCTGATCCTCAGTGCATTAGCTCTAGTGTTAAGGGCTAAGAATTAACCACAGAGTCCCAGCACGTGTGTTCAGAACTGCTATCACATCGCGCAGCTTCAACTCTTTCCATCTAAATGTATTAACATGAGTTAAAACGCTTCCACTTTGTCAATTACTTCTGTATTTAATTACAAGCTACTTTGCAAGAAGTTAAGCAGATACAAAGTAGTTATCATAATTTACATGTTTTTCTACAGTTGTGTTCAGATTGAGCATGAAAGTTGTGGAATTAAGTCTTTGTTCTCATTCCTTCTGGCAAATAATATTATGATAACTATTTTTATTCTACCTGGAGAGCTCATATGTACAGCACTTTCTTCTCTTTACATGGAAACTCCAAAGATAAAATGTTATTTCATTTGCTCTCATGAAAGGGCAAGTATATGTGAAAAGATTACAAAATCTGTAATGTATCAGTACTATGATGTACTGATATATCCTGCTCCAAGAACTGAAACAGCATGCAAAGAAAAACTTAGCAGTGTTTCCTTAAGTTATTTTATAATTATTTGAAATGTAGAAGATGTTTTTAAGTCTCAATGAAGATTTACTGAAGGGGATACTTGGAAACAGATTGCAGTAAGAAGCATGCAGATAATACTTAAGCCAGTAGCATTTCTGAGAAACAGGCGAGTCAGTCAATAGGTCTTGTCATGAAAACAAATCTCTTTTTTTTGTGAAAGACAAACTATATCCTACAAAGGTCCATGTCAGAGAGTTTCTAAAAACTCAGGATTACTGCATTAAGACACAGACATCTTAGTCCGGAGTCCACAAAATTCTAGAAATGCATTAGCTACATCAGGAGAATATAATGCAGTGTGTCACTTGATAGAGGTTACATGTAGGTTGTTCCTATTTATAATCTGCCTTACTACTATGTATGGGAATTCTAGCCATGGATAACAATACCATAGCATTAAACTTTATAAAGGGAAAGAAAACAATGGATCCTTGACCTGGAGAAGAGATAATAACACATTACCACCTGAAACATATTTTTAACACTCACCACATATTTTAAGCATCCCAACACTAGCTTTTAGTTGACTTGAACTGAATGCCATTACAGTCCTCAGCTCACCTTTGGGGATGCACAACAGCACACACTTAACTCATACTGTAACTTTCAATGTTACAACAGGATACAGTTAAAAATTGATTCATATTCCAGCCCTATCTCCCCTGTGGTTGGAAGGGAAACCTGAGGCCCTGTGAAGGTTTCTCTTCCTTGGACAAATACCTTATAGTGCGATAACTTCACAAGGTATAACAAGGATAACATATGCACATAAGCAAACAGGACAGGACTTGATCTCTCCAATTCTAGTCAAATGTACTCTTCAGCTGAGCCCTATTTTAATTAATCAGGGAAGATAAAATACACTGTTATAAATAGAACAATAATCAGTGTCTTCTAAAGTTAAGGAGTTTTTTCAACTCCTTAACATGTCAATTCTATTGAACACGCTTTCACACCAAATAAGATCTATTCAGATTAAATGTTTTCAATACCTAATAAACAGAAGAGAGACTTGAGAAGTTATGAACCTGATAATCTCAATCAAATTGACCACTATGTTAGTGCCCACTGCAGATTGACAGTTTCAAACTGGTCATGTACAGGATAGGCAGCATGGCCCATTAGAGCACATGAAATTCAGGGTCCTATTTAATAAAGACGGTATCTATGAGTTAGCTTTTTAATATCCATTGAACTTATCTGAGTGCACTCTGGAAACAAGTTTCCCTTCTCTCCTCTGCCTACCTTTTCCCTTTCCCTCCTCACTATATTTAAGATGTGTGTCCAGAAGCATGTCTATCTAGCATTACAATTTTAACAGCGACAGATACCAGTGAAGGGTGATGTGAATGGCACATGATAGGTGAATACCTAAGCCTGAGCCTTTAATTATATTGGGGGGAAAAAGTGATTTTCTTCTGCTGAATGTAAATCGGAGATTCTTTTCTTCTCAGTGCAGGTGCTCTGAAATAATAATTTAATTATTTCCTGTTGCCCTTTTGCTTTTTTTTTTTTAACACCAAGCTGAGAAGGACTGCGGATGGCACTGCTTGCTTCTACGGTATGCATGCTACAATAAAGGCAGGTAAGAAACTCGCTTGACAGAAAATCTTTATTACTTTTCTATTAAGTGTTCCTTATCATTTCACCATCTAGTGTGTTGAGCTCTCTCAAGGTCCCCTTCTAAAAAAAATGAGATCACAGGAAGCTGCGGACGTGGAAAACTGCAAACTCTGGGTGAAGACAAGTCACAATCTCCCAGTGCCCTAATTTTTCTACCCATTAAATAGGAATAAAGATATTCCTTTGTGTCAAAACGTCGGCAAGAGAGGTACAGAGTGTCTTTTTTCAAAACACAGTTTGGACAATGCCACCTGATGATACAGGGAGCAGAAAGGGGTAGAAAAAGAACAGAAGAAAGAGGAAGAGAAAATGACCTGCAGGAATATTTAAGGAAACAACAACCAAAAATAACTGGCCAATTACAGAGTAATGATGATATGAATGGAGGTAGAATTTATGTTCCCTTGCAATTTGAATACTGCAGTCACTCACTTCTTTCCACCCAACTCACCAGCAATTTTATTCTTATTTTTACCAGTATTATACTGAGACAATAAGAAATATCAAAGTGGAGGGAAAAAGTACTTTTCAAAATCAGAAAGGGCAAGGAAGTAGATAAGAAGGCAGATTTGTAAATGTAAAATGAGAGAAAACAGAGACATAGAGAAAACCAAATAGAAATAAAGTATAGAAACACTTTCTACATTCACTTTACAAGACTGTGGTTGAATTTTTCTTGTTTTACTTGTCAGTCTGCCTTTTCTCTAAACCCAACATTTTGTAAATACAGTGTTTAGATGCAGTCTTTAACTATACTATATTCTGTTGGTATAGATATTTCAGATGTCCCTCTTAGCAGTGTTTCAACAGATGCAGCACATGCTGACAAAGAAGTTATTGTCAGAAATAACCCAAGTAACATACCTATGTTTGCGCTCAGAGCTTTGCTGACACAGCAATCACAATTGATAAAGCGCACAAGTCTTTCACCCCCTGAGCTGAAATAACTACAAAACAAAATGAAGGCCATAGCCTTCAAAACATATTTTTTCACTCCATTTTTGGTCCTTTAAGTCCCCTGAAACGGCTTCCATGAATGAGCAAGAGCTAAATTAATAAAGCTTCTATTGCTCCCTTGTACTTACTGGGTTTGTAACAGATAAAAGTCATTCACTACACCTCTGCAGGACCTCTAGTCTAAAAATCTCTGAATTGTGAGAAAAAAAATCTGGTTGAGTGAATCAGAAGCATCTCTCATAATTTTTACTGTGAAATAATACCTAAACACAACATAAAAAGCTAAGCTGGGCACAACCCAGCAAAATATTATTGAAATAAAACCAAGCTCTTCTTTAGGAATGATCTGTAGGAAAAACATCCAGTGTATGTATTATTTTCTCTACATTCAAAAGCAAGGGATGGTAGGCAACCCTTAAAATGTTTTCAGAATTACTGGGTAGCTTCAGTTAAGACTGGTTATTTTGTTTCCTGTCTCTCTGTCCTACACACCTTTCAGTATCTACAATTCAGTTACTAAAAGGTTACCTGGTTCTTGTATTTTTATTCCCCTGTTACAACCTCACTGTTTTTTTCTTAAGCTTCCCAAACAACCAGTGAACTCTTTCTTTTCAATAAAAGCCCTACCTGAAAATAATCCTCCAGATTATGTATTTCTAGCAGTAGCAATAGTTAATTACAAGGAAAGTCTCTTCTGACAGTGGGACAAGTGAGTCTACAGATAAATACTTCCATCCCCTGCCAAAAAAAATTTAAAAAGAGGCCTGACAAAAAAACTATGCATGAAACTTTGAAGACTGCTAAAAACAACTTGGATGAAACTAAACTAAAATATGGGTTTTTACTGTATACTTACTGCACTATAAAAATGCATGGACGTTGACCAGTCTAGAGTGGAGCTACTCAGAAGTAAACCTTCACAAAACGTGCCTGATGTGGACATCTAGTACTTTGAACCAAGTGCTTCACTCTCAAATCTTTTTCTACATGTTTGTATAACTTACTAATATTGACACAGCCCAAGACACCAGGTTAACTCCAGTTATTGCGAAAGCATGTTTTCGATGCTAAAGATTTTGATTTCACCTTGCTTATGCATTTATGCAAATACATTAGTTTATTAATACATAAAATAAAACACTGTATTGTACTTACCAGTTTTGGGGTTTATTGAGAAGAATCCCTGTGGATTTCCACTTGTAATCTTGTAGGTTAATTTTTCGCTTGAGCTCGAATCTGGATCAAATGCCTCAATCTGAATGACAGATACATCTTTAGGTGAGTTTTCCATGACCTCTGGGTAATAAACTGGTTCTGTGGTCTGAGGAGCATTATCATTAACATCCCCAACTTCTATGTAGATTTCAATGAAAGATGATAAAGGCACAATGCCTTGGTCTGTTGCATAAACAGTAAGCCAGTAATGTGAAGTAGTCTCACGATCCAGGTGATCTGCAGTCTCAATAACACCTGTTCAATAGGAAGAAAGATAAATAGAAAATGCTCAGTAAGTATGCAGAAATGCATAAAAATAGAGTAAGCAACAAGTTTAAATAAATTAATAAACCAAAATGAAGACAAGTTTAAAATAATCAACACTGATTCTACAATGTGTGCTAATATACACACACAAACATATTAAGGCTAACCTGAAGCCACAAAAAATAAAATTTCTATAACAGTTTCCAGCAATTATGCATCACATATTAGAACAATATACTACTTGATTTCCTTCCAACATCTTTTGAAATACATCAGATCAGTTAGCACTATTCATAAAATTGGTTTTGAATGAAAGATTATATCAAATGTGTACTTCACAATCTTTTGGGACTTGAATGACCCTCTTTACTCCTTACAGTAAATTTTATACCATATTAAACTATCTGTTTTAGATGCCAAACTCTTGAGCTCTTTACTATTATTCATATTAGTGAGCAACTACTTAAATGTGAAACATTTTTGTCTCCATGCCTAAATGAATTATTTGATTGAACTTAACGTGCTGACTTATGTTCACACAGAAATGTCACAGAAAAGAAAACAAAAGTTATACCAAAGCTAACCTTTGCAGCATTAAGACTAACCAATGGCTGCCATTACTCTGGAAATGTAAGACAGGAAAAAAAGGGGCAAAAATCTGCTCAATCTTACAAACATAAAATGAATTACTAAAAAAGGAACAACTATACAATTCACAAACTTAATAGAAAGCTGTCTGCCGTGCATACAAGAGATTGTCTAAGTCAGAACTGATTAAAGAATTTACCCACCATGAAGAAATATAACTTTATCTTCATAAGCAGCTTACTCTACAGGTACAGCCATATTATGCATGTGTCAAAAGGGTATGTGGTATGGTGTAACCCATAACATGGGGGATGAATATTAAACAGATTCATGGAGCCATGGCAGAATAAAAGCTTATCCTTTCCTCTTCCTGATCCAGTCACTCCTACAGGGTGTCTGATGCAAGATGTTTTCTGAATAGAACTTGAAATCAACCTGATACATGTCAGGATGAGGGACAGCGCAAGCCCTTAGAGCCATTTCAGTGGAAATTTCTAAGGGCTTTGTCACGGCTCTTACTATTTGTTTTACATTCACACACCAGGCCTAATCGGGATTGAAGCCAAGATGAGTCAAACTATCACCATGACAGCCAGTTTTGAACTCTGGATAAAGCCACATAATGTGACTATGCATGATGTGGCACTCCTGAGCTCATTTACTTCACACAGAGACATATATATGTATATACACACCATCAGTAAATAAATAAATATGCCACTGTTTTCACAGGAGTTCTTCAGGAAAGGAATTAACTCCAAGTATTGTATACTTTCAACACAGACATGTTTTTTTAATACATTATACTGACTGAGCAAAATATTAAGGAATTACTTATTTATTCATTACTTTGCCTTGTGAGAAGCTGCATAAAGGTCTGATCATGACAGTTTAACATTTTAAGATGTCAATAAAATCACTTCAGAAGGGCTGGAGGGGATTGAAACTGATGCTTAGACCTGCAAATTCCCATATATAGCATTCAACCAGCATAGCATTTCAGAACTACCACCAGATGTCAGTGTGGAAATTGGTTTAATATAGTGTCAAAGGCTACAGAACTGGGATAAAAAGGAGGGGCACTGCAATTTCAAAATATACATGCAGTCTGTAAAGTTTTCCTGAAAGTAAACTACTGGCTTTATAATTTCCTTTTTTATTTTTTTTGCATAGCAACATCATCAACAACTTAGTTCAGGTATTAATTAATACTGATATTTTACATTTCCAGTCTCTCTGCCTCAGAATTTATATTTTGTTTGATGACAGTTTTACTATTAAAACAAAAAAGTAATACTATCCAGTAGTTACTGGATTTGTTCACTGGTTACCTGAATAGTTTCTGCACAAATTTGCTCCTAAAAATGGACAAAGCCTTGAGCACTCAGTTACTCAGATTCTGCTTTGTAACTCATGGCACACTTTTTGCATGACTCTACTTCAGCCAGGAGACTTGCTTGAGAGTAAACAAATTTGTTACTTATTGTGGCCTCACTTCTAAATCTAAATGCTGGATGTAGCATACAAGCACTTAAGATTAAGTCTGGGTAGACTCTATGTATGCCTTGGAAAGTTCTGTAAACCCTTCATGTCCTACCAAAGAGAAGACTGGATTGTATTAATTCCCTTTTAGCAAGGGTTCCAGCAAAGCTGCTTTATTGCTTGTGATTCATGCTGAAAAGAGCAACTGTTTCCATTTTACACCTCCCACTTTCTAAACAGTAGCTGCATCAGAAGTGGCAGATTAATTTTAACAGAGCCTTGACTGATTTTAAAGAAAGATAAAAAGAGACTGTTGTTGGAAATAAAGCTCACTTCCTGCAATCTGCTCACCTAACATTTAGAAATTCTACCTCACTAGTTATCAAAGCCCTCAAGTAAAAGATAACAACCTATTTTGCTTTTATAGTGTATCAGTTCTCAAATGTCCATTCCCTTAAGTCACATCCATCACAAGGGATGAAGAGGAAAGAAGTACCACACCCAAAAAAAGTATCTCAAAAAGAAATATGTGGAAAGACTTAGAGCATGATACAGCACATATGGGCAACTTTGTCTTTTGGTTGATTTTTAATTTCAAATTAGACCTGCATTTGTAATGTTACCTCTGTATATTTTACATAGACTTTGCAGAGCGTTCAATAAAAAGGTTTAAAGTCTGTCTGATGATCTGACCACTGGATGCATCATGTAACACAGATTCCCCAATAGGATAGCTCTGGCTTTCAGAATGCCTCCAATTTTCTACAGGGCCATTCACACTCTAAGCAATGCATTAATCAAAGTAACCTGAAATCTCTGATTGTCCATTTTTCTCATGTTTCTCACCCAAATGATCCTGAATTTTAGGGTGAACATTTTTTCTTTATGTGGCCTTTATAATTCCAATCTCAAATAGAAAGCATCCAGGAAAACAATTTTATGATCAGTCAGCTATGCAAAACTGTCTACCTGTTTAACACTAATCAACAGATTAATCCCTGAATGATTTTTTTTAAAGGCATAAAGGACACAGTTTAAAATAGATGCAATAGACAGGTATGAGTATGCAAGTTGGGAAACTTGTATTTGTGGATGCCCTACCCCTGGAAGTGTTCAAGGCCAGCTTGGATAGGTCTTTAAACAATCTGGTCTAGTGAAAGGTGTCTCTGCCCATGGGCACAAAGTTGGAACTGGATGATCTAGTTGTTTCCAACCCAAACTATTCTACAATTCCATGATTACTAGAGACAGACATCACAGATAAGTGGATTACTTTGACATTATAAAAAATGAAGACTTGAAATAACATTCCTCCATCATAAAAGCTATGCAAAAGGGAACAGGAAGATAAGGAACAAAAATTTCCCTTCAGCCTTCACATACTGAGGGCTATGAAGGAGAGGCCACCACACCTAGCTCTCCTCATCGCTCAAAGCTGCAGGCAATAGAAAGGGAAGGGATGACGGTCTATTAATATGACTCAGCTTTCTTCCTGATGTTTCAGCCCAGCAATAAAATGGAACAGATATACCAATCCCACACACGTCTAGGGGTGGGGGCAGGCTCTGACAATCAAAACTTGAATGTTTTCTGGTTCTACATCAGCATTTATGTCACAGAATACAATCAAAACTAAACACACATAACTATATGAACTACTTCAGTTTTTCCTCTGCCCCTTCAACAGTCTGATCTTACATCAGTAGTTACAAAACACCATCCTATTGTCATTATTCTAGTTGAAATTGCTCCTGCAAGTTTAACACTAAATCTTTCCTGATTTTGCCTATGAGCACACTAGTAGCTTCATTTTTAATTTCTATGCAACAATAATGAATAAAAATGCATGAAAACTTCAGTAGCCTGCTATACCTTCTAAGGAACACAAGCTCAAAGAATTTAACTGATTACTTTTTTTTTTACAAAGATAACAATCATTCTCCTACCAAATCACAGGTCTAGAACCAGTCCTTAAATTACCATTGGTCTGTGTGTCATTTTTCTGCTTTTGCAAATGCTGGCTACAGTAGCCTATTTTACATGTTAGGGCAGCATAAGACTGTAAGCTGCCTGAAAGCCAGCACTCAGTACTTGTGGAGTTTATAAATTCACTGGGCCATAGTTTCAGTGGTTCTCAAGACAACAGGGAGAAAACTGATCGGAACTCCTATACCAAACAGACATAATAAAACAATCTAATAAGAGTTAATTTGTTTTAATCTTGCAAACATCTAGATCCATTAAGCATCAATAGGATGTTGATCATATCATCAGTTTCAACAGCAAGTTTTGGCTCCTAGGAAGAATTTTTCCTTTTTTCTTCAAGTGGTGTAGCACATTTAAGGAATACATCTTAAGTGCCTCTACTGTACCTTCAATGCTGCAAAAGCTCCATTTCTGCTCTAATTCTTCTCCCATTCACAGAAAATCTTTAATCAGCAGATTTCCCATCCATCCTCTATGCTAAGGCAGTTGGCTAATTTTGACTTTCACAAACCATTCGCTTTTTATGTAGCAAGACAAATAGAGAAATCTACTAAAGAATCTTTAGCATGTATGGTAATCCCAAAGACTTGCAAACATTATTATTCAAAACATATGGTGAAGTGAGGATTTCAAAAATATTTTTCGCTTGACTGGTTGCGCAATCTCGCAGCCTTTCAGGTGGTCAGGATAAAAAGAATTTCAAATTCAGTCACTAACCACCAGAGGGGAGCACAAAAGAGCTCTGATGAAATGTTTCTCAGCTAGCTGCAAGAGGACATCAGAACTGATTTTACAATATTCATATGTCTGAAATTTCGGACTAGATATTGTTCCCACTTGATGCAATAGGACTTTTCTATCAATTTCATTAAAGGAAGGCAAAAGTCCTAAGTGACTATTGCAGAATAGAATTTGGACAGAATTTAATGTGGAGGAACAGGATGGTTTACGAATATAGCAACTGAGGAAAAAGTTGAAACATTAACCCCACTCTCAACAAGGACCAACTCTTCCTCCAATTTATATCCCACAACACAAATCACTACAACCAAAGTCACTCGTAAAAAAAAATAAGCATAAAATACACCTCAAACCTGTCACTCTTACATTTGCCAATTCTGTTTAATTAACAAATGCTCAAACTATAATACTCCCAATTCCCAGGGATGATCCTCCTTAAGTGTGCTTATCCATAAGAACTCTAATTAACAATATTAATGATTCTGTAATGGAAATCAAAACCTGCAATAATTTCTCAGCAAAGCATGAAAATGCAGTTTAGCAGAACTTGCCCCGGGAATGACATTTGAAACAAACTAAAGAGAAATCCCTGGCCTGGAACATGATGCTTGAAATCTGATTACAAACTCAATTAATCTAACTTCTAATAAGTGGGCAAATCAAAAAGCTTCTTCAACTGCTATAAAAGCCATTTGGGGGGCCGGGGGGAAAGCAATATTTTACGAATTGCATGAACAAAAGTTTCAATCAAATATGACCTTCAACAAACAACCAATTCAAATCAAAATTTTAAAAGGCAGTGGATTAAGCCTGTTGTAAACATGGAGACATGCTGTCCCTCAATGGCACCAGACTGCCAGCACACCAACCCAGATTGCAACTCTCCTGAATTCTAAACAAACAGTAAGTCACTGCAGGGTAAACTATCGCTAAGGCCTGCACACTCTTTTGAATTAGAAAGAAAATTGCTCAGCACATACTGCAGTTTACTATGTGAATCTCTGCTACCTCAAGACAGGCAACATATATTTTCCAGAAATTATTATGTGAACAAGGGTCCAAAGGACCCCAGCTCCCAGAAGTTTACTGGCCAGGTTTTCTGGGAAAATTTCTGCTTAACTTTTTGTGAAACTTTGCTTAAGTTGTTGTTAAAACAAAGAAAGAGTCACATCAGCCTTGTTTATTAGTGGTTTGGTTACCTTCCTAAGTAAAGTCTTATTTAATATAATACTATCATAGTTTGGTTTCTAATGTTATACAATTCAGAGCAGACAGTTTTCAGGTTGTTACTGAAATCTCCACAATTGCACAGCCAGAATAGGCCAGAAAAACAGAGACATTTTATAAAGCTGGTATTTTCCACTTAACTTTTGATTTTTTGGCCAGCTCATTGTATTTAAAATAGCACTTATTCTAACCAACACTTTGTTAATGACAGTGCAGTTCTTCAACCTATCCAGATCAAACACAAATGAACACAAATTGCTTCCTATTAATCTCTTCTTACATGCTCTATTTTTCCTAGATTTTTTTCTTACATTATTACTTACCATGACATGATAAGCATTTTCCTGAGCTGTATAAATACAGAGGCTATAGCAGAGAAGGCAGGATTAAAAAAAAACAAAAAAACCCCAGTCCCCCACCTCTCAAAAACCCACAAGAAACCAGGAAAGAGCACCTGACATATGAAAAGATGAAGTGCTTGTCTGCTTCTCAGCAGACCCCAGAGGCCTTAAAGAGGAACACATCCATACTCTTTTGTCCTCCTTTTCCCCCTGAGTAACTTCTAGAGGCACAATCAAATCAGGACAGTTGGCAAGTGCAACCCTGTGTGCTCCTGTGTGTTACACATGGGGGTTCTTTATTTATTTTCTTTTTTCCCTCCACTTTATGATCCCTGTCAGAAATGCTAAGAAGAAGGAAGGCGACTTAAAACAAAAAGTGCATTTATTAATAGTTATGGTATCCACCTACACAAGATAAAACAGACTATAGCAGACTAGAGTGCACTATTTACAAGTACTACACCCATCAGTAATACTCAGTAAAAATTGTGATTTTATTACTAATTGTGGCCAGTGTCATAGCTCAGATTCTTTCCACTTTTACAGTAATTAAAAAAAAAAAACCTCTATATGTGTTTCTGTTAACTTCCTTCTGATAACTTCTGGAACTTCTGGCAACCACTAAAATCTGACACTGGGAAATGCCTTGAAGGAGCAGTCACAACCCTACATACCATAAAGAGTTTTATAATTTGAATGTTTTGAAACATGTAATCCATTGAACTCCGAAGAAAAAAAATGGAGGCCACTGTGCTACTGTAACTCAGGCCTCTACTAAGCACCAGAGTGTAAGGGACAACTAAACCTTAAGCCTTCCATGCTTCTAATAGAATCCAATGATAATGTCAATAAAATTTAATAGTATTTGATCACTCAAGTGTCCTAACTAACCACTTAGTAAAACCAAAACAGACAGCACAGTATCGCACCAGCTTTAATTTTACACAAACCAACTATCCTTAAGCACTGAAAATTTTACATATGTCCTGTCACAGAGATAACAAACTACTCAGTACTTAAAACATCAGCTGAAAAGACCAAAATCTCCATCCTGATAACTTCATGAAACAATCTCTTTCTAAAGAAGGAACAGAATGAGATTCCTCTTGCAAAAGTGAAATGTCAGTTCATCCACTCTATAAACACGGCAGAATGCCAAGAGAGGCACTGCACTCTAACTACTGAAATATTAAAGACCTGTGGCAGGCAGTGTGAACTTTTAAAAAGTATATACAGTCCTCTTCTTTTTAAAAAAGTATTACTTTTGACAAATAAGCTGAGCTGGAAAAGTTCCTTATTTTTATCGCATGTGCACTTTGAACAGGAAGCATTACGTGATTACGCCTCGATGGAACAAAGTGCAAAAGCCACCCAGAGAAATAGGATTTGCTCTTCAGCTCCAAGCAATTTAAAGCTTATCACTGACAATGCAAGCTACTCGTATCAGACGTCTTGCATCTGAAGATTCACACAGACTAAACAGTACGGTTTCAGAATATAAATAATCCTTGCTTGTAACCCTGAAGGAGAGCAAAAAGTTTTAGCAACTATTGCTTGCCTTTGAATTACACATGAACAAGAGATGTTCACTGCTTTTCACTCTCCTCTTCTCCAGAAGCATTAATTAGGCAAAGATAGAAAGACTGTAACCTGGCAACAAACCATCAATATGGTGTTTTCCATACCTCAAAGAATTTGGGTGACTTGTCTGCAAACAAGTCTGAGGAATATGAATGCCCAAAACTAATGATTCAGTCTAGTTTGAAATTGTTTATTTTTTCCTTATCAACCACTCAGAAATTCTTCTGTTTTGCCTAAGATGAAATGCAAATTAACACATTCTGATTTATTTTTTAAATAATTTGGTGCTTTACCTTTTACATGTTAATTACATTTTAATGTTAGGGGGAAAAAGGCAACCAAAAAACAACCAATCAACCAAAAAACATAAGATTTTCACATGCACCCCAAGATAGTATCATCTAACATACAAAATCAACATAAACATTCCTTCTAATAGTTACAGCTTGTCACATATATTTTACAGATTTTACACATTTATTTCTTTAAATACTCAGTAAGTTACTACACAGTGGTTTTAATTCACTGTATATGCATATAACATTTTTTCTTTATCAGAAATAAATTTCTTCTTTATAAGAAAGGCAATGAAAAATCTTAAACTTCACAATTTAAGCTTCAGAGAATGCACAGAAAAATTTCTCTCAGGAAAAGCTACAAAAAAATACTTAAACTGAAAGTATCATATTGGAACTACAAGTCTTTTGCCAGCATCTATACAGGCAGATTCCAGAAAATGTAATTAAATTTTGTGTAGAGCTCTTTGACATAGAAATACACACATTTCAAGTTGTGTCTTGTGTACTACCAGCTGAGAAATCATGCTTAGCTAGAAATATTAAATGGAAAGCAACTCTTTTTGCTGTTTCAAGGACAAATTGCTCATTTTCTAACAAACCAAGGCCTGGGAAGCTTCAAATAAAATCACTATCAGTATCAGCAAGTTGATGGAATTGCACCAGTAGCAAGACCTTGAACGTGTCGAGTCCACCACGGCTTTCTCTTTCCAGGGACCAGATATTGCAAGTTCTGGGAGGTGGAAGGGGCAAAATATCACTGCAAGGTACACAGAACCCACCCTTAAACAGAACCATCACCAGCAGAGCAGATTTAAAATTTTAACTAGAAAAAAACCAAACGGAACAAAGAAAAACCTCACTCATAATAAAATGATGTTTTATATCTCAAATTCAACTTCACTGAGCTGAATAGATGTAGCAAAATATATAGCCAAATCCAGTTTTGTAGGAGTATCTTAAGTAAATGAGGTATTAGTACAAGCTCTCAAACACCCCAGATTTCATTAAAAACTACTGTATTTGAAATTAAAGAGAATTTCTACGACACTAATGGAACAACAGCAAGAGTAGTCAGTGAAACAATCAGACACTATCAGTGTCCAGTGAATCCTGCCTCACTTTTCCAAACTCATAGAAGTTATCGATGCTGTCCTTTTAAAATATTTTCTGGGGACAAAAACTTGGCATCCAAAGAGCTTCAGCATATGGTCAAATCCAAACCTTGACATAAAACTTTAAACACAGTGCAATTTATGTATCATTTTTTTGCCATGAACATACAGCAGTAATTTGAACTGTGTTATTCAACTGTGTAACTGTGTTATATACAGCTTATAAACCAGGTAGATAGACCTGGCAGATTTGAAGAAATACAGAATGTTCAACAGTTAAGAGCAGCTATGCCTTAAATAAGCATCTAGAGATAGTAAAAAGACCTAGAAGCAAAGATGTGCATAGTTAAAGCTCTACACCAAAGAGAGACTATATTTTAAAACATTGAGAAATTAGATTTTTCATGTAGCAGTTAAATGGGTAAAGTAGAATAAAAAATGGGGCAAAAAGAGAATTGTAAATAATTACATCCAGTAACATTTTAGCTCCTAGTTCCTGACACTTTACTTTGTGTACATTTCTACAAAAAACAAGTCAAATGAACGGAAAACACAGTGATCAGATCATTTATAAAAGAAAAACAGGTCTTATGTATGTTTCTAAAATTGTCTACATAAAATATGATGCCCAGAAATTATGATTTGGTACTAGGTAGTCTTGGCTACAGGCAATAAATCTCTTAAGGTCCACAAAAACTGTGAACTTCCTTCCAGGAAGCTGGGGGGTTGGCGAGGGGGAATTTTCGCAATTAGAAGATCTGTGATGGCATTGCCTTAGAACTCAACTGATTACTTCCAGTTCAAAAAATCTTTTGGGACAATGGCAGACAGCTCCCATTGTCAGCCTCATTTATGGTTATTTTAATAGTTCCAGCTTATTTCTGTCAGCTAGGCTGCTTGTATGTCAAGCTTTTGGACAGGCAGTATAATTGCTATACAGAGGAACAGTACCATGTTGCTAAAGCTCGATATGGAGAGACATAAAAACCCCCTGATGAGTCCACATTAGGGAAATGTAATGTTAACTCCTATGTCAATAGCAAAAATTATTGTAATACAACCACATACCATCTACGTTTCCTTGAAGAGAGAGCAAGTAAAGCAAGCTTTGCTGTTAACACGAGCAGTCATTCATGATTTGAGAGAAAGCTTGCTGAAAAAAACATGACTGCAATACAACATCAACATTACAGCAGGTTTATAAAATACTAGAGAAAGCAGAACAAACTGCCAGCAGGTTCTAAGCCAAGCATGTGGGCTTTTGGTACCCGCAAAAGCAGCTTCTCTTACTGCACTACACGAGCAAGGTTTGTAGGATCTTATGCAAGCCATTGCTCTGATCACCCATCCCCTTATTCGGGACAGTTTTTTACCTTCAGATAAAGACACAACCAGTTTCTATGTCTCACAAAACACAGCTACATTAGAATAAATATAAAATAATAATAAATAATAATTTTGGAATCTCCACTGTCGTTTAAGCAAAACACTTTGGGATAATATTGTTAAGCTATTTTAAGCTAAGTTACCTTCACGCCCAAGAGAATTTCTACTAAAATGTTGGTGATTCACAAACAAGCGAAGGCTTTTACAGGTCCACTGTTTGTTTACTTATGAACACCAAAGATAAAGAAGGAAATTATTTAATCAATTTTTATAAAGAATGTGTACTAGCCTCTGCATGAGAAATGTCAAGGGTGAATTTCTATGTTCTTTGTTAAAGTTTATAAGAATTTTTTAAATACATATACAAATGAACACATATATGCTCTTTAGAACTCTGGCTTCACCAGTGACTGCAAAATCCCTCTTAACTTTGCTATCAGTCATCTTAGTAGTAAGGAATTGTTGACAATGGGTGGGGTAAGTCTAATAATTTAGCTGGGAAACGGGGAGCCTCTGAAGGGGAAATTCCTCTGCAAATGGCCCCAGGAATTTCAAAACTAACTGGAGTTGACAGATTAACCTAGGTCCCCCTCAGGCAGAAGAAGAGTCTACAAGGAAAATAATGAGACGCATGGGAAGCCAATTATGCACAAGAGCAACACATTTAATTGTTCAGAAACTGGTTTGTTGATCCAGAAGGATCTAGCTGTTTAGACCTCTGCAAACTATTAAAACCTGGACAGTTCTGCAACAAGTATACTTTGAAACTATTAAACTTTACAGATTACAGGTTTTGTCTGTAAATCTCAGAGTTTAATGACCATCTTAAATAGGGAAGATTGCTCCATGTACCCCAAGAATCCTTTTCCTGCACACACAGCATTTCTCTCAGATTCCCTTTTTGGTGGCAATTTGAAACTGCAGCTGACCTCGTATTACTTCTGCAAAAGTGACACTGAAGGCCCAGCAAGCCCAACAGAGCAGTCCTATCCTTCAGTAATAAGCACTTACAGCTGTGTTCCACAGCAACTCTTGCTCATGACTAACCCACCACAAAAAAAATGTTGTTCAGCACGTGTGTGTTATTTATGCATGGTTGTGGTTTTGACTGCTGGAATTTTGCTTCAAGCTTTCAGTGTCCAAAATATTTTCAGTTGCAGAAACTACTGGTTAGCAATGACAGTTTCCAGACCAGCACTGAGCAAGAAAACATACTGATACTTATCAAAAGGCAGGTTAGCATGTTGAGGAATACTGGAAATCAGGCTATTACTGCTGTTCGTGTTACTGTACCAGGTAGCTACATACACAGTAGCACTTAATTACTTCCAACAAAAATGCTGCTCCCAAGCAGATTTCTGTGTACAAAGAAGAGCTGATATACCTCTGGGCATGCTAATGCTAGGAGAACAAAGCAAATCGACAAAGTCATGAAATTAAAGCATCTGGGATCCACTGACATCAAAAGACATTTTCATCCTTGTTCTGACAAAGTCAGACTTATTAACTTACAAAGTATCCATTTATTTATTCAGACTTTATTTCTACTCATGTTTCCAGAGGGGTTTCTACATTGATCAGTACCTGTTACACTAATTTTTTTATTAGCCTTATTAGCCTTTGCATATGAATCAAATTAAACACAATGCCATACAGAGACACATTTCTGAACTTGTCTGGTTTTGAGTGAAAGATTAAAACTAGGGGAATCATGAAGGCAAAGAGTTTTGCTACCATAAAATTGTGTTTATTCTCTTTGGTCATGATTACTGTATCAAGCAAATGAGAAATCCTCCATCTGTAAGCAAATTCTTATAGCACATTGAAGAATAAATACCTGCCATCTAAAAAGAAGACTTGTAACTAGAAAAATAGAGATTACTTACCAGATGTCAAGTATACTTATGTGTGGGGGCCCTGGCTGCTTGTTGGGAAATGGTTTCAGTCTTTCTCACATAAATAATGGATAACTGCATGTACAACTTTAATCAACACTCTCCAGAATAAAAAAAAAAATTACTAAAGGTAGTAGAAATGAAGGCATGTTACAGTTAAAAAGTAAAAAAATCTATACATTTAATTCACTTTATATTTTTTGCTTACTAGTAGAACCTGCAAGCATTTGGATGAACAGAGACCACAGAGTGTCTCTGACAGAATTTCCATTGAAAAAGCTCTTAATTATTCTCCACAGAAACATTTTTTGCTGAAGTTAACTGCCCCCTTCATAACACTCATTTTCTTTGGTATTGTTATGAATAACACTTCATAAAACAATAATTTGTCATAAAGCCATAACAGAAGTAAATCAACTCTGTCAAGACTAGAACACTCTGTAAATGAAAGAACAATATGATATTGTAGGTAAGTAGTAGACCATTTAAACACAAAATGCATTTTGCTCCTGAACCACTGAGGATTTTTTCCTTGTTTAAGAAATTCACAGAATACACAGAAACTAGATGGAGTTGCACCAGGAGACCTTCTCAAATCTCTGTATCTGTGCATAGCTGTTGTCAAAAAAACATTCACTAATGTTGGCCATTCTTGTTTTTGACTAGACTGAATGACTCAGTTTCCAAGGTATTTTTTTATCATGCCTGGAATTACAGAAAGAGAATGGCATGTATTTCTTATTCCATTTCCTCCCATCATCACATGCTGGATCAATATTCACTCAAACATTTACTCCACATAATCAGCAGTAATCCTGCTCTCACTCTAATTGTCACTCCCTTAGCTTCTTATTAAACAACACACATTAAAACTGATGTGTCATTTGAGTCAATGACAATTTGACAACTCATTTTCCACTAATCATTTTTGAACCTTCTCAAACTTTCCTCCTCTATCTTAACTTTATCTGGAAAGATTCAAGTCAGTCCAAAGTTTCATTACAAAATTTCACCATTTAGTACGAACATTTTGAAGCCATAAAAAAGCTAATTGAAAAGTGCAAGTTCTATGATGGTTTTTGTTTCTAATATTTACAAGCACAGTTCCTGATCTGTTTCTTGGTTCTGTACTTAACAGACAAGGCCCCATTCAAAAATCTGATGAGGAATGGTGTAAAATAGTTGGGACTATGACCTGCTTTGATTTTTATCACTTTTTTTTTGAGCCATGTTTTGTGTATATCCATACACAAGTAACCCACTTATTAACAAATTGCCATCTCTTCTTACATATTTTTTTTACTTTAAAACTACTCTCTGAACAAGCACAGGCAACCCAAAATATTACTGTACTAGCTAAAAGGACAGGTAGAAAGCACAAAGATAAAACAAACATTAAAGAAAGGCACAGGTCATTTTTCTATTTCTGATTAATCTGCTAAAATTGCTACTGTAATATTTAAACTACATTCAAAGTAAACCATCACACCAGACTTCTTATGAGAAGGAATAATCATCTTTCCTTGCCCCCTCCCAAAGTAAGTAACATTCCTTGCACAGGCAGCTGGACATTTGTTAATCATTAACTGGTTTTGAAATAATGATGGAGAGAAACTGCTAGCTATTTCTCACAATGGTACACCAACAAAATCTTCCAAACAGAAGATACAGTGAATACTGTAAAATTATTTACAGTAAGAAAAAGATGCTGCATTATCATAGCTCATTCAATATCTTGGTGACAATATTTGTTGTGAGCAAGACTTTCTGTATTCAAACCTAAGTAATTAACTCAGAAATTTCATCAATAAAAAAAATAGAACTTTTAACTAAAACAGAAAGAGATATCTTTTAAGAAGATGAACTACGCTGCTAATATCTCGAATAATAAAATAATACATATGACCAGAATTGCAACACCAAATATGATAGAGGCATAACCAATGCACACATTCCAACCTTATCTAGAATCGCTTTGATTCACTCTACCTTGCTTTCATTACAGGAAGGGCACAGCAAGGGCATTCCTCTCAGATCAAACAGAAAATTCCACAGACAGAAGTTTCCACATGTCTGATTCGTTGCAGATTAAACCCTTATCATTAGACAGCAATCTCTAATTTTCACAGAGACAGGATATACCCTGTCATGGCAAATCTACAGGCAAAGTGGGGAGGCAGATTAAAAAAAAATAAATATAAACCCCTGTAGAATGGAGATGTATTCCCTGTGAAAGGGCTATACATGTCACTCTCACAGCTTTGGAGAAATGGAGGGGACAACATACTAACATTAAAGATCACATACATAATTCCATAATCCATAATTCCATCATAAACTTCTTTGCACTGAAAGTCTTTCAAGCTGAACTGCCAAACTCCCTCTCTTCTCCTAAATGCAACCAGGACTACAGGCAACACATACAAGAAGTCTATATTCATTTTTAGCATATTATTCATTCACTCTATTCACTTTCAGCATATTATATTACTAGTAT
The DNA here is from genome assembly GCA_013399195.1 of Dicrurus megarhynchus. Taxonomy (NCBI): domain Eukaryota; kingdom Metazoa; phylum Chordata; class Aves; order Passeriformes; family Dicruridae; genus Dicrurus; species Dicrurus megarhynchus. The sequence continues at coordinate 812,033 of VXAD01008716.1, forward strand.
CTTTATGTTTTCACTCACATGACTGGATCAGCTCTGTAATGCTCATGTACATTAACAGTAACACTAAAATCAGAAGGCTGTTCTGTTATGCTTCTTGCCTTTTGAAATTTGTAATATAAAAACCTTTTAATCCTTAAATCCTATACAAAATATGAACAAGTGCACTATGATCAGCAACTTCAAAACCAAAACTCGGGAATTTTCACTTTTTTGTGTATGGAGGTAGTTTCAGCCTTCTTGCATCAGCAAAATAAAAGACTTTTTTATAAACACCCAAAATGATTGATTTAAGAAACATGCAGATTTTAGAAATGATTCATATCAGTGAGGATTATTCTAGGTAGAAGATTAGTGAACAAAGCAATGCAATTACTGAATTTTCTGTGTGTAACTTTCCCAACATACAGGCAGATATTCAGTTCTGTTATCAGCAATATCACACTGACAAGTCTGCAAAGACACAGAACTCTGCGCCAAAAGAACTATTAATGATCACCACTACTAGTAGGTCAAGTCAATTTATATCCACTTACTCAACAGTTTGCTCTTTAACCCTAATGCCAATCCAAACTACGCAACTCCTTATAAGATACATAAACATATTGATTATCCTTGTTCACAAATAATTTTAAATTAAAAAGAAGCAGCAATTCGACTCATGGATAGAACACAAGGAGCTTGGGGAAACCTCATTTCTGAGCACAGAAAGGATTTGTTGCACTCCTGTTGCTAGATTCTTTGGACACTTTTGTTTTTCCAAAAACCCCTCTCTGATGGCACTGGAATGCTAGAGATTTTCTTTTCTTGAGCCACATGGAGAGTGATGAATTGAAAATTCATTTTTGGTCACATTCACATGTCCAGTATAATAAAGTCACAGATGCAGTAATAATGATATACAGATTAAAAAACGGACCTGCAAAACCTAGTTTCAGCAAAGCCCAAAGTATTTTTAAATCCAAGTTCTAAAGCTGCAACTACTGCATGTAATAAGTTCTGGAAGCTTGCCAAATACTCATGTAGGTTTGTCCTTTGTTAAATATGTCCAAATGCTGTATGATTAAAGTCTAAAATCTTCAAAGAAAAGAATAAACATTACGCAATCATTTCAAGCTCCCCTCCTTTAACCTCAATATGTACTTCAAAAGCTCAGCAGATGCTTAGTAGGAAATAAATCCCCAATTCAACAGATGTCCTAACAGTGATATAGCAAGATGCACCTTCCATAGCTTTTGGCAACCCTTCCCTTTTATTATTCCTCTTCTCACAAGTACTTTTCAAGTCAAAGAGAGGCCCAAGCAAGTTAATAGGCCCTTAATATCTATTCTGCTGCCTGAACTGATTGCTGTTTATAAGGTAATCTTTGGGACCACATGTGGCTTAGCCCCAGTCCATCTCCTACAGAGACACAGCCCCCAGGCAGCTCTGTTTTCATCAAGCCAAGCTGTAACCCAATCAACACCTTTCACAACAGAACAATCCCTTACTTTCAGCATGCCTGCAGTAGAGGAGGGGAGCCTCAGCTTTTGTATGGGATCCCTATTTGGCAGCTAAGGTGATGTTTTACTCAGTAGGATACCTAAGAAAACTCAAACTACTTTGGAAGATGCCCCTGCCAACAGAAAACATATGATGAACATGTTTGTCTAAAACTAATTCAGCTCTTTCCAAAGACACATTCTAAAAGCTGCATTAACAACCTAATAGCACTTTGGGAGTTGCCACCATCACAAATGCAAATTACATGGTTTCCTTCAAGCCTAAGAAAGAAAAATAATTCCCTAGCTCCAGGCTGCTCAGGACCTTGGTCCAAACCCAGGCCTCCTTAACCTCTGCCAAACTGAAACTCAACATTAGTTCCAAATGCCAGGCTTAGTTTGATGCATCTAAAAATGAACACAAACACAACAGCATCATATCACAGTTTAACCCAGTGGCACCATTAGTTCTAAACCTTAGAACGAACATAATCACACTGTCAGTACAGTAGTACAAAGCTGCAAACCAGAGTCAAAAGCAGATGGTCCCTGACAGGTTACCCAGGTAACCTCTTCTGAACTGGAGTACTAACATGCACTTGACTAAATTCAGGTGTCAGTCCATGGTACCAGCATGGTACCAGCAATGAAGCAAAGTATCTCACACCCAAAAGTTAGTTATCTCCAAGTAAAATACTTTCTGGATTGCTTTTTATAGATAGCAGCAAATTTAGGCCTTGTCCTCAGTTTAACAGACAGTGGGTCCCTGGCTCTAACCTTTATTTCCATAAATCAGACACAAACTGTGCAGAACTCTTAAAAGACAAGATTTTAGATTTCTGCTGATACTAGAGGAGATGTAGAAGTACAAAAATCATTCTTAGTAGGCTGGTGTTACAACTATTTGTACTGTCTCATAAAAGAGAATCTATGTGCCAAATGCCTCATTTTTAAAACCATAACAAATGGGCGGAAAATATATTTTACTTGCATGAAATTTGAAGCAAATGTTTTTTAAAGTCAAAATACTACTCAATTTAGGCACAGTTACCTTTTTTTTTTAACATAACTAATTTCTTCTTCCACAATGGCAGTTTTCCTTAATGCCACTGAAGAAAAATGCCATAAAACCAGAAATAAACCATACAGATCATCTTCTACATCAGCTTCACTCTCTTTTCAACATCATACTGAACACATGCAAACCCACTGGGTAACCTTAACTAGAAAGCAGCAATACTACCCCATTTTAGAAATAGTCTACCCAGGTTTTTTTAGTATCTGTAATTAACAACCACAACTATCCCTCCTCAATTTAAGTGTCCCACACAGATCTCTCCCATCTTGCAGACCAAGCTAGAATTTCAGCTCTGCTCCATATATATAGCATGCTAGACTACCACTGAAAATTATGGTAGGAAACAGAGGTCATAAAAACATGGGATAAATGCTTTAAAAAAGAGATCATTGTGTTTGGGTGGGCACAGTACCATAAGTGGCTTTATTATTTATTGTCAAAACACAACCTGTCTTCTGGTGGCTCTGGAGGAGCTTGGTAAGGACTCTTCTGCAAAGGATTCACAAGAGTGTCAGTGGGAGAGTTGAAATGTGCAGACCTGCTCTAGGGTCAGCGAAGTTGTTCTCATGCTGTTCATCTTTCTCAATTCAACACCAAAGGGAGAGAATGCCCAGGCAAAGAACAAAATAAATATGCCACTAGGAAAAGTCCTCAACATAGATCAGCATTAAAATATCTTTCCAGAGCAGTTAACTGCCAAAGTACTTGCCCCCGCCCCCTTTTTTAAAGTGTTTTAAGTGTTATTTTTACAAAACTCTCCTCGTAGGGAAGGCTAAAGAAATGACTGTTTCTGCATCTCTGACCTATACTTGACGCTTCCAGCAGAACAGCTGTATTTTTTATTTAGAACAGATAAACTAAAACTTCTTGAACAGATATGTTCCCAAAATTTCTCAAAACACAAAAAAACCCCCAACCCAACAAACACTTTTATCTTGATACGCACAAAAATGCATCTCTCAAACTCAGAAAATGTTACTTTAATTCTTTCAAGAGCTTTGATTACACAGTATTCAAATAGATCCTTGCCCCTGTACTATTTTCCAAAGACATAAATTTAACAGTTTGTATTCAAATTTCAGGTACTGACCTGAAATTCTGTTTGAGATGTCAGTGTGACGACTGACCAGCCAACTCCAGAATCCAAAAATAATCTGCATAACTCCTTTGAATAAGAAAAAACTCCTGTCTGCTGACGAGAATGTCATTCAAATCTCCAGTATACATTAGAATTAGGTTTTCTCTTAATTGGAAACTGAAGTGCTGATGCAACCCCTCATTTAAACAATTAACCTTCCAAATTAACATTTACAAGCTTAAGAATTTAACTCCAAGTTAGAGTTTACAGAACCTAGTAATCATTCTGGGGTTTTTTTGTTGTTGTTGTTTTGGCTGTTTTGTATGTTGAGGGTTGTTCAGGCTATTTTTTGCTGTTGTTTTAGGTTTGGGTTTTGTTTATTTGGGTTTTTTTTTAGTTTGGGTTGTTTTTGTGTTTTTTTTCCAAACTGCATCAGAATAATCTTAAATTCTTACTCTAGAACATGTATGCCTCAGCTACTGAAGAAATTTAGCTGCTATAGTTATATGGGCAAATCATTAACTTCAGTACAATGAAATGCGGCAGTACAGAATGCAGCGTAAGAGGAGAAAAATTTACCCAAAAAGCTAATTAGATACCTGGGAGATGAGTCTGTGCTCTGAGCTTCACTCATGACTGTACCCGAGCTAGCTAGGGCAAAAATTTATTGTGCAAAAAGCTGCAGCCACTTAGTATTCTGCAGAAATAGAGAACCTCTTAATCCATGTCTCTCTCCAAACATAGTGGGAAGAACTACTGTGCTTTGCAGGAATAAAATGCTGCCAGAAGAACCCGTTCTATGAGGGTCTTCTTCCTAGTTACTCCTCACTTTTACTGGTCAAAATACTCACATAAGGAATTCTAACTGCAAAACCTATGCACCAATGAGACTGCATCTGTGGACAGAAGCCAAGCAGGAAATGCTATTGTCACAACATCTGTAAACAAACCTAGTCTATGAGGTGAAGATACTCTAAGAATTAGTCAACCATATAAAACCCAGCTAGAATATTCTTTCCAAAGTATCAACATCACCTAATCAATTACAATTTTTAATTTAATGTTTAACAGCTTTCTTACAAAAGGATTTGCTCAACTATTTTTCTGTTCATAGTTTTCAGTTACTACAATCTGACAGATCTTCAAAGACTCAGAATAAGCACTAAGCCAACATATAACATGGAACTTGTAGAGTACAAGAATGGAAATTATTAAGAACTTCTTGGTGTCTTTCTTTTTCCTTTTTCTTTTAAATTTAAACGGAAAGAAACTGAGTTTTTGCATATCCTGATGTTTATATCCATGACTTATACAGTAAAGGTAACAAAGTACACAGAAGGAGCAACTTCAAGATGCAGCATTCAATGAGAGAGTGTGAAGAAAGTCCTGGATTTGTAAGGCTGCTCAACTACAATTAAGTTAAAATCAAATCATACTTATCTCAGTTTTGATTAAAAATGCCTCCCCTTTCTCCAAGTATTTTATGACAATATCTGTACAACAAACAGACAGAAAACATTTCCAAGTATGGGAACTTGTGTACTGTTAAACTGCTTTTGGTTTGTGCCAGCTACCACTTTTTCAAAGAGCAGGGGGCACAGTTAGGAGTGAACTGCAGGATCAGCATTCCCAACAGATGATCTGGGTACAGCCACGCCTCCTAAAGGTAGGAGAGTTGTTGGTACAGATGCAGGCTAGTTGGTTTGTTCCAGAAAATGGTGCTGGTTTAACAGCTGTCTACTGGGTACTTTAGTGTTCTGCTCCACTGATGATCACAGCATTTAAACTTTGCTAATGCTAGTCTTCAAAAAGGTCAAAATCCAAAGATCACTGAAGAAATGGAACCTGAAACTATCCCTTATGTATAAATGTTAATCATATCCTGTCTTTAATGGATTTACATGAACGCTACAAAGCAATGTTAACATACTTATTACATGTTAGCCATGCTCTGTTCCTTTTATGAGTGTAATTCAGTACTTTGCTTTACACAGTTAAAATCCTATTCATTCACCTTAATGAATGTCTTCCCAGCTGGAAATAGTTCTGGTAATATTAAAAATAGCATCCTATAGCCACTAAGCTTTATTGATGCTATTTTATGCATACAAAGATAGTGCAATAAAATTAATTTTCTTCCCTATGCCCCAGCTAATTGTTTTTTACTTGCTCCTTTAACACTCTTTACCAAAACAAATAATTTTTCCTTTTCACAGTAGCAAGGTTACACTTGAAAGTTACATGGTTCCAAGGGAAGACTACACAAGAAAGATAAGCATGTGAATGTTACAAACCACGTGACTTGAAAACTCCCCAGACAGAAAATAACCAGATACTGGGAAAGTATTAGAAGAAAGTATCATCTCTGAGCCCTGCCTATGCTACCGGAGACAGCATCTCAGGCTAGACAGATCTTTGTTTTAATAAACCATAGTCATACATCTTTTTAAGTCAGCAAATTAGTCACCTTAAACTTTGTTCGTATGGTTAAAGCAGAATTACTGTTATTCTATAACACTTATGGCCTAATAACTTTAATTCAGGTTAATGAAAGAGCAGTAAGATTCCTGGTAACAAATAACTATACACTGTGAACACAAGCAATAAGGTTATCATGTACAAGGTTCAGACTGTCACATCATCCTTTACACCATTCTGGAACTAGGTTATGTACTGCAAAATACCCTCAGTTGCAGAAGTTTAGAAAACACCTGCTGGTAGCCTTGCAAGTTGAACTAGTTGCTAAGTTTCTGGTAACAATCAGTTTATAAAATTCACTGTGGCTTGAAATCTTGCTGTGCAGGGCCTACATGTAACACTCAGCATCTGCATGTATAAGGATTCTAAATGCAACCACTCAACTGGTTAGTTACAACAGACACTGTGGAAGTCATTACTTAAACCTTCCTTCATTTCTGAACATCACTTTCCAGGATGGGCTCCCATCTTCCCTAAACATTTCACTGAGATCATGGCATCTACACACCCAGAGGCTGCTGGCTCCCTTAGCTATCTAAGTTTTGAGCATTAGAAAGAGAAGTAAAACCATAAGAAAACAATCTCGAAACAAGATAAAAACAGCTCTCAATAATAAGCCAGAAGTCCTGATATCTCAAAGAGCAATCTGCTTGGCAAAAATTCTTTGAAGAAGGCCAGATAACTGCTACAAGTTTTTCCCAGTCTCATTTTTACAGCTGAGAATCCGTATGGACACTTGCTCACCACAGGCTGGTGCTCCCATGACAGTGTCCCATCCAGCCCAGTGAGTGACACTGTTCACCTGCCTATACAACTGGAAGAAGTACTACGAGTTCTTCTCAGAACCATTTTTTACAAACTAGAGCTTCCATCTTTCAATTAACCTTTAAGGAGTGCATAAATACTCAACGGAAATGCTCCATCCTTGTATTTGAAAACCAAAAAGTAAACAGGAAGACATTCTCCTTTTTCCCTCCTTGCCTGCTGATATGAAAACTGGGACAAGGAAGTTTCAGCATTGCCTTGCTCCCACAAAGCTTATGCTTCAGGTTCTCCTCTAGCAATTGCTTCTGTAATTCTTTAGAGTTTTTCTGAATTGAAGTAGCAGCATCATATTGACATGCTTTATCTCACTTTTACTGCTCAGTGCTAATGGGATTTAGATGGTGCATGGGTTTTTCTTGTGCACACTGGGATCTGCATCAACACAATGCCTTTTATTATTAACACCAATGTGCTCAACTCCTTACCAAATTCTTTGAAAAAATATTTTATTGCTGCTTTAGCAGGCAATTTATATAGCCAATTGGTCATCTCAATTTACAGCCTTCAATTCCGCTCACGTATAAAAAGCTATCATAAATTCCAAGTTCTCCTGAACACGAACCTGAAGTGTGGCGGTGGTCCAGCCCCTTGCATTTAAAGTGAGTGACACCCCGTGGGTGAACTTCTCTGCCCAGGACTCCACCCTTGAGGAGAATCCTGAGGGAGACGCAGAGGTTTGATATCCATGCCCACGAGACGCCACTCACATCTCATCTCCACCCTGTTTCCAGACCTTTCTTCCCTCCTTGGTTCCGGATTGGTCCCACTGGTTCATGTTTTATAATAAGTTCATATATTATGCAATCAGTTTCTAGAAAGATCTTAAGAGCTCCGTTTTGGATTTGATGTCCCAAATCTGTCCCTCCTCTCCTGTCCCCTGAGTGGTCAGTGTTAACCCTTGTCATTCCCTGGTTGGTTATCTCCGCTGTTCCTTCCCCCCCGTTCTTCTGCCCTTAAAAACCTTTGTTCCACCCTTGAAGGGGGCTGTTCTGTTGGCTCCCGCCTATGCCGCGTTTCCTCCGTCCCTCGAGGGACGAGAAATAAAGCCTAGGTATATAGCCACAGGCAGCCGGGCTCTCTCCTTCTTGCCTCTGCCGTCGCCCAGAAACAGCTACCGGCGTAACCTGCGAAAAGCCGTTTGCCACGCAGCTCCCTGCGGAACTTCCATCCGGCCCCTGTGGATCCAGGAACTGAAAGCCCCAGACCCCACTGTCAGCTCTGAGGGCATCAGATCACATTGCCGCCCACCTGGCTTGGGCAAAGGAATCGGTCGGTGCGGCACTAAAGGATAAACTTTGTTTATACTTTGCTTAAACTTTGCTTTGTTGTATAAATTCAGAGCACAAAAATCTCATTTTAACATTTTTCCTCCCATACAGCTATAATATCCCAAAGTCCCCATTTATCATGCAATTTAAATTTTATTTCTGTGCAATAACAGTTACAATGCACTGTTGTACTTCTGAATCATATATTGAGCCATGACCTCTGATCTCTCTCCCTTACCTACTTGGGGTCCAGTTAACAATTTATGAGCTGAAGATAGCATGAGACTGAACCTCAAAATAATCTCATTAGTATAATTTATTTTCTTTAGTCATACTTTCAACCTCTATAACTTCCTGAGGAAATGGGTTTCATGACTTTATTACGCTTCATGTGAAAAATACTTCCTTTTAGCTTAGGAAAGGAAAAATACTTCCTTTAAAACCTGTTAACTGTGTGTGCCCTATTTCTTGCCTTGTTAAAAAACCAGACAGTGATATAGGTGCTAAAGAAAGCATTGCAATTTTCTAGAATTCTATCATCTTGCTCTTCTCCTTTTCTGACCATTATTGCCTTTTCAGGCTTAAGAATACTAAGAAAGCTAAAATATGACTGACTATCAAATTCACCCCTAACATACTTTTTTTCTGTGCCTACTTGAAAAGCATCAGAGCAGTCAGAGAACTAAGTAATCAAAGCAGCTCCTGAGTTTGGATATACAGGTGTTTAGTGCTCCCTGTTAAGAGATTCACTTCTAATGGTTTGGACACAACTGCAGAAAACAGAACCTATGAAAACCCACTGACCTAAACCAAAGGTAAGTCTTGGAAAACAAAACTCAAGACATAGTGGCGAAGATATATTAAATTCCCTGGTGAGAATACCAGAACTACAGGTACAAATATCAAACACTTAATACCATTTTCTACCTTTTGAACTGTAAAATTAAAACAAACTTTACATGGAAAAGACTATCTAAAATTCAACAAAAATCAATGCATGGAATGTTTGATGCTTCTATCATCATCCAGTCTACCTGCAAATGTGATTGTTGTCCTTAATTTCCTGTAAGCAAGGGATATAAGAATTTCTCTGAGCCCCTGAATAGTTAAGTGTTGACTAAAAATAAATTCTTAAATCTGATTTATCCATCTTTGAACTGACAGTGTAGTACAATGCTCTTCAAGCACTGCTGGATGAGATGTAGCTCAGGGGTAAAGTCAGAAGAACCTTTCAGCAAGCTGAAAAAGTTAGCAAGTTGCTTGACAGATCTTTCACAAATTCTTCAATGTGCTTTGTTGGCTGATAATCAGTCTGCTCCCTGTATCAAGGCCAGTCCATTTTGAAAAACAGGACAAATATTCAGACAATGCAGTATAAAGAGTGCCTTCAAGAAAAATTGTGATGGCTTTTTACCAAAATAAAGTGTCAATCCAAATTTTAAGCTACATTGTCAGGTTTGTACATACTCAGTGTCCTTTCCTGAGTACCTTAAGATCACCATTTGATGGAAAAAAACACATCAACCAAACTGAAATAAAACTTTCTTCCCCACACCAGCGTCATAAGTGGAAATTGTTCAATAAGATTAAAAACTAGCAACCCCTCTTTACCACCACCCCATTCCCACCAAATCCCTCTACTTTCATCCCTGAAGAACTGCAAACACTTGATCCCAGATATGAATACAGACAATGCCTCTGCCCTGCCTTGAAAATACAGAGCCACTGTTCTGGACAATATTATTAAATAGAAGCTAGCTTTGCCCCAGGCTGGGCCAACTTTGTCAACCCAGCTGATAAAAAGCAACTTAAACTCACACCAATTCGTCAGTCAAGTAAACTAGCTTTATGCCAAAAGACTAGAGAGGCAACACATGCAGACAACTAATTCTGCCATGGTAGTACCATCACAAAAACACACATACCTGTCCACATACCCATAGACAGGTTCATTCTCACTTACTGGTATCTACCACTCAGATGATAAATTGCCAAACACAGACTCATTCCGTAGGACAACTAGAGACTCTTCTAAAATACCATAACACAGTGAACTTTAATGTACCGATGTCAAAAGAAAGGCATAATGATACACAAACTTTATTCTGCACACATACCGAATGGCCCAAAGTGAAACTACAAGGTCTTGGAAAGAAAGTGTTCAATCCTCCACTTTTAGAAAATCTGTTCCACCATCTTAACTATGCACCTTGTTAAAAGCAAAGCTAAGGGAAGCATTGTTACATTTCAACCTGTAGAGCTGGTTCTTTAGCCACAAACCACATAATTTAATAACTGACTTTCTAGAGAAGAAAAAAATAGTCAGGAACAGTTTGCACACCCAAACCCTAGAGTAAAGTGGCTTCATGAGTCTCTATTACCCACATTCACAATTGTGGGAAGCATAGAGAACACACAGAATGACTACTGGATGAATCAGACATCATTCCCATCTTTCATTCTCAGTTACAAGTTTTTTTTCTTTAAGACATTGATCACATATGTCATCATTTACCTACATGTAACCTGTAAACAAATTTTGCACCAGATTCCTCCTCAATTTGTTTCAAGACGCTTAGATAATTGCAAAGTATCAATGCTCTACCTTTATCAAAGACATAAATAAATAGATAGCTACACAGACATCCAACCAAAATTTTAGAAGTCAGCACTAGAATTTTACTGACAATAAAATTACGTTTTTTCTAAACACATGACACTGCAAAAATTCTCACATTGCTCATCAATGTATGCATTATTAATGAAATAAGGCAACAGTTCAGTCTATTTGATTCATATGAGGTTTTTCTAAGGCTGCATCAATGCTTTCTTTGGCAGAAGCCTTTCGATGAAGAAGGCACTGCTTACTAACTTCTAGATGGGCACCTGTAAACTCCGAAAGTAACTAACAAAACCAGCACGTATGGCAATATCACACCCATGCATACCTCCAGTAAAAGGAGCAAAAGATATGTCCCTGAAAATTGAAAAACATAACAGTCCCACTCTCCACAAGACAGCGCGTGTGTGTTCACATGAGGCAGACCTCCATTTTATATCAAGAGTATTACTTTTTCTGGGTGGCATAGATTTTAAGACTTAAGCATGGCTTTAGGTAGGCTGGGTGGAAGTGGGAATATTAGAGAGAAATTACTTATCAAATGTATAAAAATAATTTCACTAAAGTAGCAGACACAACAATACACATTGTTGGTGACATCTTTTTGTCCTAACAAAAACACCTAGGACAACTCTGACAATGCTGCTTCTCTTACCTCCTTCCTGGCATTTGATTTTATTTAGTATATAAAAATAACAGAAAGCCACCTTACCTTTTTCTTCGTCTATTTGAAAAACTCCTATACCCGATCCGTCTCTGATGGAGTATCTGATCTCCCCATCTCGTCCTGCATCTTCATCATAAGCAGATACTGTCATTACTGACGAACCAACAGGAGCATCTTCTTTTATAAAGCCTTTATCTGCAAATATGGAGAACCGTGGGGGGTGCAAGTTTTCATTCACATCAACTATCTCAACCTCAACGTAACACGTAGAGGACAATGAAATGGGTTTTCCTTTGTCCTTGGCCCGCACAGTCAAGTTGTAAAGTTGTTTCTTTTCATAATCTAGTCTTTGTACAATACGTATTGCTCCACTTAGTTTGTCAACATCAAAGGTGCCATCTCCACTGTCCAAAAGACTGTACAGTACTTGACTTGACTGGCCTAAATCAGGATCGTAGGCTTCTAGCCACGTAATAATAGTTCCCTCAGGAAGATCTTCTCGAATTTTCACATGATAATTAGAAGGAATAAACTTGGGAGGATTGTCATTAACATCTTCTACAGCCACTTTCAAAACAACTGTTGAAAATAATTGAGGTTCTTCAGTAGGTTGGTCCCTAGCCTCAATTTTCAACAAATAGACGTGCTGTTCCTCCCGATCCAGGACCCCTACAACTTTCACAACTCCTGTCACAGAATTAATAGTAAACTTGTCTGTATCTGTAAGAAGAGAGTATTTGACTTCTCCATTAGGCCCCAAATCTTTATCAGTAGCTCCAATTTGAATTATTTCACTGTTGGGCTCTTTGTTTTCACTTACTTCAACAAAATAACTGTCTTGGAGGAAGTCCGGTGGGTTGTCATTAGCATCCAAAATTTTTATATCTAAAAGGGCCCAGGCAGACTTCTGTGGTATTCCAAGATCATAGACTGTGATATTGAGGGTATATTTATCTTTTAGTTCTCGGTCAAGGGGAGATAAAATTTTCAGCACTCCACTTTCCATATCAACAATGAAACTACTGTCTTCATTACCTGCAGAAATAACATACACCAACTTTCCATTGAAGCCAGTGTCAAGATCAGTAGCATTCATGGATATTATGCTGGAGCCCACAGGTTGGTCTTCTCTGATCTCAATGCTACTGGGGAGAGTACTTCTAAACTGAGGTGCGTGCAGATTCATAGAGTGAGTATCAAAGAAAACATCCTCAACTTCTCCACGATTGTGCAACTTATTTGCTTGTAAGAGTTTCTCTGCAAGCATTTTGGCAACACCAGTTTCTTCACATGGCAAGTTGACTGGTTTGCGACTATTAGCTACAGTTATGTTGATATACAATGGTTTAGCAAAGTTCTCTCCATCTGTAGCTGTAATTTTCAAACTGCAAAAAGACATTTTAGCACCTAGGCCATCTATTAGTGACTGTTTGAGAGAAAGGACTCCAGAATTTGGGTTCAGGCTAAATAAATCCAGTTCATTTCCAGATTCAATTTGGTATCTTACCAGCTGGAGCTCATCAGCATCAATAGCAGATACCGTTGTTATTTGTTCTCCAACACCAAGATCCCTGGGGATTATTCCCTCACAATTTATTTTCTCAAAAAGAGGTATATTGTCATTCAAGTTATTTAAAATAATAGTAACAGGAACTTCAACTTCTCGACGATATGGTATACCCCAATCAGAGGCTCGAATCCTTAAATTGTAAACCCTTGGCATCAATTCATAATCCAAGTCTTCTGAGGTACTAATAATCCCACTGAAATGGTTAATCACAAATGGCAAAGGATTTAGGTTTGCAATGCTGTAGGTCACATAACCATTTTCCCCTTCATCAGGGTCTTTTGCACTTACTCTCATGACACTTGTACCTATTGGCACATTTTCATCAAAGGAGGCTTTATAGGATGTCTGAGTAAATTCGGGAGGATTGGTATTCATGCCCAATACCTTAATTAATACTTTTGCAGAAGCTCTTCTGTCACTTGTCACAACTTCGAGTTCAAAATGGGATGCATATTTTGCTTTTATGGGTTCTAATGTGGTAATAAGACCAGTGTGAGGGTTTAAATTGAATTTTACTTTTGCTGGCGTGTTTTTAAATACATATTTCAAATGTGGGTAACTAGGTACAGCTTTCACCATTATCACAGGTGTGTTTGGAGGGGCAAATTCACTTACTTCAGCTCTATATATATCTTTTTCAAATCTGACAGGACCAGACTTAAACTGTGGTGATGACACATGAACAACTTTTACAGAAGAAAATTGTGGGGGATTCCCTTTATCTTTAGCTTGCAGGGTAAGGTTATATCCAAAAGGGTGACTCTCCCAGTCAATGGGACCAATGGCTTTTATTCTGTATTCTTTGCCGCCTGGAACAGACCTCACTGTTTTGAACTGCTGAAGCGCATCTCCTGCAACAATATTTAACGATGCTATTTCCCCATTTGAACCCTGGTCATTGTCCTCTACAGTTACAATTGCATACGTTGGATCTGTGTCTGATTCTGATGGAGTCAATGGAACAGCTGTAATAACAGGGGCATGTTCATTTGCTTGCTCTACATGAACAGTTAGTTTTGCCATACTGCTTATGCCACTGCTACCATACAGCTTCAGCCCACGGTCCACTGCAAGGATTTCCATCTCATAACGCTTAGTGTCCGAGTAGTCAAGCCTACCAGTTAGAACTACCACTCCACTAGTCGGATGTATAGCAAACACATCTGTTCTTTCTTTAAAGCTATAGTAGAACTCTCCATTTGTTCCTATATCTGCATCTGTTGCACTGACTCTTGCGATGCTGGTCCTTATTGCTGTGTTTTCAGGCAAAGAAACACTGTAAGATGTTGGAGAAAACAAAGGCCGCAAGTCATTTATATCCAGAACCTGTATCCTGACCTTCGTGCGTGTTTCAGCATTTGTATTTTTTTCAACTGCTTTAACAGTCAGCATATAATGGTCTTTCACCTCTCTGTTAAGGATAGCTGTGTTTCCTCCCTTGGTCCGTATTCTCAAAAAGCAAAAGTTTCCAAGAACATACTCTTCAGCTTTGAACAAGTTCTCACTGTCACCAGAAATAATTTTGTATCTTAAGTCCCACAGTGGATTTGTAATGTAAATGCCCATTTTCACTGGATGCCCAACGTAAGTCTTGGCTGCAGAATTCTCGTACACAGTGGCATTATATTGTACTTGAGTAAATTGCATTGATGGAGCATGATGTGGCCTTTGATTTCCTTCACAGTTTCCAAAATGCTGCACCAGCAGCATCAGCAGCAACAGCATAGTCAAGTATCTTCCCATGGCAGCAATTACAAAGAAACCCTGAAACAAGAAAGAGATGTGGTAAGACTTATGACTGTTCAAATGTTTATCAAATAAACATTGATGCTTAGTTCAGAATTAATATTTAAGAAAACTGTAAGTTACACATCTAGATTATGGCCTTTTCTTGCAGAAAGTCTCAAAAATATTTGCAGTAATGGAAACACAGATAAATTAAAAACTCCTAAAAAAAGCCAAGTACCCATTACATCAAAAGCCTAGGAATTACTAACGCAACACAAGAGGAACACAGAGTTAAGCTCAAATGAACAATCCCATGAAGCAACATGCTAGAAGAAACATGCCAATGCTGTCTGCTATGAGCAAACAAACTAGGTCTGAACTAATCTGGAGTAGTGAACATTCACTCCAGTTCTCTACTTCATCCATGACATTGACTTCTAGTGAAAAATTCTCCTCTGTCATTTCATCTAGACTGTAAAACGGCGGATGTCCAACTATGTGGAAGTAAACTGCAAGATGTGGCTTGATATTACCATGAATTCTTTAAAGTATCCTATGTGCACATATTCCAAGAATTATAAATATTATAAACAGAGAATAATTCTTATTGTATTCCCTCCAGCTCTGACTACACATGTAAGAGTAGTGCTTATCATAAAAAGAAAAAATTATCAAGCACCACTAAGTTGTAAAGCCCATAAAGAATGAGACTTTTTCCTTTATTCCCCTCTCAGAACAGATCTGAAACAAATTCGTATCAAGAGCTATGAGAACAGGAATCTAACAAAATAACTGGAGGAACATTTCAGTCAAGCTTCTGCAACACATTCCAGAAATGACAAGGAAAGAGCCTGGAACAGCAAGACAGACATAGAGCACACCCTCACTGGATTTGCCTTTTGTCAAAAGGAAAGAAGTCAGTGTAGCATTTTCACTACCTAAATCTAGGCAAGACTGCATTAGGAAGAAAGGCAGAAACCTCAGGAACAAGACATCTGGAACCACCTTCTTCATCTGGGTTTACAGCGACAGTCTTTACTCCCCCAAGTCTCACAGGATAACAACCCAAAGCTTCAGAAGGCTCCCTCAACAAGCCCAAGCTTTCAACAAGATCTTGGGGGCAAAATTTCTTCCCAGCAAGTAGAAAGCAATCTAACATTGTCTTGATTATTTTGATTAAGTAGTACACATTCATTTCTTTCTCTTTTCCCTACTTATCCCTTAACTTTTTCCCTTACCTCTCCGTCTGAGTTTTCTTCCCTGGCCAATCCACTATACAAATCATACTAATTACTCACTGTGTCCTTCTTTCATTGTTCCTGACCTTTTTTCCCCCCCACATTTTAGTCCTAGTTTGCCCTTATCCTATTCTTTGGCTGTCAACCTCTCCTAAGTGCCTATCTTCATGCTAGCTCTGTTCACCTCTACTAAAATAATATCACATTATGTTGTCTCCTTCCTCCACTCGCATTTCCTCTTACAATTATTATAATTCTCTGTTCTCCCTTCCCTACTTCCTACCTGCTCAGGTAGATATGTGAAAGATCACACTCGCTGACATTCTATGGATTGACTCTGCCCACTAACAAAAAATAGAGCAAATTAATCTACTTGTGTCAACAGTTCACTTCAAAACTTCAGAAGAAGGAATTCTGTCACAGACATTACTAAGCCAATGATTTTGACAGGAATTTAAGACTCAGATGCACACAAACTATAGGAAGTATTGCAGAGGAGTAATGAAAAGGAGTATCCTTTTGGAAGGAGAAAAAAAAAGTGTGTCTGTCTTCCAAATCTAGCATTTAAGTTGCACAATTAAAGCTATAAACATAGCAAACAAAAAGTGAATAAGCAAATAATAAAAAGCATTAAAGCTCTTCAAAGTAAGCCACTAGCTGGAACCAATACTTACAAGGTCTTAACACTGGATGAAGAAAAGGTTGGGAGGGCAAATGAGTGAGGTTGGAACAGTCACCATTTCAATGGGTTAACAGTATTATTCCTCCCCTACGTACTTTTCTTCCCAGGCTATGATATGTCCTGGGAATATGGAGACATTTGGGTCTCCAGGGCTTCACACCCTAGCATACTGCCAAGTCAACAAATACTTGCTTAAAACCAAAACAACAAACAAACAAAAACTCCCACACACAACCAAATTTCTGCAATAAATAGTTGATATCAGTACTTCCAAAACTCTGAAAATTTTGAGATGCCACCAGACTGGCTTAAACGGCAATGTTAGGAAGATTGCTTAAAACACCATTTTTAAGCAACAAACCCAGCTTTTCCTCCATCTTGGTGGAATTTTGGATACCATCTATTACCAAAATCTACTTAATGATCAGATTTTTTGGTGATCTGATCAGATGCTTCCCTCTTTTCTCCCTCAGTTACACTAGGATTCTTATTATTATTAATTTATACTGAAGTCCAAAACCCAGCTTTACGTCTGATGCTGTAGCACCTGCTAACTCACTGCCTATGCTTATGTTTGGCAACAGGCTATCTCAAGTGGTAGATTTATAATGTAAAACATTGTATCTGTTTGTATCTTTTATCATTTGCTTCTCACGTCTCAGGCACCTTAGACAGGACACGTATTAAGATGTATTAAACTGCATTAAGATATCCAAACTTCTCATTAATATTCAAAGTTGAACACATGTGTATGTTTTACTATCACTGTAAACATTTTTCTATGCCATAATACCTTGAGCACTTTTTGCTGCTCTTCCGTAATAACATCAAGTCTGCTCAGAACCAGCAACAGGCAGCCCATTACAAACAGCAACACAACCACCAGTAAGAGAATCCATTCCTCAGCAGTAACCCCTGAGACTTGCTGAGTCACAATCAAGAATGTAAAAGCATCTCTCAGCTGAACAGTTAACCGTGCCAGATAAAAACAAGTTAGCAATTTATTTTACACGACACTCTTTCCATTTTGTCATAATTTACATAGCTACTAGAAGCTCAAAAATGTTGACTAGGATTATCCAAAAATCAACATAGTGTAATCCTGGAAAATATCTAAAGTATTAAGCAATTCCAGTTACAAAGAGAGTTAACTACTAAGAGAAAGTATGAAAGTTTTAAGATAAACTGATAATGTGTAAACTCAGATGGCTCATTAAAGTGTGCCAGAATGACTGAACTTCAGAAACATTTTAGCCAAAGACTATGCTTGGTACTCCTATATTTTTATTATCTTTGGAATATGACCAGTTTAAGATTTTCTGTATTCATGCTCAATACATAAGGTAACCATCTGCTTAACAAAACATCGTAGCCCTAAATTTGTAAAAAGTGCACACCATATTATTCTGAAAAGCTACTTTCAAACAAACTTTGATTTCCTATCTGGAAATTATTATTCAGATAATTTTTATTTATATGCAAATTCGGCATATATTCAGGGATATGTAGGACAGTTTTACTACTTAGTTACATTGTTATCAAAACTATTAACACATCAAAACGTTAACAGAATTTGTATATGGGAAAAAATACTAACACAACTCAGAAATATGAACTATCTTCACATTAAAGGCCTAAGTATAATTCTGGAGCGAGCAGAGCTCAAACTGATAACTTACAGATTAAGATGGATAAGATAGCAGTCATACAAAAGACTTTCTCCTAGCAGGAAGTTTACAGTATTTGGATTTCAAAGTTTATAGTTAGAGATTTGAAAGTTTTAAGCGTAAAATACAGAACTTAGTAAACAGCAATTTCAATGCCAAGCAAGAAAAAAAAAAAAAAAAGACCAAGCTTATCTTGCTTATCATAGATACACTGAACCAAGCTTATCATAGATACATAATGTATCTGTGGGGAGCATACCCTGAGATATTTACTGCCCCATCAACAGAAGTCACCTGTAGAAAAAGGACCTAAATCAGGCCATATGCCCAAGTGAGTCTTGGCCTCGTTGCTATTCTTTTTCTACGTGCGAGCTCTACCAGTTAAGTCCAGAAGAACCTACCTACCAAACAAAACATTAACTATTTACCTTAAAGGTCAGTTTTGATCAGCACACTCAACCGATGTCTGACAGAAACACACTGTGAAACTAAACAGTCATGACAGGATTTCTAATGTAGCAGTCCATGAGAGATCGTGTGATTTTGCAAGCTGCACTAACTGTGGTTACACTTACCCCTTCAATTGTTTAAAAGCAATTATTTATGTAGTCTAATGGGAAAAAAGAAATACCAGGTTTAGCTGTTTCAACATGTTTAACTTTCCAATCAAACAAGTTAACAGTGTCTTTTGCTTTTCAGAGGGGGAAGGTGTCTATTCTGGTATTCAGAAAATTAACACATGATGAGAGTGTGTGGTAGTGTTACTTTAGTAAAGCTGGTAAGTTATTCAAAAAATGTACATTGTCGCAGAGATTAACACAACAGTTTCAACTTGTGACTAAAGCCCAGTAAGTTTTATGTTTGTATTCCCCATATCATGAGTTCATCTCACGACACACTTTGATTTATGTTGTTGAGATGTTAGCTGTTAAAAGGAAAATGCAGCACCTGTATTCAAACAGCAGGCAAAGATTCTGAAACCAGAATGAAACAAAGATTCACATGGAGAATTTCCACTGTTTATCTGTAGGCAGTTACTTAGTAGTGTACCTAATACTAAACTCATCAGCTGTGCAAGGAAAAGCAGACTTCCAATCTGTGTGAATGAGAGTTTAATCGAAATTTAGCATGGCACCCTAAAATTTGTGATAACAAAAATAGTTCTACTGATTTTGAATTCATTTTTAAACTTTTAAAAAGTAAATCTTCGAGAGATTAAAGGCATTTTACACTTGTTTACTTGCACTAATAGCAGTGTTAACTTAGCCATACAAAGCTCTTTATCATGCTTAATTAAAAAAAAAACTAACTGTCCTTCTTCTGGGATGACTACTAAAGCTTGCCTTTCAGTCTCCTAAAAGAGATTTTAGGATTTCACAGCAAATAAATCAAAAACTTTAAAAATAAATAGTTTACAGCATACAAGTAAGGTATTTACTAAAAAGCTGAATTATTTCTACATGGTTAGAAAAGCAAAAGGGAAATAGATATCTAATATACAACGTTCTTTTCTTTTACAGAGAGACAGCAGAGGTGGTAAAAGAATACAGGTAGTATTTCCTATGCCACTCCCTAGGAACAACTTGTATGCAAGTATTCAAACCGCAGGAAAACCTGCTACTAGAAGGCAGCATTTCTTTAACTTATTAATCCGTTTCTGAAAAAAAAAGTTTACAACAGGGGGATACTATCAGAGGTAAAACACGGCGTCACTTACTGACGAGCGAGATTAGAAAGTGCATCTTTCAAACACAACTTTGTTCTGCTTCAACTGCCCTAAAGAAGAGTAAAAGAAGCAGCAGAAGCCGACTGAGTGCAGCCGGGCTCTCCCGGGGAGCCGCTGCCAAACGTCGGGCCCTGGCGGGCACTGCCCTTTACCTTTCGGTCAATCCGGCGAGGAACGCGGTGTGGAAGTGCGAACAAAGGAAGAAACTCATCCTAAGGTACTTCTCACCCGCCGCGAACCGCCCCTGCCGGCTCACCCGGGAACGAAGTTTGCAATGGCCCATCAGACGCACTCACAAACACCTTGCCTCAGGGAACAGCACCACCGCCAGCTCTTTTCCTCCGCCCAGCTTAGGCGGAACCTGCCCGCTAAAGTCCTGCTGGCTCTCCGCGGAGCGCGGCCCCGGCTCCAGCCCGGCCGGCCGCCGCCAGCCGCGGGGGGAACGGGGCG